>CAWLCU010000092.1:600000-1012367 GCA_963855975.1 Andrena chrysosceles
TGGATTTTGATGAATTTTTTTGTTGGTGGAGCTAAATTTGAGTGAATTTAGATGAAATTTACTTTTATTTTTTTGTATTTTATATAAATTTTTAGTCAAATTGTAATAAAGCAATTTGAACCAACTTCGATTTTTTTGGATTTTGATGAGTTTTTTTGTCTGGAGGAGCTAAATTTGAGTGAATTTAGATGAAATTTACTTTTACTTTTTTGGATTTTATATAAATTTTTAGTCAAATTATATTAAAGGAATTTGAACCAACTTCGATTTTTTTGGATTTTGATGAATTTTTTTGTTGGAGGAGCTAAATTTGAGTGAGATTAGATGAAATTTACTTTTATTTTTTTGGATTTTATATAAATTTTTAGTCAAATTGTAATAAAGGAATTAGAACCAACTTCGATTTTTTTGGATTTTGATGATTTTGGTTGTTGGAGGAGTTAAATTTGAGTATATCTAGAAGAAATTAACACCTATTTTTTTGGATTTTATATAAATTTTTAGTCAAATTGTAATAAAGTAATTTGAAACCAACTTCGATTTTTTTGGATTTTGATGAATTTTTTTGTTGGAGGAGCTAAATTTGAGTGAGTTTAGATGAAATTTACTTTTATTTTTTTGGATTTTATATAAATTTTTAGTCAAATTGTAATAAAGGAATTTGAACCAACTTCGATTTTTTTGGATTTTGATGAGTTTTTTTGTTGGAGGAGTTAAATTTGAGTGAATTTAGATGAAATTTACTTTCATTTTTTTGGATTTTAAATAAATTTTTAGTCAAATTGTAATAAAGTACATTGAAACCAACTTGGATTTTTTTGGATTTTGATGAATTTTTTTGTTGGAGGAGCTAAATTTGAGTGAATTTAGATGAAATTTACTTTTATTTTTTTGAATTTTATATAAATTTTTAGTCAAATTGTAATAAAGGAATTTGAACCAACTTCGATTTTTTTGGATTTTGATGAATTTTTTTGTTGGAGGAGCTAAATTTGAGTGAGTTTAGATGAAATTTACTTTTATTTTTTTGGATTTTATATAAATTTTTAGTCAAATAGTAATAAAGGAATTTGAACCAACTTCGATTTTTTTGGATTTTGATGATTTTGGTTGTTGGAGGAGTTAAATTTGAGTATATCTAGATGAAATTAACACCTTATTTTTGGATTTTATATAAATTTTTAGTCAAATTGTAATAAAGGGATTTGAAACAACTTCGATTTTTTTAGATTCTGATGAATGTTTTTGTAGGAGGAGCTAAGTTTGATTGAATTTAGATGAAATTTACTTTCATTTTTTTGGATTTTATATAAATTTTTAGTCAAATTGTAATGAAGTACATTGAAACCAACTTGGATTTTTTTGGCTTTTGATGAATTTTCTTGTTGGAGGAGCTAAATTTGAGTGAATTTAGATGAAATTTACTTTTATTTTTTGTATTTTATATAAATTTTTAGTCAAATTGTAATAAAGCAATTTGAACCAACTTCGATTTTTTTGGATTTTGATGAGTTTTTTTGTTGGAGGAGCTAAATTTGAGTGAGTTTAGATGAAATTTACTTTTATTTTTTTGGATTTTATATAAATTTTTAGTCAAATTGTAATAAAGTAATTTGAAACCAACTTCGATTTTTTTGGATATTGATGAATTTTTTTGTTGGAGGAGCTAAATTTGAGTGAGTTTAGATGAAATTTACTTTTATTTTTTTGGATTTTATATAAATTTTTAGTCAAATTGTAATAAAGGAATTTGAACCAACTTCAATTTTTTTGGATTTTGATGATTTTGGTTGTTGGAGGAGTTAAATTTGAGTAAATCTAGATGAAATTAACACCTATTTTTTTGGATTTTAAATAAATTTTTAGTCAAATTGTAATAAAGTACATTGAAACCAACTTGGATTTTTTTGGATTTTGATGAATTTTTTTGTTGGAGGAGCAAAATTTGAGTGAATTTAGATGAAATTTACTTTTATTTTTTGGATTTTATATAAATTTTTAGTCAAATTGTAATAAAGTACATTGAAACCAACTTTGATTTTTTTTGGATTTTGATGATTTTTTTTGTTGGAGGAGCTAAATTTGAGTGAATTTAGATGAAATTTACTTTTATTTTTTTGGATTTTATATAAATTTTTAGTCGAATTGTAATAAAGAAATTTGAACCAACTTCGATTTTTTTGGATTTTGATGAGTTTTTTTGTTGGAGGAGTTAAATTTGAGTGAATTTAGATGAAATTTACTTCTATTTTTTTTTATTTCATATAAATTTTTAGTCAAATAGTAATAAAGGAATTTGAACCAACTTCGATTTTTTTGGATTTTGATGATTTTGATTGTTGGAGGAGTTAAATTTGATTGAATTTAGATGAAATTTACTTTCATTTTTTTGGATTTTAAATAAATTTTTAGTCAAATTGTAATAAAGTACATTGAAACCAACTTGGATTTTTTTGGATTTTGATGAATTTTTTTGTTGGAGGAGCTAAATTTGAGTGAATTTAGATGAAATTTACTTTTATTTTTTTGGATTTTATATAAATTTTTAGTCAAATTGTAATAAATGAATTTGAACCAACTTCGATTTTTTTGGATTTTGATGAATTTTTTTGTTGGAGGAGCTAAATTTGAGTGAGTTTAGATGAAATTTACTTTTATTTTTTTGGATTTTATATAAATTTTTAGTCAAATAGTAATAAAGGAATTTGAACCAACTTCGATTTTTTTGGATTTTGATGATTTTGGTTGTTGGAGGAGTTAAATTTGAGTAAATTTAGATGAAACTAACACCTTATTTTTGGATTTTATATAAATTTTTAGTCAAATTGTAATAAAGGGATTTGAAACAACTTCGTTTTTTTGGGATTTTGGTGATTTTGGTTGTTGGAGGAGTTAAATTTGAGTAAATCTAGATGAAATTAACACCTATTTTTTGGATTTTATATAAATTTTTAGTCAAATTGTAATAAAGGAATTTGAAGGAACTTCGATTTTTTTGGATTTTGATGATTTTGGTTGTTGGAGGAGTTAAATTTGAGTGAATTTAGATGAAATTTACTTTTATTTTTTGTATTTTATATAAATTTTTAGTCAAATTGTAATAAAGCAATTTGATCCAACTACGATTTTTTTGGATTTTGATGAGTTTTATTGTTTGGAGGAGCTAAATTTGAGTGAATTTAGATGAAATTTACTTTTAGTTTTTTGGATTTTATATAAATTTTTAATCAAATTGTAATAAAGTAATTTGAAACCAACTTCGATTTTTTTGGATTTTGATGAGTTTTTTGTTGGAGTTAAATTTGAGTGAATTTAGTAGAAATTTACTTCTATTTTTTTGATTTCATATAAATTTTTAGTCAAATTGTAATAAAGTACTTTGAAACCAACTTCGATTTTTTTGGATTTTGATGAATTTTTTTGTTGGTGGAGCTAAATTTGAGTGAATTTAGATGAAATTTCCTTTTATTTTTTTGTATTTTATATAAATTTTTAGTCAAATTGTAATAAAGCAATTTGAACCAACTTCGATTTTTTTGGATTTTGATGAGTTTTTTTGTCTGGAGGAGCTAAATTTGAGTGAATTTAGATGAAATTTACTTTTACTTTTTTGGATTTTATATAAATTTTTAGTCAAATTGTATTAAAGGAATTTGAACCAACTTCGATTTTTTTGGATTTTGATGAATTTTTTTGTTGGAGGAGCTAAATTTGAGTGAGATTAGATGAAATTTACTTTTATTTTTTTGGATTTTATATAAATTTTTAGTCAAATTGTAATAAAGGAATTAGAACCAACTTCGATTTTTTTGGATTTTGATGATTTTGGTTGTTGGAGGAGTTAAATTTGAGTATATCTAGAAGAAATTAACACCTATTTTTTTGGATTTTATATAAATTTTTAGTCAAATTGTAATAAAGTAATTTGAAACCAACTTCGATTTTTTTGGATTTTGATGAATTTTTTTGTTGGAGGAGCTAAATTTGAGTGAGTTTAGTTGAAATTTACTTTTATTTTTTTGGATTTTATATAAATTTTTAGTCAAATTGTAATAAAGGAATTTGAACCAACTTCGATTTTTTTGGATTTTGATGAGTTTTTTTGTTGGAGGAGTTAAATTTGAGTGAATTTAGATGAAATTTACTTTCATTTTTTTGGATTTTAAATAAATTTTTAGTCAAATTGTAATAAAGTACATTGAAACCAACTTGGATTTTTTTGGATTTTGATGAATTTTTTTGTTGGAGGAGCTAAATTTGAGTGAATTTAGATGAAATTTACTTTTATTTTTTTGGATTTTATATAAATTTTTAGTCAAATTGTAATAAAGGAATTTGAACCAACTTCGATTTTTTTGGATTTTGATGAATTTTTTTGTTGGAGGAGCTAAATTTGAGTGAGTTTAGATGAAATTTACTTTTATTTTTTTGGATTTTATATAAATTTTTAGTCAAATAGTAATAAAGGAATTTGAACCAACTTCGATTTTTTTGGATTTTGATGATTTTGGTTGTTGGAGGAGTTAAATTTGAGTATATCTAGATGAAATTAACACCTTATTTTTGGATTTTATATAAATTTTTAGTCAAATTGTAATAAAGGGATTTGAAACAACTTCGATTTTTTTAGATTCTGATGAATGTTTTTGTAGGAGGAGCTAAGTTTGATTGAATTTAGATGAAATTTACTTTCATTTTTTTGGATTTTATATAAATTTTTAGTCAAATTGTAATGAAGTACATTGAAACCAACTTGGATTTTTTGGCTTTTGATGAATTTTCTTGTTGGAGGAGCTAAATTTGAGTGAATTTAGATGAAATTTACTTTTATTTTTTTGTATTTTATATAAATTTTTAGTCAAATTGTAATAAAGCAATTTGAACCAACTTCGATTTTTTTGGATTTTGATGAGTTTTTTTGTTGGAGGAGCTAAATTTGAGTGAATTTAGATGAAATTTACTTTCATTTTTTTGGATTTTACATAAATTTTTAGTCAAATTGTAATAAAGTAATTTGAAACCAACTTCGATTTTTTTGGATTTTGATGAAATGTTTTGTTGGAGGAGCTAAATTTGTGTGAATTTAGATGAAATTTACTTTCATTTTTTGGATTTTATATAAATTTTTAGTCAAATTGTAATAAAGGAATTTGAACCAACTTCGATTTTTTTGGATTTTGATGAGTTTTTTGTTGGAGTTAAATTTGAGTGAATTTAGTAGAAATTTACTTCTATTTTTTTGATTTCATATAAATTTTTAGTCAAATTGTAATAAAGTACTTTGAAACCAACTTCGATTTTTTTTGGATTTTGATGAGTTTTATTGTTGGAGGAGTTAAATTTGAGTGAATTTAGATGAAATTCACTTGTATTTTTTTGATTTCATATAAATTTTTAGTCAAATTGTAATAAAGGAATTTGAACCAACTTCGTTTTTTTGAGATTTTGGTGATTTTGGTTGTTGGAGGAGTTAAATTTGAGTAAATCTAGATGAAATTAACACCTATTTTTAGATTTTATATCAATTTTTAGTCAAATTGTAATAAAGGAATTTGAAGGAACTTCGATTTTTTTGGATTTTGATGATTTTGGTTGTTGGAGGAGTTAAATTTGAGTGAATTTAGATGAAATTTACTTTTATTTTTTGTATTTTATATAAATTTTTAGTCAAATTGTAATAAAGCAATTTGATCCAACTACGATTTTTTTGGATTTTGATGAGTTTTTTTGTTTGGAGGAGCTAAATTTGAGTGAATTTAGATGAAATTTACTTTTAGTTTTTTGGATTTTATATAAATTTTTAATCAAATTGTAATAAAGTAATTTGAAACCAACTTCGATTTTTTTGGATTTTGATGAGTTTTTTGTTGGAGTTAAATTTGAGTGAATTTAGTAGAAATTTACTTCTATTTTTTTGATTTCATATAAATTTTTAGTCAAATTGTAATAAAGTACTTTGAAACCAACTTCGATTTTTTTGGATTTTGATGAATTTTTTTGTTGGTGGAGCTAAATTTGAGTGAATTTAGATGAAATTTACTTTTATTTTTTTGTATTTTATATAAATTTTTAGTCAAATTGTAATAAAGCAATTTGAACCAACTTCGATTTTTTTGGATTTTGATGAGTTTTTTTGTCTGGAGGAGCTAAATTTGAGTGAATTTAGATGAAATTTACTTTTACTTTTTTGGATTTTATATAAATTTTTAGTCAAATTATATTAAAGGAATTTGAACCAACTTCGATTTTTTTGGATTTTGATGAATTTTTTTGTTGGAGGAGCTAAATTTGAGTGAGATTAGATGAAATTTACTTTTATTTTTTTGGATTTTATATAAATTTTTAGTCAAATTGTAATAAAGGAATTAGAACCAACTTCGATTTTTTTGGATTTTGATGATTTTGGTTGTTGGAGGAGTTAAATTTGAGTATATCTAGAAGAAATTAACACCTATTTTTTTGGATTTTATATAAATTTTTAGTCAAATTGTAATAAAGTAATTTGAAACCAACTTCGATTTTTTTGGATTTTGAGAATTTTTTTGTTGGAGGAGCTAAATTTGAGTGAGTTTAGATGAAATTTACTTTTATTTTTTTGGATTTTATATAAATTTTTAGTCAAATTGTAATAAAGGAATTTGAACCAACTTCGATTTTTTTGGATTTTGATGAGTTTTTTTGTTGGAGGAGTTAAATTTGAGTGAATTTAGATGAAATTTACTTTCATTTTTTTGGATTTTAAATAAATTTTTAGTCAAATTGTAATAAAGTACATTGAAACCAACTTGGATTTTTTTGGATTTTGATGAATTTTTTTGTTGGAGGAGCTAAATTTGAGTGAATTTAGATGAAATTTACTTTTATTTTTTTGAATTTTATATAAATTTTTAGTCAAATTGTAATAAAGGAATTTGAACCAACTTCGATTTTTTTGGATTTTGATGAATTTTTTTGTTGGAGGAGCTAAATTTGAGTGAGTTTAGATGAAATTTACTTTTATTTTTTTGGATTTTATATAAATTTTTAGTCAAATAGTAATAAAGGAATTTGAACCAACTTCGATTTTTTTGGATTTTGATGATTTTGGTTGTTGGAGGAGTTAAATTTGAGTATATCTAGATGAAATTAACACCTTATTTTTGGATTTTATATAAATTTTTAGTCAAATTGTAATAAAGGGATTTGAAACAACTTCGATTTTTTTAGATTCTGATGAATGTTTTTGTAGGAGGAGCTAAGTTTGATTGAATTTAGATGAAATTTACTTTCATTTTTTTGGATTTTATATAAATTTTTAGTCAAATTGTAATGAAGTACATTGAAACCAACTTGGATTTTTTTGGCTTTTGATGAATTTTCTTGTTGGAGGAGCTAAATTTGAGTGAATTTAGATGAAATTTACTTTTATTTTTTGTATTTTATATAAATTTTTAGTCAAATTGTAATAAAGCAATTTGAACCAACTTCGATTTTTTTGGATTTTGATGAGTTTTTTTGTTGGAGGAGCTAAATTTGAGTGAGTTTAGATGAAATTTACTTTTATTTTTTTGGATTTTATATAAATTTTTAGTCAAATTGTAATAAAGTAATTTGAAACCAACTTCGATTTTTTTGGATATTGATGAATTTTTTTGTTGGAGGAGCTAAATTTGAGTGAGTTTAGATGAAATTTACTTTTATTTTTTTGGATTTTATATAAATTTTTAGTCAAATTGTAATAAAGGAATTTGAACCAACTTCAATTTTTTTGGATTTTGATGATTTTGGTTGTTGGAGGAGTTAAATTTGAGTAAATCTAGATGAAATTAACACCTATTTTTTTGGATTTTAAATAAATTTTTAGTCAAATTGTAATAAAGTACATTGAAACCAACTTGGATTTTTTTGGATTTTGATGAATTTTTTTGTTGGAGGAGCAAAATTTGAGTGAATTTAGATGAAATTTACTTTTATTTTTTGGATTTTATATAAATTTTTAGTCAAATTGTAATAAAGTACATTGAAACCAACTTTGATTTTTTTTGGATTTTGATGATTTTTTTTGTTGGAGGAGCTAAATTTGAGTGAATTTAGATGAAATTTACTTTTATTTTTTTGGATTTTATATAAATTTTTAGTCGAATTGTAATAAAGAAATTTGAACCAACTTCGATTTTTTTGGATTTTGATGAGTTTTTTTGTTGGAGGAGTTAAATTTGAGTGAATTTAGATGAAATTTACTTCTATTTTTTTTTATTTCATATAAATTTTTAGTCAAATAGTAATAAAGGAATTTGAACCAACTTCGATTTTTTTGGATTTTGATGATTTTGATTGTTGGAGGAGTTAAATTTGATTGAATTTAGATGAAATTTACTTTCATTTTTTTGGATTTTAAATAAATTTTTAGTCAAATTGTAATAAAGTACATTGAAACCAACTTGGATTTTTTTGGATTTTGATGAATTTTTTTGTTGGAGGAGCTAAATTTGAGTGAATTTAGATGAAATTTACTTTTATTTTTTTGGATTTTATATAAATTTTTAGTCAAATTGTAATAAATGAATTTGAACCAACTTCGATTTTTTTGGATTTTGATGAATTTTTTTGTTGGAGGAGCTAAATTTGAGTGAGTTTAGATGAAATTTACTTTTATTTTTTTGGATTTTATATAAATTTTTAGTCAAATAGTAATAAAGGAATTTGAACCAACTTCGATTTTTTTGGATTTTGATGATTTTGGTTGTTGGAGGAGTTAAATTTGAGTAAATTTAGATGAAACTAACACCTTATTTTTGGATTTTATATAAATTTTTAGTCAAATTGTAATAAAGGGATTTGAAACAACTTCGTTTTTTTGGGATTTTGGTGATTTTGGTTGTTGGAGGAGTTAAATTTGAGTAAATCTAGATGAAATTAACACCTATTTTTTGGATTTTATATAAATTTTTAGTCAAATTGTAATAAAGGAATTTGAAGGAACTTCGATTTTTTTGGATTTTGATGATTTTGGTTGTTGGAGGAGTTAAATTTGAGTGAATTTAGATGAAATTTACTTTTATTTTTTGTATTTTATATAAATTTTTAGTCAAATTGTAATAAAGCAATTTGATCCAACTACGATTTTTTTGGATTTTGATGAGTTTTATTGTTTGGAGGAGCTAAATTTGAGTGAATTTAGATGAAATTTACTTTTAGTTTTTTGGATTTTATATAAATTTTTAATCAAATTGTAATAAAGTAATTTGAAACCAACTTCGATTTTTTTGGATTTTGATGAGTTTTTTGTTGGAGTTAAATTTGAGTGAATTTAGTAGAAATTTACTTCTATTTTTTTGATTTCATATAAATTTTTAGTCAAATTGTAATAAAGTACTTTGAAACCAACTTCGATTTTTTTGGATTTTGATGAATTTTTTTGTTGGTGGAGCTAAATTTGAGTGAATTTAGATGAAATTTCCTTTTATTTTTTTGTATTTTATATAAATTTTTAGTCAAATTGTAATAAAGCAATTTGAACCAACTTCGATTTTTTTGGATTTTGATGAGTTTTTTTGTCTGGAGGAGCTAAATTTGAGTGAATTTAGATGAAATTTACTTTTACTTTTTTGGATTTTATATAAATTTTTAGTCAAATTGTATTAAAGGAATTTGAACCAACTTCGATTTTTTTGGATTTTGATGAATTTTTTTGTTGGAGGAGCTAAATTTGAGTGAGATTAGATGAAATTTACTTTTATTTTTTTGGATTTTATATAAATTTTTAGTCAAATTGTAATAAAGGAATTAGAACCAACTTCGATTTTTTTGGATTTTGATGATTTTGGTTGTTGGAGGAGTTAAATTTGAGTATATCTAGAAGAAATTAACACCTATTTTTTTGGATTTTATATAAATTTTTAGTCAAATTGTAATAAAGTAATTTGAAACCAACTTCGATTTTTTTGGATTTTGATGAATTTTTTTGTTGGAGGAGCTAAATTTGAGTGAGTTTAGATGAAATTTACTTTTATTTTTTTGGATTTTATATAAATTTTTAGTCAAATTGTAATAAAGGAATTTGAACCAACTTCGATTTTTTTGGATTTTGATGAGTTTTTTTGTTGGAGGAGTTAAATTTGAGTGAATTTAGATGAAATTTACTTTCATTTTTTTGGATTTTAAATAAATTTTTAGTCAAATTGTAATAAAGTACATTGAAACCAACTTGGATTTTTTTGGATTTTGATGAATTTTTTTGTTGGAGGAGCTAAATTTGAGTGAATTTAGATGAAATTTACTTTTATTTTTTTGGATTTTATATAAATTTTTAGTCAAATTGTAATAAAGGAATTTGAACCAACTTCGATTTTTTTGGATTTTGATGAATTTTTTTGTTGGAGGAGCTAAATTTGAGTGAGTTTAGATGAAATTTACTTTTATTTTTTTGGATTTTATATAAATTTTTAGTCAAATAGTAATAAAGGAATTTGAACCAACTTCGATTTTTTTGGATTTTGATGATTTTGGTTGTTGGAGGAGTTAAATTTGAGTATATCTAGATGAAATTAACACCTTATTTTTGGATTTTATATAAATTTTTAGTCAAATTGTAATAAAGGGATTTGAAACAACTTCGATTTTTTTAGATTCTGATGAATGTTTTTGTAGGAGGAGCTAAGTTTGATTGAATTTAGATGAAATTTACTTTCATTTTTTTGGATTTTATATAAATTTTTAGTCAAATTGTAATGAAGTACATTGAAACCAACTTGGATTTTTTGGCTTTTGATGAATTTTCTTGTTGGAGGAGCTAAATTTGAGTGAATTTAGATGAAATTTACTTTTATTTTTTTGTATTTTATATAAATTTTTAGTCAAATTGTAATAAAGCAATTTGAACCAACTTCGATTTTTTTGGATTTTGATGAGTTTTTTTGTTGGAGGAGCTAAATTTGAGTGAATTTAGATGAAATTTACTTTCATTTTTTTGGATTTTATATAAATTTTTAGTCAAATTGTAATGAAGTACATTGAAACCAACTTCGATTTTTTTGGATTTTGATGAGTTTTTTTGTTTGGAGGAGCTAAATTTGAGTGAATTTAGATGAAATTTACTTTTACTTTTTTGGATTTTATATAAATTTTTAGTCAAATTGTAATAAAAGAATTTGAACCAACTTCGATTTTTTTGGATTTTGATGAATTTTTTTGTTGGAGGAGCAAAATTTGAGTGAATTTAGATGAAATTTACTTTTATTTTTTGGATTTTATATAAATTTTTAGTCAAATTGTAATAAAGTACATTGAAACCAACTTTGATTTTTTTTGGATTTTGATGAATTTTTTTGTTGGAGGAGCTAAATTTGAGTGAATTTAGATGAAATTTACTTTTATTTTTTTGGATTTTATATAAATTTTTAGTCGAATTGTAATAAAGAAATTTGAACCAACTTCGATTTTTTTGGATTTTGATGAGTTTTTTTGTTGGAGGAGTTAAATTTGAGTGAATTTAGATGAAATTTACTTCTATTTTTTTTTATTTCATATAAATTTTTAGTCAAATAGTAATAAAGGAATTTGAACCAACTTCGATTTTTTTGGATTTTGATGATTTTGGTTGTTGGAGGAGTTAAATTTGAGTAAATTTAGATGAAATTAACACCTTATTTTTGGATTTTATATAAATTTTTAGTCAAATTGTAATAAAGGGATTTGAAACAACTTCGATTTTTTTGGATTTTGATGAATGTTTTTGTAGGAGGAGCTAAATTTGATTGAATTTAGATGAAATTTACTTTCATTTTTTTGGATTTTATATAAATTTTTAGTCAAATTGTAATGAAGTACATTGAAACCAACTTGGATTTTTTTGGATTTTGATGAATTTTCTTGTTGGAGGAGCTAAATTTGAGTGAATTTAGTAGAAATTTACTTCTATTTTTTTGATTTCATATAAATTTTTAGTCAAATTGTAATAAAGTACTTTGAAACCAACTTCGATTTTTTTTGGATTTTGATGAGTTTTATTGTTGGAGGAGTTAAATTTGAGTGAATTTAGATGAAATTCACTTGTATTTTTTTGATTTCATATAAATTTTTAGTCAAATTGTAATAAAGCAATTTGAACCAACTTCGATTTTTTTGGATTTTGATGAGTTTTTTTGTCTGGAGGAGCTAAATTTGAGTGAATTTAGATGAAATTTACTTTTACTTTTTTGGATTTTATATAAATTTTTAGTCAAATTGTATTAAAGGAATTTGAACCAACTTCGATTTTTTTGGATTTTGATGAATTTTTTTGTTGGAGGAGCTAAATTTGAGTGAGATTAGATGAAATTTACTTTTATTTTTTTGGATTTTATATAAATTTTTAGTCAAATTGTAATAAAGGAATTAGAACCAACTTCGATTTTTTTGGATTTTGATGATTTTGGTTGTTGGAGGAGTTAAATTTGAGTATATCTAGAAGAAATTAACACCTATTTTTTTGGATTTTATATAAATTTTTAGTCAAATTGTAATAAAGTAATTTGAAACCAACTTCGATTTTTTTGGATTTTGATGAATTTTTTTGTTGGAGGAGCTAAATTTGAGTGAGTTTAGATGAAATTTACTTTTATTTTTTTGGATTTTATATAAATTTTTAGTCAAATTGTAATAAAGGAATTTGAACCAACTTCGATTTTTTTGGATTTTGATGAGTTTTTTTGTTGGAGGAGTTAAATTTGAGTGAATTTAGATGAAATTTACTTTCATTTTTTTGGATTTTAAATAAATTTTTAGTCAAATTGTAATAAAGTACATTGAAACCAACTTGGATTTTTTTGGATTTTGATGAATTTTTTTGTTGGAGGAGCTAAATTTGAGTGAATTTAGATGAAATTTACTTTTATTTTTTTGGATTTTATATAAATTTTTAGTCAAATTGTAATAAAGGAATTTGAACCAACTTCGATTTTTTTGGATTTTGATGAATTTTTTTGTTGGAGGAGCTAAATTTGAGTGAGTTTAGATGAAATTTACTTTTATTTTTTTGGATTTTATATAAATTTTTAGTCAAATAGTAATAAAGGAATTTGAACCAACTTCGATTTTTTTGGATTTTGATGATTTTGGTTGTTGGAGGAGTTAAATTTGAGTATATCTAGATGAAATTAACACCTTATTTTTGGATTTTATATAAATTTTTAGTCAAATTGTAATAAAGGGATTTGAAACAACTTCGATTTTTTTAGATTCTGATGAATGTTTTTGTAGGAGGAGCTAAGTTTGATTGAATTTAGATGAAATTTACTTTCATTTTTTTGGATTTTATATAAATTTTTAGTCAAATTGTAATGAAGTACATTGAAACCAACTTGGATTTTTTTGGCTTTTGATGAATTTTCTTGTTGGAGGAGCTAAATTTGAGTGAGTTTAGATGAAATTTACTTTTATTTTTTTGGATTTTATATAAATTTTTAGTCAAATTGTAATAAAGTAATTTGAAACCAACTTCGATTTTTTTGGATATTGATGAATTTTTTTGTTGGAGGAGCTAAATTTGAGTGAATTTAGATGAAATTTACTTCTATTTTTTTTTATTTCATATAAATTTTTAGTCAAATAGTAATAAAGGAATTTGAACAAACTTCGATTTTTTTGGATTTTGATGATTTTGATTGTTGGAGGAGTTAAATTTGATTGAATTTAGATGAAATTTACTTTCATTTTTTTGGATTTTAAATAAATTTTTAGTCAAATTGTAATAAAGTACATTGAAACCAACTTGGATTTTTTTGGATTTTGATGAATTTTTTTGTTGGAGGAGCTAAATTTGAGTGAATTTAGATGAAATTTACTTTTATTTTTTTGGATTTTATATAAATTTTTAGTCAAATTGTAATAAATGAATTTGAACCAACTTCGATTTTTTTGGATTTTGATGAATTTTTTTGTTGGAGGAGCTAAATTTGAGTGAGTTTAGATGAAATTTACTTTTATTTTTTTGGATTTTATATAAATTTTTAGTCAAATAGTAATAAAGGAATTTGAACCAACTTCGATTTTTTTGGATTTTGATGATTTTGGTTGTTGGAGGAGTTAAATTTGAGTAAATTTAGATGAAACTAACACCTTATTTTTGGATTTTATATAAATTTTTAGTCAAATTGTAATAAAGGGATTTGAAACAACTTCGTTTTTTTGGGATTTTGGTGATTTTGGTTGTTGGAGGAGTTAAATTTGAGTAAATCTAGATGAAATTAACACCTATTTTTTGGATTTTATATAAATTTTTAGTCAAATTGTAATAAAGGAATTTGAAGGAACTTCGATTTTTTTGGATTTTGATGATTTTGGTTGTTGGAGGAGTTAAATTTGAGTGAATTTAGATGAAATTTACTTTTATTTTTTGTATTTTATATAAATTTTTAGTCAAATTGTAATAAAGCAATTTGATCCAACTACGATTTTTTTGGATTTTGATGAGTTTTATTGTTTGGAGGAGCTAAATTTGAGTGAATTTAGATGAAATTTACTTTTAGTTTTTTGGATTTTATATAAATTTTTAATCAAATTGTAATAAAGTAATTTGAAACCAACTTCGATTTTTTTGGATTTTGATGAGTTTTTTGTTGGAGTTAAATTTGAGTGAATTTAGTAGAAATTTACTTCTATTTTTTTGATTTCATATAAATTTTTAGTCAAATTGTAATAAAGTACTTTGAAACCAACTTCGATTTTTTTGGATTTTGATGAATTTTTTTGTTGGTGGAGCTAAATTTGAGTGAATTTAGATGAAATTTCCTTTTATTTTTTTGTATTTTATATAAATTTTTAGTCAAATTGTAATAAAGCAATTTGAACCAACTTCGATTTTTTTGGATTTTGATGAGTTTTTTTGTCTGGAGGAGCTAAATTTGAGTGAATTTAGATGAAATTTACTTTTACTTTTTTGGATTTTATATAAATTTTTAGTCAAATTGTATTAAAGGAATTTGAACCAACTTCGATTTTTTTGGATTTTGAAGAATTTTTTTGTTGGAGGAGCTAAATTTGAGTGAGATTAGATGAAATTTACTTTTATTTTTTTGGATTTTATATAAATTTTTAGTCAAATTGTAATAAAGGAATTAGAACCAACTTCGATTTTTTTGGATTTTGATGATTTTGGTTGTTGGAGGAGTTAAATTTGAGTATATCTAGAAGAAATTAACACCTATTTTTTTGGATTTTATATAAATTTTTAGTCAAATTGTAATAAAGTAATTTGAAACCAACTTCGATTTTTTTGGATTTTGATGAATTTTTTTGTTGGAGGAGCTAAATTTGAGTGAGTTTAGATGAAATTTACTTTTATTTTTTTGGATTTTATATAAATTTTTAGTCAAATTGTAATAAAGGAATTTGAACCAACTTCGATTTTTTTGGATTTTGATGAGTTTTTTTGTTGGAGGAGTTAAATTTGAGTGAATTTAGATGAAATTTACTTTCATTTTTTTGGATTTTAAATAAATTTTTAGTCAAATTGTAATAAAGTACATTGAAACCAACTTGGATTTTTTTGGATTTTGATGAATTTTTTTGTTGGAGGAGCTAAATTTGAGTGAATTTAGATGAAATTTACTTTTATTTTTTTGGATTTTATATAAATTTTTAGTCAAATTGTAATAAAGGAATTTGAACCAACTTCGATTTTTTTGGATTTTGATGAATTTTTTTGTTGGAGGAGCTAAATTTGAGTGAGTTTAGATGAAATTTACTTTTATTTTTTTGGATTTTATATAAATTTTTAGTCAAATAGTAATAAAGGAATTTGAACCAACTTCGATTTTTTTGGATTTTGATGATTTTGGTTGTTGGAGGAGTTAAATTTGAGTATATCTAGATGAAATTAACACCTTATTTTTGGATTTTATATAAATTTTTAGTCAAATTGTAATAAAGGGATTTGAAACAACTTCGATTTTTTTAGATTCTGATGAATGTTTTTGTAGGAGGAGCTAAGTTTGATTGAATTTAGATGAAATTTACTTTCATTTTTTTGGATTTTATATAAATTTTTAGTCAAATTGTAATGAAGTACATTGAAACCAACTTGGATTTTTTGGCTTTTGATGAATTTTCTTGTTGGAGGAGCTAAATTTGAGTGAATTTAGATGAAATTTACTTTTATTTTTTTGTATTTTATATAAATTTTTAGTCAAATTGTAATAAAGCAATTTGAACCAACTTCGATTTTTTTGGATTTTGATGAGTTTTTTTGTTGGAGGAGCTAAATTTGAGTGAATTTAGATGAAATTTACTTTCATTTTTTTGGATTTTATATAAATTTTTAGTCAAATTGTAATGAAGTACATTGAAACCAACTTCGATTTTTTTGGATTTTGATGAGTTTTTTTGTTTGGAGGAGCTAAATTTGAGTGAATTTAGATGAAATTTACTTTTACTTTTTTGGATTTTATATAAATTTTTAGTCAAATTGTAATAAAAGAATTTGAACCAACTTCGATTTTTTTGGATTTTGATGAATTTTTTTGTTGGAGGAGCAAAATTTGAGTGAATTTAAATGAAATTTACTTTTATTTTTTGGATTTTATATAAATTTTTAGTCAAATTGTAATAAAGTACATTGAAACCAACTTTGATTTTTTTTGGATTTTGATGAATTTTTTTGTTGGAGGAGCTAAATTTGAGTGAATTTAGATGAAATTTACTTTTATTTTTTTGGATTTTATATAAATTTTTAGTCGAATTGTAATAAAGAAATTTGAACCAACTTCGATTTTTTTGGATTTTGATGAGTTTTTTTGTTGGAGGAGTTAAATTTGAGTGAATTTAGATGAAATTTACTTCTATTTTTTTTTATTTCATATAAATTTTTAGTCAAATAGTAATAAAGGAATTTGAACCAACTTCGATTTTTTTGGATTTTGATGATTTTGATTGTTGGAGGAGTTAAATTTGATTGAATTTAGATGAAATTTACTTTCATTTTTTTGGATTTTAAATAAATTTTTAGTCAAATTGTAATAAAGTACATTGAAACCAACTTGGATTTTTTTGGATTTTGATGAATTTTTTTGTTGGAGGAGCTAAATTTGAGTGAATTTAGATGAAATTTACTTTTATTTTTTTGGATTTTATATAAATTTTTAGTCAAATTGTAATAAAGGAATTTGAACCAACTTCGATTTTTTTGGATTTTGATGAATTTTTTTGTTGGAGGAGCTAAATTTGAGTGAGTTTAGATGAAATTTACTTTTATTTTTTTGGATTTTATATAAATTTTTAGTCAAATAGTAATAAAGGAATTTGAACCAACTTTGATTTTTTTGGATTTTGATGATTTTGGTTGTTGGAGGAGTTAAATTTGAGTAAATTTAGATGAAATTAACACCTTATTTTTGGATTTTATATAAATTTTTAGTCAAATTGTAATAAAGGGATTTGAAACAACTTCGATTTTTTTGGATTTTGATGAATGTTTTTGTAGGAGGAGCTAAATTTGATTGAATTTAGATGAAATTTACTTTCATTTTTTTGGATTTTATATAAATTTTTAGTCAAATTGTAATGAAGTACATTGAAACCAACTTGGATTTTTTTGGATTTTGATGAATTTTCTTGTTGGAGGAGCTAAATTTGAGTGAATTTAGATGAAATTTACTTTTATTTTTTTGGATTTTATATAAATTTTTAGTCAAATTGTAATAAAGGAATTAGAACCAACTTCGATTTTTTTGGATTTTGATGATTTTGGTTGTTGGAGGAGTTAAATTTGAGTATATCTAGAAGAAATTAACACCTATTTTTTTGGATTTTATATAAATTTTTAGTCAAATTGTAATAAAGTAATTTGAAACCAACTTCGATTTTTTTGGATTTTGATGAATTTTTTTGTTGGAGGAGCTAAATTTGAGTGAGTTTAGATGAAATTTACTTTTATTTTTTTGGATTTTATATAAATTTTTAGTCAAATTGTAATAAAGGAATTTGAACCAACTTCGATTTTTTTGGATTTTGATGAGTTTTTTTGTTGGAGGAGTTAAATTTGAGTGAATTTAGATGAAATTTACTTTCATTTTTTTGGATTTTAAATAAATTTTTAGTCAAATTGTAATAAAGTACATTGAAACCAACTTGGATTTTTTTGGATTTTGATGAATTTTTTTGTTGGAGGAGCTAAATTTGAGTGAATTTAGATGAAATTTACTTTTATTTTTTTGGATTTTATATAAATTTTTAGTCAAATTGTAATAAAGGAATTTGAACCAACTTCAATTTTTTTGGATTTTGATGATTTTGGTTGTTGGAGGAGTTAAATTTGAGTAAATCTAGATGAAATTAACACCTATTTTTTTGGATTTTAAATAAATTTTTAGTCAAATTGTAATAAAGTACATTGAAACCAACTTGGATTTTTTTGGATTTTGATGAATTTTTTTGTTGGAGGAGCAAAATTTGAGTGAATTTAGATGAAATTTACTTTTATTTTTTGGATTTTATATAAATTTTTAGTCAAATTGTAATAAAGTACATTGAAACCAACTTTGATTTTTTTTGGATTTTGATGAATTTTTTTGTTGGAGGAGCTAAATTTGAGTGAATTTAGATGAAATTTACTTTTATTTTTTTGGATTTTATATAAATTTTTAGTCGAATTGTAATAAAGAAATTTGAACCAACTTCGATTTTTTTGGATTTTGATGAGTTTTTTTGTTGGAGGAGTTAAATTTGAGTGAATTTAGATGAAATTTACTTCTATTTTTTTTTATTTCATATAAATTTTTAGTCAAATAGTAATAAAGGAATTTGAACCAACTTCGATTTTTTTTGGATTTTGATGATTTTGATTGTTGGAGGAGTTAAATTTGATTGAATTTAGATGAAATTTACTTTCATTTTTTTGGATTTTAAATAAATTTTTAGTCAAATTGTAATAAAGTACATTGAAACCAACTTGGATTTTTTTGGATTTTGATGAATTTTTTTGTTGGAGGAGCTAAATTTGAGTGAATTTAGATGAAATTTACTTTTATTTTTTTGGATTTTATATAAATTTTTAGTCAAATTGTAATAAAGGAATTTGAACCAACTTTGATTTTTTTGGATTTTGATGAATTTTTTTGTTGGAGGAGCTAAATTTGAGTGAGTTTAGATGAAATTTACTTTTATTTTTTTGGATTTTATATAAATTTTTAGTCAAATAGTAATAAAGGAATTTGAACCAACTTCGATTTTTTTGGATTTTGATGATTTTGGTTGTTGGAGGAGTTAAATTTGAGTAAATTTAGATGAAATTAACACCTTATTTTTGGATTTTATATAAATTTTTAGTCAAATTGTAATAAAGGGATTTGAAACAACTTCGATTTTTTTGGATTTTGATGAATGTTTTTGTAGGAGGAGCTAAATTTGATTGAATTTAGATGAAATTTACTTTCATTTTTTTGGATTTTATATAAATTTTTAGTCAAATTGTAATGAAGTACATTGAAACCAACTTGGATTTTTTTGGATTTTGATGAATTTTCTTGATGGAGGAGCTAAATTTGAGTGAATTTAGATGAAATTTACTTTTATTTTTTTGGATTTTATATAAATTTTTAGTCAAATAGTAATAAAGGAATTTGAACCAACTTCGATTTTTTTGGATTTTGATGATTTTGGTTGTTGGAGGAGTTAAATTTGAGTATATCTAGATGAAATTAACACCTTATTTTTGGATTTTATATAAATTTTTAGTCAAATTGTAATAAAGGGATTTGAAACAACTTCGATTTTTTTAGATTCTGATGAATGTTTTTGTAGGAGGAGCTAAGTTTGATTGAATTTAGATGAAATTTACTTTCATTTTTTTGGATTTTATATAAATTTTTAGTCAAATTGTAATGAAGTACATTGAAACCAACTTGGATTTTTTTGGCTTTTGATGAATTTTCTTGTTGGAGGAGCTAAATTTGAGTGAATTTAGATGAAATTTACTTTTATTTTTTTGTATTTTATATAAATTTTTAGTCAAATTGTAATAAAGCAATTTGAACCAACTTCGATTTTTTTGGATTTTGATGAGTTTTTTTGTTGGAGGAGCTAAATTTGAGTGAATTTAGATGAAATTTACTTTTATTTTTTTGTATTTTATATAAATTTTTAGTCAAATTGTAATAAAGCAATTTGAACCAACTTCGATTTTTTTGGATTTTGATGAGTTTTTTTGTTGGAGGAGCTAAATTTGAGTGAATTTAGATGAAATTTACTTTCATTTTTTTGGATTTTATATAAATTTTTAGTCAAATTGTAATGAAGTACATTGAAACCAACTTCGATTTTTTTGGATTTTGATGAGTTTTTTTGTTTGGAGGAGCTAAATTTGAGTGAATTTAGATGAAATTTACTTTTACTTTTTTGGATTTTATATAAATTTTTAGTCAAATTGTAATAAAAGAATTTGAACCAACTTCGATTTTTTTGGATTTTGATGAATTTTTTTGTTGGAGGAGCAAAATTTGAGTGAATTTAGATGAAATTTACTTTTATTTTTTGGATTTTATATAAATTTTTAGTCAAATTGTAATAAAGTACATTGAAACCAACTTTGATTTTTTTTGGATTTTGATGAATTTTTTTGTTGGAGGAGCTAAATTTGAGTGAATTTAGATGAAATTTACTTTTATTTTTTTGGATTTTATATAAATTTTTAGTCGAATTGTAATAAAGAAATTTGAACCAACTTCGATTTTTTTGGATTTTGATGAGTTTTTTTGTTGGAGGAGTTAAATTTGAGTGAATTTAGATGAAATTTACTTCTATTTTTTTTTATTTCATATAAATTTTTAGTCAAATAGTAATAAAGGAATTTGAACCAACTTCGATTTTTTTGGATTTTGATGATTTTGATTGTTGGAGGAGTTAAATTTGATTGAATTTAGATGAAATTTACTTTCATTTTTTTGGATTTTAAATAAATTTTTAGTCAAATTGTAATAAAGTACATTGAAACCAACTTTGATTTTTTTTGGATTTTGATGAATTTTTTTGTTGGAGGAGCTAAATTTGAGTGAATTTAGATGAAATTTACTTTTATTTTTTTGGATTTTATATAAATTTTTAGTCAAATTGTAATAAAGGAATTTGAACCAACTTCGATTTTTTTGGATTTTGATGAATTTTTTTGTTGGAGGAGCTAAATTTGAGTGAGTTTAGATGAAATTTACTTTTATTTTTTTGGATTTTATATAAATTTTTAGTCAAATAGTAATAATGGAATTTGAACCAACTTTGATTTTTTTGGATTTTGATGATTTTGGTTGTTGGAGGAGTTAAATTTGAGTAAATTTAGATGAAATTAACACCTTATTTTTGGATTTTATATAAATTTTTAGTCAAATTGTAATAAAGGAATTAGAACCAACTTCGATTTTTTTGGATTTTGATGATTTTGGTTGTTGGAGGAGTTAAATTTGAGTATATCTAGAAGAAATTAACACCTATTTTTTTGGATTTTATATAAATTTTTAGTCAAATTGTAATAAAGTAATTTGAAACCAACTTCGATTTTTTTGGATTTTGATGAATTTTTTTGTTGGAGGAGCTAAATTTGAGTGAGTTTAGATGAAATTTACTTTTATTTTTTTGGATTTTATATAAATTTTTAGTCAAATTGTAATAAAGGAATTTGAACCAACTTCGATTTTTTTGGATTTTGATGAGTTTTTTTGTTGGAGGAGTTAAATTTGAGTGAATTTAGATGAAATTTACTTTCATTTTTTTGGATTTTAAATAAATTTTTAGTCAAATTGTAATAAAGTACATTGAAACCAACTTGGATTTTTTTGGATTTTGATGAATTTTTTTGTTGGAGGAGCTAAATTTGAGTGAATTTAGATGAAATTTACTTTTATTTTTTTGGATTTTATATAAATTTTTAGTCAAATTGTAATAAAGGAATTTGAACCAACTTCGATTTTTTTGGATTTTGATGAATTTTTTTGTTGGAGGAGCTAAATTTGAGTGAGTTTAGATGAAATTTACTTTTATTTTTTTGGATTTTATATAAATTTTTAGTCAAATAGTAATAAAGGAATTTGAACCAACTTCGATTTTTTTGGATTTTGATGATTTTGGTTGTTGGAGGAGTTAAATTTGAGTATATCTAGATGAAATTAACACCTTATTTTTGGATTTTATATAAATTTTTAGTCAAATTGTAATAAAGGGATTTGAAACAACTTCGATTTTTTTAGATTCTGATGAATGTTTTTGTAGGAGGAGCTAAGTTTGATTGAATTTAGATGAAATTTACTTTCATTTTTTTGGATTTTATATAAATTTTTAGTCAAATTGTAATGAAGTACATTGAAACCAACTTGGATTTTTTTGGCTTTTGATGAATTTTCTTGTTGGAGGAGCTAAATTTGAGTGAATTTAGATGAAATTTACTTTTATTTTTTTGTATTTTATATAAATTTTTAGTCAAATTGTAATGAAGCAATTTGAACCAACTTCGATTTTTTTGGATTTTGATGAGTTTTTTTGTTGGAGGAGCTAAATTTGAGTGAGTTTAGATGAAATTTACTTTTATTTTTTTGGATTTTATATAAATTTTTAGTCAAATTGTAATAAAGTAATTTGAAACCAACTTCGATTTTTTTGGATATTGATGAATTTTTTTGTTGGAGGAGCTAAATTTGAGTGAGTTTAGATGAAATTTACTTTTATTTTTTTGGATTTTATATAAATTTTTAGTCAAATTGTAATAAAGGAATTTGAACCAACTTCAATTTTTTTGGATTTTGATGATTTTGGTTGTTGGAGGAGTTAAATTTGAGTAAATCTAGATGAAATTAACACCTATTTTTTTGGATTTTAAATAAATTTTTAGTCAAATTGTAATAAAGTACATTGAAACCAACTTGGATTTTTTTGGATTTTGATGAATTTTTTTGTTGGAGGAGCAAAATTTGAGTGAATTTAGATGAAATTTACTTTTATTTTTTGGATTTTATATAAATTTTTAGTCAAATTGTAATAAAGTACATTGAAACCAACTTTGATTTTTTTTGGATTTTGATGAATTTTTTTGTTGGAGGAGCTAAATTTGAGTGAATTTAGATGAAATTTACTTTTATTTTTTTGGATTTTATATAAATTTTTAGTCGAATTGTAATAAAGAAATTTGAACCAACTTCGATTTTTTTGGATTTTGATGAGTTTTTTTGTTGGAGGAGTTAAATTTGAGTGAATTTAGATGAAATTTACTTCTATTTTTTTTTATTTCATATAAATTTTTAGTCAAATAGTAATAAAGGAATTTGAACCAACTTCGATTTTTTTGGATTTTGATGATTTTGATTGTTGGAGGAGTTAAATTTGATTGAATTTAGATGAAATTTACTTTCATTTTTTTGGATTTTAAATAAATTTTTAGTCAAATTGTAATAAAGTACATTGAAACCAACTTGGATTTTTTTGGATTTTGATGAATTTTTTTGTTGGAGGAGCTAAATTTGAGTGAATTTAGATGAAATTTACTTTTATTTTTTTGGATTTTATATAAATTTTTAGTCAAATTGTAATAAAGGAATTTGAACCAACTTTGATTTTTTTGGATTTTGATGAATTTTTTTGTTGGAGGAGCTAAATTTGAGTGAGTTTAGATGAAATTTACTTTTATTTTTTTGGATTTTATATAAATTTTTAGTCAAATAGTAATAAAGGTATTTGAACCAACTTCGATTTTTTTGGATTTTGATGATTTTGGTTGTTGGAGGAGTTAAATTTGAGTAAATTTAGATGAAATTAACACCTTATTTTTGGATTTTATATAAATTTTTAGTCAAATTGTAATAAAGGGATTTGAAACAACTTCGATTTTTTTGGATTTTGATGAATGTTTTTGTAGGAGGAGCTAAATTTGATTGAATTTAGATGAAATTTACTTTCATTTTTTTGGATTTTATATAAATTTTTAGTCAAATTGTAATGAAGTACATTGAAACCAACTTGGATTTTTTTGGATTTTGATGAATTTTCTTGTTGGAGGAGCTAAATTTGAGTGAATTTAGATGAAATTTACTTTTATTTTTTTGTATTTTATATAAATTTTTAGTCAAATTGTAATAAAGCAATTTGAACCAACTTCGATTTTTTTGGATTTTGATGAGTTTTTTTGTCTGGAGGAGCTAAATTTGAGTGAATTTAGATGAAATTTACTTTTACTTTTTTGGATTTTATATAAATTTTTAGTCAAATTGTATTAAAGGAATTTGAACCAACTTCGATTTTTTTGGATTTTGATGAATTTTTTTGTTGGAGGAGCTAAATTTGAGTGAGTTTAGATGAAATTTACTTTTATTTTTTTGGATTTTATATAAATTTTTTGTCAAATTGTAATAAAGGAATTTGAACCAACTTCGATTTTTTTGGATTTTGATGATTTTGGTTGCTGGAGGAGTTAAATTTGAGTAAATCTAGATGCAATTAACACCTATTTTTTTGGATTTTATATAAATTTTTAGTCAAATTGTAATAAAGTAATTTGAAACCAACTTCGATTTTTTTGGATTTTGATGAATTTTTTTGTTGGAGGAGCTAAATTTGAGTGAGTTTAGATGAAATTTACTTTTATTTTTTTGGATTTTACATAAATTTTTAGTCAAATTGTAATAAAGTAATTTGAAACCAACTTCGATTTTTTGGGATTTTGATGAAATGTTTTGTTGGAGGAGCTAAATTTGTGTGAATTTAGATGAAATTTACTTTCATTTTTTGGATTTTATATAAATTTTTAGTCAAATTGTAATAAAGGAATTTGAACCAACTTCGATTTTTTTGAATTTTGATGAATTTTTTTGTTGGTGGAGCTAAATTTGAGTGAATTTAGATGAAATTTACTTTTATTTTTTTGAATTTTATATAAATTTTTAATCAAATTGTAATAAAGGAATTTGAACCAACTTCGATTTTTTTGGTTTTTGATGAGTTTTTTTGTTGGAGGAGTTAAATTTGAGTGAATTTAGATGAAATTTACTTCTATTTTTTTTTATTTCATATAAATTTTTAGTCAAATAGTAATAAAGGAATTCGAACAAACTTCGATTTTTTTGGATTTTGATGAGTTTTTTTGTTTGGAGGAGCTAAATTTGAGTGAATTTAGATGAAATTTACTTTTACTTTTTTGGATTTTATATAAATTTTCAGTCAAATTGTAATAAAGTAATTTGAACCAACTTCGTCTTTATTGGATTTTGGTGATTTTGGTTGTTGGAGGAGTTAAATTTGAGTAAATCTAGATGAAATTAACACCTATTTTTTGGATTTTATATAAATTTTTAGTCAAATTGTAATAAAGGAATTTGAACCAACTTCGATTTTTTTGAATTTTGATGAATTTTTTTGTTGGAGGAGCTAAATTTGAGTGAATTTAGATGAAATTTACTCTTATTTTTTGTATTTTATATAAATTTTTAGTCAAATTGTAATAAAGCAATTTGATCCAACTACGTTTTTTTTGGATTTTGATGAGTTTTTTTGTTTGGAGGAGCTAAATTTGAGCGAATTTAGACGAAATTTACTTTTATTTTTTTGGATTTTATATAAATTTTTAGTCAAATTGTAATAAAGGAATTTGAAACAACTTCGATTTATTTGAATTTTGATGAATTGTTTTGTTGGAGGAGCTAAATTTGGGTGAATTTAGATGAAATTTACTTTCATTTTTTGGATTTTATATAAATTTTTAGTCAAATTGTAATAAAGGAATTTGAACCAACTTCGATTTTTTGGATTTTGATGAGTTTTTTGTTGGAGTTAAATTTGGGTGAATAAAGTAGAAATTTACTTCTATTTTTTTGATTTCATATAATTTTTTAGTCAAATTGTAATAAAGTACTTTGAAACCAACTTCGATTTTTTTTGGATTTTGATGAGTTTTATTGTTGGAGGAGTTAAATTTGAGTGAATTTAGATGAAATTCACTTGTATTTTTTTGATTTCATATAAATTTTTAGTCAAATTGTAATAAAGGAATTTGAACCAACTTCGTTTTTTTGGGATTTTGGTGATTTTGGTTGTTGGAGGAGTTAAATTTGAGTAAATCTAGATGAAATTAACACCTATTTTTTGGATTTTATATAAATTTTTAGTCAAATTGTAATAAAGGAATTTGAAGGAACTTCGATTTTTTTGGATTTTGATGATTTTGGTTGTTGGAGGAGTTAAATTTGAGTGAATTTAGATGAAATTTACTTTTATTTTTTGTATTTTATATAAATTTTTAGTCAAATTGTAATAAAGCAATTTGATCCAACTACGATTTTTTTGGATTTTGATGAGTTTTTTTGTTTGGAGGAGCTAAATTTGAGTGAATTTAGATGAAATTTACTTTTAGTTTTTTGGATTTTATATAAATTTTTAATCAAATTGTAATAAAGTAATTTGAAACCAACTTCGATTTTTTTGGATTTTGATGAGTTTTTTGTTGGAGTTAAATTTGAGTGAATTTAGTAGAAATTTACTTCTATTTTTTTGATTTCATATAAATTTTTAGTCAAATTGTAATAAAGTACTTTGAAACCAACTTCGATTTTTTGGATTTTGATGAATTTTTTTGTTGGTGGAGCTAAATTTGAGTGAATTTAGATGAAATTTACTTTTATTTTTTTGTATTTTATATAAATTTTTAGTCAAATTGTAATAAAGCAATTTGAACCAACTTCGATTTTTTTGGATTTTGATGAGTTTTTTTGTTTGGAGGAGCTAAATTTGAGTGAATTTAGATGAAATTTACTTTTACTTTTTTGGATTTTATATAAATTTTTAGTCAAATTGTAATAAAGGAATTTGAACCAACTTCGATTTTTTTGGATTTTGATGAGTTTTTTTGTTGGAGGAGTTAAATTTGAGTGAATTTAGTAGAAATTTATTTCTATTTTTTTTGATTTCATATAAATTTTTAGTCAAACTGTAATAATGTACTTAGAAACCAACTTCGATTTTTTTGAATTTTGATGAATTTTTTTGTTGGAGGAGCTAAATTTGAGTGAATTTAGATGAAATTTACTTTTATTTTTTGTATTTTATATAAATTTTTAGTCAAATTGTAATAAAGCAATTTGATCCAACTACGATTTTTTTGGATTTTGATGAGTTTTTTTGTTTGGAGGAGCTAAATTTGAGCGAATTTAGATGAAATTTACTTTTATTTTTTTGGATTTTATATAAATTTTTAGTCAAATTGTAATAAAGGAATTTGAACCAACTTCGATTTATTTGAATTTTGATGAAATGTTTTGTTGGAGGAGCTAAATTTGTGTGAATTTAGATGAAATTTACTTTCATTTTTTGGATTTTATATAAATTTTTAGTCAAATTGTAATAAAGGAATTTGAACCAACTTCGATTTTTTTGAATTTTGATGAATTTTTTTGTTGGTGGAGCTAAATTTGAGTGAATTTAGATGAAATTTACTTTTATTTTTTTGAATTTTATATAAATTTTTAATCAAATTGTAATAAAGGAATTTGAACCAACTTCGATTTTTTTGAATTTTGATGAATTTTTTTGTTGGAGGAGCTAAATTTGAGTGAATTTAGATGAAATTTACTTTCATTTTTTTGGATTTTATATACATTTTTAGTCAAATTGGAATAAAGTACATTGAAACCAACTTGGATTTTTTTGAATTTTGATGAATTTTTTTGTTGGAGGAGCTAAATTTGAGTGAATTTAGATGAAATTTACTTTTATTTTTTTGGATTTTATATAAATTTTTAATCAAATTGTAATAAAGTAATTTGAAACCAACTTCGATTTTTTTGGATTTTGATGAGTTTTTTGTTGGAGTTAAATTTGAGTGAATTTAGTAGAACTTTACTTCTATTTTTTTGATTTCATATAAATTTTTAGTCAAATTGTAATAAAGTACTTTGAAACCAACTTCGATTTTTTTTGGATTTTGATGAGTTTTATTGTTGGAGGAGTTAAATTTGAGTGAATTTAGATGAAATTTACTTGTATTTTTTTGATTTCATATAAATTTTTAGTCAAATTGTAATAAAGCAATTTGATCCAACTACGATTTTTTTGGATTTTGATGAGTTTTTTTGTTTGGAGGAGCTAAATTTGAGCGAATTTAGATGAAATTTACTTTTATTTTTTTGGATTTTATATAAATTTTTAGTCAAATTGTAATAAAGGAATTTGAACCAACTTCGATTTATTTGAATTTTGATGAAATGTTTTGTTGGAGGAGCTAAATTTGTGTGAATTTAGATGAAATTTACTTTCATTTTTTGGATTTTATATAAATTTTTAGTCAAATTGTAATAAAGGAATTTGAACCAACTTCGATTTTTTTGAATTTTGATGAATTTTTTTGTTGGTGGAGCTAAATTTGAGTGAATTTAGATGAAAGTTACTTTTATTTTTTTGAATTTTATATAAATTTTTAATCAAATTGTAATAAAGGAATTTGAACCAACTTCGATTTTTTTGGTTTTTGATGAGTTTTTTTGTTGGAGGAGTTAAATTTGAGTGAATTTAGATGAAATTTACTTCTATTTTTTTTTATTTCATATAAATTTTTAGTCAAATAGTAATAAAGGAATTCGAACAAACTTCGATTTTTTTGGATTTTGATGAGTTTTTTTGTTTGGAGGAGCTAAATTTGAGTGAATTTAGATGAAATTTACTTTTACTTTTTTGGATTTTATATAAATTTTTAGTCAAATTGTAATAAAGGAATTTGAACCAACTTCGTCTTTATTGGATTTTGGTGATTTTGGTTGTTGGAGGAGTTAAATTTGAGTAAATCTAGATGAAATTAACACCTATTTTTTGGATTTTATATAAATTTTTAGTCAAATTGTAATAAAGGAATTTGAACCAACTTCGATTTTTTTGAATTTTGATGAATTTTTTTGTTGGAGGAGCTAAATTTGAGTGAATTTAGATGAAATTTACTTTTATTTTTTTGGATTTTATATAAATTTTTAGTCAAATTGTAATAAAGGAATTTGAAACGACTTCGATTTTTTTGGATTTTGATGAGTTTTTTTGTTGGAGGAGTTAAATTTGAGTGAATTTAGATGAAAATTACTTCTATTTTTTTTGATTTCATATAAATTTTTAGTCAAATAGTAATAAAGGAATTTGAACCAACTTCGATTTTTTTGGATTTTGATGATTTTGGTTGTTGGAGGAGTTAAATTTGAGTAAATTTAGATGAAATTAACACATTATTTTTGGATTTTATATAAATTTTTAGTCAAATTGTAATAAAGGTATTTGAAACAACTTCGATTTTTTGGATTTTGATGAATTTTTTTGTAGGAGGAGCTAAATTTGATTGAATTTAGATGAAATTTACTTTCATTTTTTTGGATTTTATATACATTTTTAGTCAAATTGGAATAAAGTACATTGAAACCAACTTGGATTTTTTTGGATTTTGATGAATTTTTTTGTTGGAGGAGCTAAATTTGAGTGAATTAAGATGAAATTTACTTTTATTTTTTTGGATTTTATATAAATTTTTAATCAAACTGTAATAAAGTAATTCGAAACCAACTTCGATTTTTTTGGATTTTGATGAGTTTTTTGTTGGAGTTAAATTTGAGTGAATTTAGTAGAAATTTACTTCTATTTTTTTGATTTCATATAAATTTTTAGTCAAATTGTAATAAAGTACTTTGAAACCAACTTCGATTTTTTTTGGATTTTGATGAATTTTATTGTTGGAGGAGTTAAATTTGAGTGAATTTAGATGAAATTTACTTGTATTTTATTGATTTCATATAAATTTTTAGTCAAATTGTAATAAAGGAATTTGAACCAACTTCGATTTTTTTGGATTTTGATGATTTTGGTTGTTGGAGGAGTTAAATTTGAGTAAATTTAGATGAAATTAACACCTTATTTTTGGATTTTATATAAATTTTTAGTCAAATTGTAATAAAGTGATTTGAAACAACTTCGATTTTTTTGGATTTTGATGAATTTTTTTGTAGGAGGAGCTAAATTTGATTGAATTTAGATGAAATTTACTTTCATTTTTTTGGATTTTATATACATTTTTAGTCAAATTGGAATAAAGTACATTGAAACCAACTTGGATTTTTTTGGATTTTGATGAATTTTTTTGTTGGAGGAGTTAAATTTGAGTGAATTTAGTAGAAATTTACTTCTATTTTTTTGATTTCATATAAATTTTTAGTCAAATTGTAATAAAGTACTTTGAAACCAACTTCTATTTTTTTGGATTTTGATGAATTTTTTTGTTGGAGGAGCTAAATTTGAGTGAATTTAGATGAAATTTACTTTTATTTTTTTGTATTTTATATAAATTTTTAGTCAAATTGTAATAAAGCAATTTGAACCAACTTCGATTTTTTTGGATTTTGATGAGTTTTTTGTTTGGAGGAGCTAAATTTGAGTGAATTTAGATGAAATTTACTTTTACTTTTCTGGATTTTATATAAATTTTTAGTCAAATTGTAATAAAGGAATTTGAACCAACTTCGATTTTTTTGGATTTTGATGAGTTTTTTTGTTGGAGGAGTTAAATTTGAGTGAATTTAGTAGAAATTTATTTGTATTTTTTTTTATTTCTTTTAAATTTTTAGTCAAACTGTAATAAAGTACTTAGAAACCAACTTCGATTTTTTTGAATTTTGATGAATTTTTTTGTTGGAGGAGCTAAATTTGAGTGAATTTAGATGAAATTTACTGTTATTTTTTGTATTTTATATAAATTTTTAGTCAAATTGTAATAAAGCAATTTGATCCAACTACGATTTTTTTGGATTTTGATGAGTTTTTTTGTTTGGAGGAGCTAAATTTGAGTGAATTTAGATGAAATTTACTTTAATTTTTTTGGATTTTATATAAATTTTTAGTCAAATTGTAATAAAGGAATTTGAACCAACTTCGATTTATTTGAATTTTGATGAATTTTTTTGTTGGAGGAGCTAAATTTGTGTGAATTTAGATGAAATTTACTTTCATTTTTTGGATTTTATATAAATTTTTAGTCAAATTGTAATAAAGGAATTTGAACCAACTTCGATTTTTTTGAATTTTGATGAATTTTTTTGTTGGAGGAGCTAAATTTGAGTGAATTTAGATGAAATTTACTTTTATCTTTTTGGATTTTATATAAATTTTTAATCAAATTGTAATAAAGGAATTTGAACCAACTTCGATTTTTTTGGATTTTGATGAGTTTTTGTGTTGGAGGAGTTAAATTTGAGTGAATTTAGATGAAATTTACTTCTATTTTTTTTTATTTCATATAAATTTTTAGTCAAATAGTAATAAAGGAATTTGAACAAACTTCGATTTTTTTGGATTTTGATGATTTTGGTTGTTGGAGGAGTTAAATTTGAGTAAATTTAGATGAAATTAACACCTTATTTTTGGATTTTATATAAATTTTTAGTCAAATTGTAATAAAGGGATTTGAAACAACTTCGATTTTTTTGGATTTTGATGAATTTTTTTGTAGGAGGAGCTAAATTTGATTGAATTTAGATGAAATTTACTTTCATCTTTTTGGATTTTATATAAATTTTTAGTCTAATTGTAATAAAGTACATTGAAACCAACTTGGATTTTTTTGGATTTTGATGAATTTTTTTGTTGGAGTTAAATTTGAGTGAATTTAGTAGAAATTTACTTCTATTTTTTTGATTTCATATAAATTTTTAGTCAAATAGTAATAAAGGAATTTGAACCAACTTCGATTTTTTTGGATTTTGATGCGTTTTTTGTTGGAGGAGTTAAATTTGAGTAAATCTAGATGAAATTAACACCTATTTTTTGGATTTTATATAAATTTTTAGTCAAATTGTAATAAAGGAATTTGAAGGAACTTCGATTTTTTTGGATTTTGATGATTTTGGTTGTTGGAGGAGTTAAATTTGAGTGAATTTAGATGAAATTTACTTTTATTTTTTGTATTTTATATAAATTTTTAGTCAAATTGTAATAAAGCAATTTGATCCAACTACGATTTTTTTGGATTTTGATGAGTTTTTTTGTTTGGAGGAGCTAAATTTGGGTGAATTTAGATGAAATTTACTTTTAGTTTTTTGGATTTTATATAAATTTTTAATCAAATTGTAATAAAGTAATTTGAAACCAACTTCGATTTTTTTTGGATTTTGATGAATTTTTTTGTTGGAGGAGCTAAATTTGAGTGAATTTAGATGAAATTTACTTTTATTTTTTGTATTTTATATAAATTTTTAGTCAAATTGTAATAAAGCAATTTGATCCAACTACGATTTTTTTGGATTTTGATGAGTTTTTTTGTTTGGAGGAGCTAAATTTGAGCGAATTTAGATGAAATTTAATTTTATTTTTTTGGATTTTATATAAATTTTTAGTCAAATTGTAATAAAGGAATTTGAAACAACTTCGATTTATTTGAATTTTGATGAATTGTTTTGTTGGAGGAGCTAAATTTGGGTGAATTTAGATGAAATTTACTTTCATTTTTTGGATTTTATATAAATTTTTAGTCAAATTGTAATAAAGGAATTTGAACCAACTTCGATTTTTTGGATTTTGATGAGTTTTTTGTTGGAGTTAAATTTGGGTGAATTTAGTAGAAATTTACTTCTATTTTTTTGATTTCATATAAATTTTTAGTCAAATTGTAATAAAGTACTTTGAAACCAACTTCGATTTTTTTTGGATTTTGATGAGTTTTATTGTTGGAGGAGTTAAATTTGAGTGAATTTAGATGAAATTCACTTGTATTTTTTTGATTTCATATAAATTTTTAGTCAAATTGTAATAAAGGAATTTGAACCAACTTCGTTTTTTTGGGATTTTGGTGATTTTGGTTGTTGGAGGAGTTAAATTTGAGTAAATCTAGATGAAATTAACACCTATTTTTTGGATTTTATATAAATTTTTAGTCAAATTGTAATAAAGGAATTTGAAGGAACTTCGATTTTTTTGGATTTTGATGATTTTGGTTGTTGGAGGAGTTAAATTTGAGTGAATTTAGATGAAATTTACTTTTATTTTTTGTATTTTATATAAATTTTTAGTCAAATTGTAATAAAGCAATTTGATCCAACTACGATTTTTTTGGATTTTGATGAGTTTTTTTGTTTGGAGGAGCTAAATTTGAGTGAATTTAGATGAAATTTACTTTTAGTTTTTTGGATTTTATATAAATTTTTAATCAAATTGTAATAAAGTAATTTGAAACCAACTTCGATTTTTTTAGATTTTGATGAGTTTTTTGTTGGAGTTAAATTTGAGTGAATGTAGTAGAAATTTACTTCTATTTTTTTGATTTCATATAAATTTTTAGTCAAATTGTAATAAAGTACTTTGAAACCAACTTCGATTTTTTGGATTTTGATGAATTTTTTTGTTGGTGGAGCTAAATTTGAGTGAATTTAGATGAAATTTACTTTTATTTTTTTGTATTTTATATAAATTTTTAGTCAAATTGTAATAAAGCAATTTGAACCAACTTCGATTTTTTTGGATTTTGATGAGTTTTTTTGTTTGGAGGAGCTAAATTTGAGTGAATTTAGATGAAATTTACTTTTACTTTTTTGGATTTTATATAAATTTTTAGTCAAATTGTAATAAAGGAATTTGAACCAACTTCGATTTTTTTGGATTTTGATGAAATGTTTTGTTGGAGGAGCTAAATTTGTGTGAATTTAGATGAAATTTACTTTCATTTTTTGGATTTTATATAAATTTTTAGTCAAACTGTAATAATGTACTTAGAAACCAACTTCGATTTTTTTGAATTTTGATGATTTTTTTTGTTGGAGGAGCTAAATTTGAGTGAATTTAGATGAAATTTACTTTTATTTTTTGTATTTTATATAAATTTTTAGTCAAATTGTAATAAAGCAATTTGATCCAACTACGATTTTTTTGGATTTTGATGAGTTTTTTTGTTTGGAGGAGCTAAATTTGAGCGAATTTAGATGAAATTTACTTTTATTTTTTTGGATTTTATATAAATTTTTAGTCAAATTGTAATAAAGGAATTTGAACCAACTTCGATTTATTTGAATTTTGATGAAATGTTTTGTTGGAGGAGCTAAATTTGTGTGAATTTAGATGAAATTTACTTTCATTTTTTGGATTTTATATAAATTTTTAGTCAAATTGTAATAAAGGAATTTGAACCAACTTCGATTTTTTTGAATTTTGATGAATTTTTTTGTTGGAGGAGCTAAATTTGAGTGAATTTAGATGAAATTTACTTTTATTTTTTTGGATTTTATATAAATTTTTAATCAAATTGTAATAAAGTAATTTGAAACCAACTTCGATTTTTTTGGATTTTGATGAGTTTTTTGTTGGAGTTAAATTTGAGTGAATTTAGTAGAACTTTACTTCTATTTTTTTGATTTCATATAAATTTTTAGTCAAATTGTAATAAAGTACTTTGAAACCAACTTCGATTTTTTTTGGATTTTGATGAGTTTTATTGTTGGAGGAGTTAAATTTGAGTGAATTTAGATGAAATTTACTTGTATTTTTTTGATTTCATATAAATTTTTAGTCAAATTGTAATAAAGCAATTTGATCCAACTACGATTTTTTTGGATTTTGATGAGTTTTTTTGTTTGGAGGAGCTAAATTTGAGCGAATTTAGATGAAATTTACTTTTATTTTTTTGGATTTTATATAAATTTTTAGTCAAATTGTAATAAAGGAATTTGAACCAACTTCGATTTATTTGAATTTTGATGAAATGTTTTGTTGGAGGAGCTAAATTTGTGTGAATTTAGATGAAATTTACTTTCATTTTTTGGATTTTATATAAATTTTTAGTCAAATTGTAATAAAGGAATTTGAACCAACTTCGATTTTTTTGAATTTTGATGAATTTTTTTGTTGGTGGAGCTAAATTTGAGTGAATTTAGATGAAAGTTACTTTTATTTTTTTGAATTTTATATAAATTTTTAATCAAATTGTAATAAAGGAATTTGAACCAACTTCGATTTTTTTGGTTTTTGATGAGTTTTTTTGTTGGAGGAGTTAAATTTGAGTGAATTTAGATGAAATTTACTTCTATTTTTTTTTATTTCATATAAATTTTTAGTCAAATAGTAATAAAGGAATTCGAACAAACTTCGATTTTTTTGGATTTTGATGAGTTTTTTTGTTTGGAGGAGCTAAATTTGAGTGAATTTAGATGAAATTTACTTTTACTTTTTTGGATTTTATATAAATTTTTAGTCAAATTGTAATAAAGGAATTTGAACCAACTTCGTCTTTATTGGATTTTGGTGATTTTGGTTGTTGGAGGAGTTAAATTTGAGTAAATCTAGATGAAATTAACACCTATTTTTTGGATTTTATATAAATTTTTAGTCAAATTGTAATAAAGGAATTTGAACCAACTTCGATTTTTTTGAATTTTGATGAATTTTTTTGTTGGAGGAGCTAAATTTGAGTGAATTTAGATGAAATTTACTTTTATTTTTTTGGATTTTATATAAATTTTTAGTCAAATTGTAATAAAGGAATTTGAAACGACTTCGATTTTTTTGGATTTTGATGAGTTTTTTTGTTGGAGGAGTTAAATTTGAGTGAATTTAGATGAAAATTACTTCTATTTTTTTTGATTTCATATAAATTTTTAGTCAAATAGTAATAAAGGAATTTGAACCAACTTCGATTTTTTTGGATTTTGATGATTTTGGTTGTTGGAGGAGTTAAATTTGAGTAAATTTAGATGAAATTAACACCTTATTTTTGGATTTTATATAAATTTTTAGTCAAATTGTAATAAAGGTATTTGAAACAACTTCGATTTTTTTTGATTTTGATGAATTTTTTTGTAGGAGGAGCTAAATTTGATTGAATTTAGATGAAATTTACTTTCATTTTTTTGGATTTTATATACATTTTTAGTCAAATTGGAATAAAGTACATTGAAACCAACTTGGATTTTTTTGGATTTTGATGAATTTTTTTGTTGGAGGAGCTAAATTTGAGTGAATTTAGATGAAATTTACTTTTATTTTTTTGGATTTTATATAAATTTTTAATCAAACTGTAATAAAGTAATTCGAAACCAACTTCGATTTTTTTGGATTTTGATGAGTTTTTTGTTGGAGTTAAATTTGAGTGAATTTAGTAGAAATTTACTTCTATTTTTTTGATTTCATATAAATTTTTAGTCAAATTGTAATAAAGTACTTTGAAACCAACTTCGATTTTTTTTGGATTTTGATGAATTTTATTGTTGGAGGAGTTAAATTTGAGTGAATTTAGATGAAATTTACTTGTATTTTATTGATTTCATATAAATTTTTAGTCAAATTGTAATAAAGGAATTTGAACCAACTTCGATTTTTTTGGATTTTGATGAGTTTTTTTGTTGGAGGAGTTAAATTTGAGTGAATTTAGTAGAAATTTATTTGTATTTTTTTTTATTTCTTTTAAATTTTTAGTCAAACTGTAATAAAGTACTTAGAAACCAACTTCGATTTTTTTGAATTTTGATGAATTTTTTTGTTGGAGGAGCTAAATTTGAGTGAATTTAGATGAAATTTACTGTTATTTTTTGTATTTTATATAAATTTTTAGTCAAATTGTAATAAAGCAATTTGATCCAACTACGATTTTTTTGGATTTTGATGAGTTTTTTTGTTTGGAGGAGCTAAATTTGAGTGAATTTAGATGAAATTTACTTTAATTTTTTTGGATTTTATATAAATTTTTAGTCAAATTGTAATAAAGGAATTTGAACCAACTTCGATTTATTTGAATTTTGATGAATTTTTTTGTTGGAGGAGCTAAATTTGTGTGAATTTAGATGAAATTTACTTTCATTTTTTGGATTTTATATAAATTTTTAGTCAAATTGTAATAAAGGAATTTGAACCAACTTCGATTTTTTTGAATTTTGATGAATTTTTTTGTTGGAGGAGCTAAATTTGAGTGAATTTAGATGAAATTTACTTTTATCTTTTTGGATTTTATATAAATTTTTAATCAAATTGTAATAAAGGAATTTGAACCAACTTCGATTTTTTTGGATTTTGATGAGTTTTTGTGTTGGAGGAGTTAAATTTGAGTGAATTTAGATGAAATATACTTCTATTTTTTTTTATTTCATATAAATTTTTAGTCAAATAGTAATAAAGGAATTTGAACAAACTTCGATTTTTTTGGATTTTGATGATTTTGGTTGTTGGAGGAGTTAAATTTGAGTAAATTTAGGTGAAATTAACACCTTATTTTTGGATTTTATATAAATTTTTAGTCAAATTGTAATAAAGGGATTTGAAACAACTTCGATTTTTTTGGATTTTGATGAATTTTCTTGTAGGAGGAGCTAAATTTGATTGAATTTAGATGAAATTTACTTTCATCTTTTTGGATTTTATATAAATTTTTAGTCTAATTGTAATAAAGTACATTGAAACCAACTTGGATTTTTTTGGATTTTGATGAATTTTTTTGTTGGAGGAGTTAAATTTGAGTGAATTTAGATGAAATTTACTTCTATTTTTTTTTATTTCATATAAATTTTTAGTCAAATAGTAATAAAGGAATTTGAACCAACTTCGATTTTTTTGGATTTTGATGCGTTTTTTGTTGGAGGAGTTAAATTTGAGTAAATCTAGATGAAATTAACACCTATTTTTTGGATTTTATATAAATTTTTAGTCAAATTGTAATAAAGGAATTTGAAGGAACTTCGATTTTTTTGGATTTTGATGATTTTGGTTGTTGGAGGAGTTAAATTTGAGTGAATTTAGATGAAATTTACTTCTATTTTTTTGATTTCATATAAATTTTTAGTCAAATTGTAATAAAGTACTTTGAAACCAACTTCGATTTTTTGGATTTTGATGAATTTTTTTGTTGGTGGAGCTAAATTTGAGTGAATTTAGATGAAATTTACTTTTATTTTTTTGTATTTTATATAAATTTTTAGTCAAATTGTAATAAAGCAATTTGAACCAACTTCGATTTTTTTGGATTTTGATGAGTTTTTTTGTTTGGAGGAGCTAAATTTGAGTGAATTTAGATGAAATTTACTTTTACTTTTTTGGATTTTATATAAATTTTTAGTCAAATTGTAATAAAGGAATTTGAACCAACTTCGATTTATTTGAATTTTGATGAAATGTTTTGTTGGAGGAGCTAAATTTGTGTGAATTTAGATGAAATTTACTTTCATTTTTTGGATTTTATATAAATTTTTAGTCAAATTGTAATAAAGGAATTTGAACCAACTTCGATTTTTTTGAATTTTGATGAATTTTTTTGTTGGAGGAGCTAAATTTGAGTGAATTTAGATGAAATTTACTTTTATTTTTTTGGATTTTATATAAATTTTTAATCAAATTGTAATAAAGTAATTTGAAACCAACTTCGATTTTTTTGGATTTTGATGAGTTTTTTGTTGGAGTTAAATTTGAGTGAATTTAGTAGAACTTTACTTCTATTTTTTTGATTTCATATAAATTTTTAGTCAAATTGTAATAAAGTACTTTGAAACCAACTTCGATTTTTTTTGGATTTTGATGAGTTTTATTGTTGGAGGAGTTAAATTTGAGTGAATTTAGATGAAATTTACTTGTATTTTTTTGATTTCATATAAATTTTTAGTCAAATTGTAATAAAGCAATTTGATCCAACTACGATTTTTTGGGATTTTGGTGATTTTGGTTGTTGGAGGAGTTAAATTTGAGTAAATCTAGATGAAATTTACTTTTATTTTTTTGGATTTTATATAAATTTTTAGTCAAATTGTAATAAAGGAATTTGAAGGAACTTCGATTTTTTTGGATTTTGATGATTTTGGTTGTTGGAGGAGCTAAATTTGTGTGAATTTAGATGAAATTTACTTTCATTTTTTGGATTTTATATAAATTTTTAGTCAAATTGTAATAAAGGAATTTGAACCAACTTCGATTTTTTTGAATTTTGATGAATTTTTTTGTTGGTGGAGCTAAATTTGAGTGAATTTAGATGAAAGTTACTTTTAGTTTTTTGGATTTTATATAAATTTTTAATCAAATTGTAATAAAGGAATTTGAAACAACTTCGATTTATTTGAATTTTGATGAATTGTTTTGTTGGAGGAGCTAAATTTGGGTGAATTTAGATGAAATTTACTTTCATTTTTTGGATTTTATATAAATTTTTAGTCAAATTGTAATAAAGGAATTTGAACCAACTTCGATTTTTTGGATTTTGATGAGTTTTTTGTTGGAGTTAAATTTGGGTGAATTTAGTAGAAATTTACTTCTATTTTTTTGATTTCATATAAATTTTTAGTCAAATTGTAATAAAGTACTTTGAAACCAACTTCGATTTTTTTTGGATTTTGATGAGTTTTATTGTTGGAGGAGTTAAATTTGAGTGAATTTAGATGAAATTCACTTGTATTTTTTTGATTTCATATAAATTTTTAGTCAAATTGTAATAAAGGAATTTGAACCAACTTCGTTTTTTTGGGATTTTGGTGATTTTGGTTGTTGGAGGAGTTAAATTTGAGTAAATCTAGATGAAATTAACACCTATTTTTTGGATTTTATATAAATTTTTAGTCAAATTGTAATAAAGGAATTTGAAGGAACTTCGATTTTTTTGGATTTTGATGATTTTGGTTGTTGGAGGAGTTAAATTTGAGTGAATTTAGATGAAATTTACTTTTATTTTTTGTATTTTATATAAATTTTTAGTCAAATTGTAATAAAGCAATTTGATCCAACTACGATTTTTTTGGATTTTGATGAGTTTTTTTGTTTGGAGGAGCTAAATTTGAGTGAATTTAGATGAAATTTACTTTTAGTTTTTTGGATTTTATATAAATTTTTAATCAAATTGTAATAAAGTAATTTGAAACCAACTTCGATTTTTTTAGATTTTGATGAGTTTTTTGTTGGAGTTAAATTTGAGTGAATGTAGTAGAAATTTACTTCTATTTTTTTGATTTCATATAAATTTTTAGTCAAATTGTAATAAAGTACTTTGAAACCAACTTCGATTTTTTGGATTTTGATGAATTTTTTTGTTGGTGGAGCTAAATTTGAGTGAATTTAGATGAAATTTACTTTTATTTTTTTGTATTTTATATAAATTTTTAGTCAAATTGTAATAAAGCAATTTGAACCAACTTCGATTTTTTTGGATTTTGATGAGTTTTTTTGTTTGGAGGAGCTAAATTTGAGTGAATTTAGATGAAATTTACTTTTACTTTTTTGGATTTTATATAAATTTTTAGTCAAATTGTAATAAAGGAATTTGAACCAACTTCGATTTTTTTGGATTTTGATGAAATGTTTTGTTGGAGGAGCTAAATTTGTGTGAATTTAGATGAAATTTACTTTCATTTTTTGGATTTTATATAAATTTTTAGTCAAACTGTAATAATGTACTTAGAAACCAACTTCGATTTTTTTGAATTTTGATGATTTTTTTTGTTGGAGGAGCTAAATTTGAGTGAATTTAGATGAAATTTACTTTTATTTTTTGTATTTTATATAAATTTTTAGTCAAATTGTAATAAAGCAATTTGATCCAACTACGATTTTTTTGGATTTTGATGAGTTTTTTTGTTTGGAGGAGCTAAATTTGAGCGAATTTAGATGAAATTTACTTTTATTTTTTTGGATTTTATATAAATTTTTAGTCAAATTGTAATAAAGGAATTTGAACCAACTTCGATTTATTTGAATTTTGATGAAATGTTTTGTTGGAGGAGCTAAATTTGTGTGAATTTAGATGAAATTTACTTTCATTTTTTGGATTTTATATAAATTTTTAGTCAAATTGTAATAAAGGAATTTGAACCAACTTCGATTTTTTTGAATTTTGATGAATTTTTTTGTTGGAGGAGCTAAATTTGAGTGAATTTAGATGAAATTTACTTTTATTTTTTTTGGATTTTATATAAATTTTTAATCAAATTGTAATAAAGTAATTTGAAACCAACTTCGATTTTTTTGGATTTTGATGAGTTTTTTGTTGGAGTTAAATTTGAGTGAATTTAGTAGAACTTTACTTCTATTTTTTTGATTTCATATAAATTTTTAGTCAAATTGTAATAAAGTACTTTGAAACCAACTTCGATTTTTTTTGGATTTTGATGAGTTTTATTGTTGGAGGAGTTAAATTTGAGTGAATTTAGATGAAATTTACTTGTATTTTTTTGATTTCATATAAATTTTTAGTCAAATTGTAATAAAGCAATTTGATCCAACTACGATTTTTTTGGATTTTGATGAGTTTTTTTGTTTGGAGGAGCTAAATTTGAGCGAATTTAGATGAAATTTACTTTTATTTTTTTGGATTTTATATAAATTTTTAGTCAAATTGTAATAAAGGAATTTGAACCAACTTCGATTTATTTGAATTTTGATGAAATGTTTTGTTGGAGGAGCTAAATTTGTGTGAATTTAGATGAAATTTACTTTCATTTTTTGGATTTTATATAAATTTTTAGTCAAATTGTAATAAAGGAATTTGAACCAACTTCGATTTTTTTGAATTTTGATGAATTTTTTTGTTGGTGGAGCTAAATTTGAGTGAATTTAGATGAAAGTTACTTTTATTTTTTTGAATTTTATATAAATTTTTAATCAAATTGTAATAAAGGAATTTGAACCAACTTCGATTTTTTTGGTTTTTGATGAGTTTTTTTGTTGGAGGAGTTAAATTTGAGTGAATTTAGATGAAATTTACTTCTATTTTTTTTTATTTCATATAAATTTTTAGTCAAATAGTAATAAAGGAATTCGAACAAACTTCGATTTTTTTGGATTTTGATGAGTTTTTTTGTTTGGAGGAGCTAAATTTGAGTGAATTTAGATGAAATTTACTTTTACTTTTTTGGATTTTATATAAATTTTTAGTCAAATTGTAATAAAGGAATTTGAACCAACTTCGTCTTTATTGGATTTTGGTGATTTTGGTTGTTGGAGGAGTTAAATTTGAGTAAATCTAGATGAAATTAACACCTATTTTTTGGATTTTATATAAATTTTTAGTCAAATTGTAATAAAGGAATTTGAACCAACTTCGATTTTTTTGAATTTTGATGAATTTTTTTGTTGGAGGAGCTAAATTTGAGTGAATTTAGATGAAATTTACTTTTATTTTTTGGATTTTATATAAATTTTTAGTCAAATTGTAATAAAGGAATTTGAAACGACTTCGATTTTTTTGGATTTTGATGAGTTTTTTTGTTGGAGGAGTTAAATTTGAGTGAATTTAGATGAAAATTACTTCTATTTTTTTTGATTTCATATAAATTTTTAGTCAAATAGTAATAAAGGAATTTGAACCAACTTCGATTTTTTTGGATTTTGATGATTTTGGTTGTTGGAGGAGTTAAATTTGAGTAAATTTAGATGAAATTAACACATTATTTTTGGATTTTATATAAATTTTTAGTCAAATTGTAATAAAGGTATTTGAAACAACTTCGATTTTTTGGATTTTGATGAATTTTTTTGTAGGAGGAGCTAAATTTGATTGAATTTAGATGAAATTTACTTTCATTTTTTTGGATTTTATATACATTTTTAGTCAAATTGGAATAAAGTACATTGAAACCAACTTGGATTTTTTTGGATTTTGATGAATTTTTTTGTTGGAGGAGCTAAATTTGAGTGAATTTAGATGAAATTTACTTTTATTTTTTTGGATTTTATATAAATTTTTAATCAAACTGTAATAAAGTAATTCGAAACCAACTTCGATTTTTTTGGATTTTGATGAGTTTTTTGTTGGAGTTAAATTTGAGTGAATTTAGTAGAAATTTACTTCTATTTTTTTGATTTCATATAAATTTTTAGTCAAATTGTAATAAAGTACTTTGAAACCAACTTCGATTTTTTTTGGATTTTGATGAATTTTATTGTTGGAGGAGTTAAATTTGAGTGAATTTAGATGAAATTTACTTGTATTTTATTGATTTCATATAAATTTTTAGTCAAATTGTAATAAAGGAATTTGAACCAACTTCGATTTTTTTGGATTTTGATGATTTTGGTTGTTGGAGGAGTTAAATTTGAGTAAATTTAGATGAAATTAACACCTTATTTTTGGATTTTATATAAATTTTTAGTCAAATTGTAATAAAGTGATTTGAAACAACTTCGATTTTTTTGGATTTTGATGAATTTTTTTGTAGGAGGAGCTAAATTTGATTGAATTTAGATGAAATTTACTTTCATTTTTTTGGATTTTATATACATTTTTAGTCAAATTGGAATAAAGTACATTGAAACCAACTTGGATTTTTTTGGATTTTGATGAATTTTTTTGTTGGAGGAGTTAAATTTGAGTGAATTTAGATGAAATTTACTTGTATTTTTTTGATTTCATATAAATTTTTAGTCAAATTGTAATAAAGCAATTTGATCCAACTACGATTTTTTTGGATTTTGATGAGTTTTTTTGTTTGGAGGAGCTAAATTTGAGCGAATTTAGATGAAATTTACTTTTATTTTTTTGGATTTTATATAAATTTTTAGTCAAATTGTAATAAAGGAATTTGAACCAACTTCGATTTATTTGAATTTTGATGAAATGTTTTGTTGGAGGAGCTAAATTTGTGTGAATTTAGATGAAATTTACTTTCATTTTTTGGATTTTATATAAATTTTTAGTCAAATTGTAATAAAGGAATTTGAACCAACTTCGATTTTTTTGAATTTTGATGAATTTTTTTGTTGGTGGAGCTAAATTTGAGTGAATTTAGATGAAAGTTACTTTTATTTTTTTGAATTTTATATAAATTTTTAATCAAATTGTAATAAAGGAATTTGAAACAACTTCGATTTATTTGAATTTTGATGAATTGTTTTGTTGGAGGAGCTAAATTTGGGTGAATTTAGATGAAATTTACTTTCATTTTTTGGATTTTATATAAATTTTTAGTCAAATTGTAATAAAGGAATTTGAACCAACTTCGATTTTTTGGATTTTGATGAGTTTTTTGTTGGAGTTAAATTTGGGTGAATTTAGTAGAAATTTACTTCTATTTTTTTGATTTCATATAAATTTTTAGTCAAATTGTAATAAAGTACTTTGAAACCAACTTCGATTTTTTTTGGATTTTGATGAGTTTTATTGTTGGAGGAGTTAAATTTGAGTGAATTTAGATGAAATTCACTTGTATTTTTTTGATTTCATATAAATTTTTAGTCAAATTGTAATAAAGGAATTTGAACCAACTTCGTTTTTTTGGGATTTTGGTGATTTTGGTTGTTGGAGGAGTTAAATTTGAGTAAATCTAGATGAAATTAACACCTATTTTTTGGATTTTATATAAATTTTTAGTCAAATTGTAATAAAGGAATTTGAAGGAACTTCGATTTTTTTGGATTTTGATGATTTTGGTTGTTGGAGGAGTTAAATTTGAGTGAATTTAGATGAAATTTACTTTTATTTTTTGTATTTTATATAAATTTTTAGTCAAATTGTAATAAAGCAATTTGATCCAACTACGATTTTTTTGGATTTTGATGAGTTTTTTTGTTTGGAGGAGCTAAATTTGAGTGAATTTAGATGAAATTTACTTTTAGTTTTTTGGATTTTATATAAATTTTTAATCAAATTGTAATAAAGTAATTTGAAACCAACTTCGATTTTTTTAGATTTTGATGAGTTTTTTGTTGGAGTTAAATTTGAGTGAATGTAGTAGAAATTTACTTCTATTTTTTTGATTTCATATAAATTTTTAGTCAAATTGTAATAAAGTACTTTGAAACCAACTTCGATTTTTTGGATTTTGATGAATTTTTTTGTTGGTGGAGCTAAATTTGAGTGAATTTAGATGAAATTTACTTTTATTTTTTTGTATTTTATATAAATTTTTAGTCAAATTGTAATAAAGCAATTTGAACCAACTTCGATTTTTTTGGATTTTGATGAGTTTTTTTGTTTGGAGGAGCTAAATTTGAGTGAATTTAGATGAAATTTACTTTTACTTTTTTGGATTTTATATAAATTTTTAGTCAAATTGTAATAAAGGAATTTGAACCAACTTCGATTTTTTTGGATTTTGATGAAATGTTTTGTTGGAGGAGCTAAATTTGTGTGAATTTAGATGAAATTTACTTTCATTTTTTGGATTTTATATAAATTTTTAGTCAAACTGTAATAATGTACTTAGAAACCAACTTCGATTTTTTTGAATTTTGATGATTTTTTTTGTTGGAGGAGCTAAATTTGAGTGAATTTAGATGAAATTTACTTTTATTTTTTGTATTTTATATAAATTTTTAGTCAAATTGTAATAAAGCAATTTGATCCAACTACGATTTTTTTGGATTTTGATGAGTTTTTTTGTTTGGAGGAGCTAAATTTGAGCGAATTTAGATGAAATTTACTTTTATTTTTTTGGATTTTATATAAATTTTTAGTCAAATTGTAATAAAGGAATTTGAACCAACTTCGATTTATTTGAATTTTGATGAAATGTTTTGTTGGAGGAGCTAAATTTGTGTGAATTTAGATGAAATTTACTTTCATTTTTTGGATTTTATATAAATTTTTAGTCAAACTGTAATAATGTACTTAGAAACCAACTTCGATTTTTTTGAATTTTGATGATTTTTTTTGTTGGAGGAGCTAAATTTGAGTGAATTTAGATGAAATTTACTTTTATTTTTTGTATTTTATATAAATTTTTAGTCAAATTGTAATAAAGCAATTTGATCCAACTACGATTTTTTTGGATTTTGATGAGTTTTTTTGTTTGGAGGAGCTAAATTTGAGCGAATTTAGATGAAATTTACTTTTATTTTTTTGGATTTTATATAAATTTTTAGTCAAATTGTAATAAAGGAATTTGAACCAACTTCGATTTATTTGAATTTTGATGAAATGTTTTGTTGGAGGAGCTAAATTTGTGTGAATTTAGATGAAATTTACTTTCATTTTTTGGATTTTATATAAATTTTTAGTCAAATTGTAATAAAGGAATTTGAACCAACTTCGATTTTTTTGAATTTTGATGAATTTTTTTGTTGGAGGAGCTAAATTTGAGTGAATTTAGATGAAATTTACTTTTATTTTTTTGGATTTTATATAAATTTTTAATCAAATTGTAATAAAGTAATTTGAAACCAACTTCGATTTTTTTGGATTTTGATGAGTTTTTTGTTGGAGTTAAATTTGAGTGAATTTAGTAGAACTTTACTTCTATTTTTTTGATTTCATATAAATTTTTAGTCAAATTGTAATAAAGTACTTTGAAACCAACTTCGATTTTTTTTGGATTTTGATGAGTTTTATTGTTGGAGGAGTTAAATTTGAGTGAATTTAGATGAAATTTACTTGTATTTTTTTGATTTCATATAAATTTTTAGTCAAATTGTAATAAAGCAATTTGATCCAACTACGATTTTTTTGGATTTTGATGAGTTTTTTTGTTTGGAGGAGCTAAATTTGAGCGAATTTAGATGAAATTTACTTTTATTTTTTTGGATTTTATATAAATTTTTAGTCAAATTGTAATAAAGGAATTTGAACCAACTTCGATTTTTTTGGATTTTGATGAGTTTTTTTGTTGGAGGAGTTAAATTTGAGTGAATTTAGATGAAAATTACTTCTATTTTTTTTTATTTCATATAAATTTTTAGTCAAATAGTAATAAAGGAATTTGAACCAACTTCGATTTTTTTGGATTTTGATGATTTTGGTTGTTGGAGGAGTTAAATTTGAGTAAATTTAGATGAAATTAACACATTATTTTTGGATTTTATATAAATTTTTAGTCAAATTGTAATAAAGGTATTTGAAACAACTTCGATTTTTTGGATTTTGATGAATTTTTTTGTAGGAGGAGCTAAATTTGATTGAATTTAGATGAAATTTACTTTCATTTTTTTGGATTTTATATACATTTTTAGTCAAATTGGAATAAAGTACATTGAAACCAACTTGGATTTTTTTGGATTTTGATGAATTTTTTTGTTGGAGGAGCTAAATTTGAGTGAATTTAGATGAAATTTACTTTTATTTTTTTGGATTTTATATAAATTTTTAATCAAACTGTAATAAAGTAATTCGAAACCAACTTCGATTTTTTTGGATTTTGATGAGTTTTTTGTTGGAGTTAAATTTGAGTGAATTTAGTAGAAATTTACTTCTATTTTTTTGATTTCATATAAATTTTTAGTCAAATTGTAATAAAGTACTTTGAAACCAACTTCGATTTTTTTTGGATTTTGATGAATTTTATTGTTGGAGGAGTTAAATTTGAGTGAATTTAGATGAAATTTACTTGTATTTTATTGATTTCATATAAATTTTTAGTCAAATTGTAATAAAGGAATTTGAACCAACTTCGATTTTTTTGGATTTTGATGATTTTGGTTGTTGGAGGAGTTAAATTTGAGTAAATTTAGATGAAATTAACACCTTATTTTTGGATTTTATATAAATTTTTAGTCAAATTGTAATAAAGTGATTTGAAACAACTTCGATTTTTTTGGATTTTGATGAATTTTTTTGTAGGAGGAGCTAAATTTGATTGAATTTAGATGAAATTTACTTTCATTTTTTTGGATTTTATATACATTTTTAGTCAAATTGGAATAAAGTACATTGAAACCAACTTGGATTTTTTTGGATTTTGATGAATTTTTTTGTTGGAGGAGTTAAATTTGAGTGAATTTAGTAGAAATTTACTTCTATTTTTTTGATTTCATATAAATTTTTAGTCAAATTGTAATAAAGTACTTTGAAACCAACTTCTATTTTTTTGGATTTTGATGAATTTTTTTGTTGGAGGAGCTAAATTTGAGTGAATTTAGATGAAATTTACTTTTATTTTTTTGTATTTTATATAAATTTTTAGTCAAATTGTAATAAAGCAATTTGAACCAACTTCGATTTTTTTGGATTTTGATGAGTTTTTTGTTTGGAGGAGCTAAATTTGAGTGAATTTAGATGAAATTTACTTTTACTTTTCTGGATTTTATATAAATTTTTAGTCAAATTGTAATAAAGGAATTTGAACCAACTTCGATTTTTTTGGATTTTGATGAGTTTTTTTGTTGGAGGAGTTAAATTTGAGTGAATTTAGTAGAAATTTATTTGTATTTTTTTTTATTTCTTTTAAATTTTTAGTCAAACTGTAATAAAGTACTTAGAAACCAACTTCGATTTTTTTGAATTTTGATGAATTTTTTTGTTGGAGGAGCTAAATTTGAGTGAATTTAGATGAAATTTACTGTTATTTTTTGTATTTTATATAAATTTTTAGTCAAATTGTAATAAAGCAATTTGATCCAACTACGATTTTTTTGGATTTTGATGAGTTTTTTTGTTTGGAGGAGCTAAATTTGAGTGAATTTAGATGAAATTTACTTTAATTTTTTTGGATTTTATATAAATTTTTAGTCAAATTGTAATAAAGGAATTTGAACCAACTTCGATTTATTTGAATTTTGATGAATTTTTTTGTTGGAGGAGCTAAATTTGTGTGAATTTAGATGAAATTTACTTTCATTTTTTGGATTTTATATAAATTTTTAGTCAAATTGTAATAAAGGAATTTGAACCAACTTCGATTTTTTTGAATTTTGATGAATTTTTTTGTTGGAGGAGCTAAATTTGAGTGAATTTAGATGAAATTTACTTTTATCTTTTTGGATTTTATATAAATTTTTAATCAAATTGTAATAAAGGAATTTGAACCAACTTCGATTTTTTTGGATTTTGATGAGTTTTTGTGTTGGAGGAGTTAAATTTGAGTGAATTTAGATGAAATTTACTTCTATTTTTTTTTATTTCATATAAATTTTTAGTCAAATAGTAATAAAGGAATTTGAACAAACTTCGATTTTTTTGGATTTTGATGATTTTGGTTGTTGGAGGAGTTAAATTTGAGTAAATTTAGATGAAATTAACACCTTATTTTTGGATTTTATATAAATTTTTAGTCAAATTGTAATAAAGGGATTTGAAACAACTTCGATTTTTTTGGATTTTGATGAATTTTTTTGTAGGAGGAGCTAAATTTGATTGAATTTAGATGAAATTTACTTTCATCTTTTTGGATTTTATATAAATTTTTAGTCTAATTGTAATAAAGTACATTGAAACCAACTTGGATTTTTTTGGATTTTGATGAATTTTTTTGTTGGAGTTAAATTTGAGTGAATTTAGTAGAAATTTACTTCTATTTTTTTGATTTCATATAAATTTTTAGTCAAATAGTAATAAAGGAATTTGAACCAACTTCGATTTTTTTGGATTTTGATGCGTTTTTTGTTGGAGGAGTTAAATTTGAGTAAATCTAGATGAAATTAACACCTATTTTTTGGATTTTATATAAATTTTTAGTCAAATTGTAATAAAGGAATTTGAAGGAACTTCGATTTTTTTGGATTTTGATGATTTTGGTTGTTGGAGGAGTTAAATTTGAGTGAATTTAGATGAAATTTACTTTTATTTTTTGTATTTTATATAAATTTTTAGTCAAATTGTAATAAAGCAATTTGATCCAACTACGATTTTTTTGGATTTTGATGAGTTTTTTTGTTTGGAGGAGCTAAATTTGAGCGAATTTAGATGAAATTTACTTTTATTTTTTTGGATTTTATATAAATTTTTAGTCAAATTGTAATAAAGGAATTTGAAACAACTTCGATTTATTTGAATTTTGATGAATTGTTTTGTTGGAGGAGCTAAATTTGGGTGAATTTAGATGAAATTTACTTTCATTTTTTGGATTTTATATAAATTTTTAGTCAAATTGTAATAAAGGAATTTGAACCAACTTCGATTTTTTGGATTTTGATGAGTTTTTTGTTGGAGTTAAATTTGGGTGAATTTAGTAGAAATTTACTTCTATTTTTTTGATTTCATATAAATTTTTAGTCAAATTGTAATAAAGTACTTTGAAACCAACTTCGATTTTTTTTGGATTTTGATGAGTTTTATTGTTGGAGGAGTTAAATTTGAGTGAATTTAGATGAAATTCACTTGTATTTTTTTGATTTCATATAAATTTTTAGTCAAATTGTAATAAAGGAATTTGAACCAACTTCGTTTTTTTGGGATTTTGGTGATTTTGGTTGTTGGAGGAGTTAAATTTGAGTAAATCTAGATGAAATTAACACCTATTTTTTGGATTTTATATAAATTTTTAGTCAAATTGTAATAAAGGAATTTGAAGGAACTTCGATTTTTTTGGATTTTGATGATTTTGGTTGTTGGAGGAGTTAAATTTGAGTGAATTTAGATGAAATTTACTTTTATTTTTTGTATTTTATATAAATTTTTAGTCAAATTGTAATAAAGCAATTTGATCCAACTACGATTTTTTTGGATTTTGATGAGTTTTTTTGTTTGGAGGAGCTAAATTTGAGTGAATTTAGATGAAATTTACTTTTAGTTTTTTGGATTTTATATAAATTTTTAATCAAATTGTAATAAAGTAATTTGAAACCAACTTCGATTTTTTTAGATTTTGATGAGTTTTTTGTTGGAGTTAAATTTGAGTGAATGTAGTAGAAATTTACTTCTATTTTTTTGATTTCATATAAATTTTTAGTCAAATTGTAATAAAGTACTTTGAAACCAACTTCGATTTTTTGGATTTTGATGAATTTTTTTGTTGGTGGAGCTAAATTTGAGTGAATTTAGATGAAATTTACTTTTATTTTTTTGTATTTTATATAAATTTTTAGTCAAATTGTAATAAAGCAATTTGAACCAACTTCGATTTTTTTGGATTTTGATGAGTTTTTTTGTTTGGAGGAGCTAAATTTGAGTGAATTTAGATGAAATTTACTTTTACTTTTTTGGATTTTATATAAATTTTTAGTCAAATTGTAATAAAGGAATTTGAACCAACTTCGATTTTTTTGGATTTTGATGAAATGTTTTGTTGGAGGAGCTAAATTTGTGTGAATTTAGATGAAATTTACTTTCATTTTTTGGATTTTATATAAATTTTTAGTCAAACTGTAATAATGTACTTAGAAACCAACTTCGATTTTTTTGAATTTTGATGATTTTTTTTGTTGGAGGAGCTAAATTTGAGTGAATTTAGATGAAATTTACTTTTATTTTTTGTATTTTATATAAATTTTTAGTCAAATTGTAATAAAGCAATTTGATCCAACTACGATTTTTTTGGATTTTGATGAGTTTTTTTGTTTGGAGGAGCTAAATTTGAGCGAATTTAGATGAAATTTACTTTTATTTTTTTGGATTTTATATAAATTTTTAGTCAAATTGTAATAAAGGAATTTGAACCAACTTCGATTTATTTGAATTTTGATGAAATGTTTTGTTGGAGGAGCTAAATTTGTGTGAATTTAGATGAAATTTACTTTCATTTTTTGGATTTTATATAAATTTTTAGTCAAATTGTAATAAAGGAATTTGAACCAACTTCGATTTTTTTGAATTTTGATGAATTTTTTTGTTGGAGGAGCTAAATTTGAGTGAATTTAGATGAAATTTACTTTTATTTTTTTGGATTTTATATAAATTTTTAATCAAATTGTAATAAAGTAATTTGAAACCAACTTCGATTTTTTTGGATTTTGATGAGTTTTTTGTTGGAGTTAAATTTGAGTGAATTTAGTAGAACTTTACTTCTATTTTTTTGATTTCATATAAATTTTTAGTCAAATTGTAATAAAGTACTTTGAAACCAACTTCGATTTTTTTTGGATTTTGATGAGTTTTATTGTTGGAGGAGTTAAATTTGAGTGAATTTAGATGAAATTTACTTGTATTTTTTTGATTTCATATAAATTTTTAGTCAAATTGTAATAAAGCAATTTGATCCAACTACGATTTTTTTGGATTTTGATGAGTTTTTTTGTTTGGAGGAGCTAAATTTGAGCGAATTTAGATGAAATTTACTTTTATTTTTTTGGATTTTATATAAATTTTTAGTCAAATTGTAATAAAGGAATTTGAACCAACTTCGATTTATTTGAATTTTGATGAAATGTTTTGTTGGAGGAGCTAAATTTGTGTGAATTTAGATGAAATTTACTTTCATTTTTTGGATTTTATATAAATTTTTAGTCAAATTGTAATAAAGGAATTTGAACCAACTTCGATTTTTTTGAATTTTGATGAATTTTTTTGTTGGTGGAGCTAAATTTGAGTGAATTTAGATGAAAGTTACTTTTATTTTTTTGAATTTTATATAAATTTTTAATCAAATTGTAATAAAGGAATTTGAACCAACTTCGATTTTTTTGGTTTTTGATGAGTTTTTTTGTTGGAGGAGTTAAATTTGAGTGAATTTAGATGAAATTTACTTCTATTTTTTTTTATTTCATATAAATTTTTAGTCAAATAGTAATAAAGGAATTCGAACAAACTTCGATTTTTTTGGATTTTGATGAGTTTTTTTGTTTGGAGGAGCTAAATTTGAGTGAATTTAGATGAAATTTACTTTTACTTTTTTGGATTTTATATAAATTTTTAGTCAAATTGTAATAAAGGAATTTGAACCAACTTCGTCTTTATTGGATTTTGGTGATTTTGGTTGTTGGAGGAGTTAAATTTGAGTAAATCTAGATGAAATTAACACCTATTTTTTGGATTTTATATAAATTTTTAGTCAAATTGTAATAAAGGAATTTGAACCAACTTCGATTTTTTTGAATTTTGATGAATTTTTTTGTTGGAGGAGCTAAATTTGAGTGAATTTAGATGAAATTTACTTTTATTTTTTTGGATTTTATATAAATTTTTAGTCAAATTGTAATAAAGGAATTTGAAACGACTTCGATTTTTTTGGATTTTGATGAGTTTTTTTGTTGGAGGAGTTAAATTTGAGTGAATTTAGATGAAAATTACTTCTATTTTTTTTGATTTCATATAAATTTTTAGTCAAATAGTAATAAAGGAATTTGAACCAACTTCGATTTTTTTGGATTTTGATGATTTTGGTTGTTGGAGGAGTTAAATTTGAGTAAATTTAGATGAAATTAACACCTTATTTTTGGATTTTATATAAATTTTTAGTCAAATTGTAATAAAGGTATTTGAAACAACTTCGATTTTTTTGGATTTTGATGAATTTTTTTGTAGGAGGAGCTAAATTTGATTGAATTTAGATGAAATTTACTTTCATTTTTTTGGATTTTATATACATTTTTAGTCAAATTGGAATAAAGTACATTGAAACCAACTTGGATTTTTTTGGATTTTGATGAATTTTTTTGTTGGAGGAGCTAAATTTGAGTGAATTTAGATGAAATTTACTTTTATTTTTTTGGATTTTATATAAATTTTTAATCAAACTGTAATAAAGTAATTCGAAACCAACTTCGATTTTTTTGGATTTTGATGAGTTTTTTGTTGGAGTTAAATTTGAGTGAATTTAGTAGAAATTTACTTCTATTTTTTTGATTTCATATAAATTTTTAGTCAAATTGTAATAAAGTACTTTGAAACCAACTTCGATTTTTTTTGGATTTTGATGAATTTTATTGTTGGAGGAGTTAAATTTGAGTGAATTTAGATGAAATTTACTTGTATTTTATTGATTTCATATAAATTTTTAGTCAAATTGTAATAAAGGAATTTGAACCAACTTCGATTTTTTTGGATTTTGATGAGTTTTTTTGTTGGAGGAGTTAAATTTGAGTGAATTTAGTAGAAATTTATTTGTATTTTTTTTTATTTCTTTTAAATTTTTAGTCAAACTGTAATAAAGTACTTAGAAACCAACTTCGATTTTTTTGAATTTTGATGAATTTTTTTGTTGGAGGAGCTAAATTTGAGTGAATTTAGATGAAATTTACTGTTATTTTTTGTATTTTATATAAATTTTTAGTCAAATTGTAATAAAGCAATTTGATCCAACTACGATTTTTTTGGATTTTGATGAGTTTTTTTGTTTGGAGGAGCTAAATTTGAGTGAATTTAGATGAAATTTACTTTAATTTTTTTGGATTTTATATAAATTTTTAGTCAAATTGTAATAAAGGAATTTGAACCAACTTCGATTTATTTGAATTTTGATGAATTTTTTTGTTGGAGGAGCTAAATTTGTGTGAATTTAGATGAAATTTACTTTCATTTTTTGGATTTTATATAAATTTTTAGTCAAATTGTAATAAAGGAATTTGAACCAACTTCGATTTTTTTGAATTTTGATGAATTTTTTTGTTGGAGGAGCTAAATTTGAGTGAATTTAGATGAAATTTACTTTTATCTTTTTGGATTTTATATAAATTTTTAATCAAATTGTAATAAAGGAATTTGAACCAACTTCGATTTTTTTGGATTTTGATGAGTTTTTGTGTTGGAGGAGTTAAATTTGAGTGAATTTAGATGAAATATACTTCTATTTTTTTTTATTTCATATAAATTTTTAGTCAAATAGTAATAAAGGAATTTGAACAAACTTCGATTTTTTTGGATTTTGATGATTTTGGTTGTTGGAGGAGTTAAATTTGAGTAAATTTAGGTGAAATTAACACCTTATTTTTGGATTTTATATAAATTTTTAGTCAAATTGTAATAAAGGGATTTGAAACAACTTCGATTTTTTTGGATTTTGATGAATTTTCTTGTAGGAGGAGCTAAATTTGATTGAATTTAGATGAAATTTACTTTCATCTTTTTGGATTTTATATAAATTTTTAGTCTAATTGTAATAAAGTACATTGAAACCAACTTGGATTTTTTTGGATTTTGATGAATTTTTTTGTTGGAGGAGTTAAATTTGAGTGAATTTAGATGAAATTTACTTCTATTTTTTTTTATTTCATATAAATTTTTAGTCAAATAGTAATAAAGGAATTTGAACCAACTTCGATTTTTTTGGATTTTGATGCGTTTTTTGTTGGAGGAGTTAAATTTGAGTAAATCTAGATGAAATTAACACCTATTTTTTGGATTTTATATAAATTTTTAGTCAAATTGTAATAAAGGAATTTGAAGGAACTTCGATTTTTTTGGATTTTGATGATTTTGGTTGTTGGAGGAGTTAAATTTGAGTGAATTTAGATGAAATTTACTTTTATTTTTTGTATTTTATATAAATTTTTAGTCAAATTGTAATAAAGCAATTTGATCCATCTACGATTTTTTTGGATTTTGATGAGTTTTTTTGTTTGGAGGAGCTAAATTTGAGTGAATTTAGATGAAATTTACTTTTAGTTTTTTGGATTTTATATAAATTTTTAATCAAATTGTAATAAAGTAATTTGAAACCAACTTCGATTTTTTTGGATTTTGATGAGTTTTTTGTTGGAGTTAAATTTGAGTGAATTTAGTAGAAATTTACTTCTATTTTTTTGATTTCATATAAATTTTTAGTCAAATTGTAATAAAGTACTTTGAAACCAACTTCGATTTTTTGGATTTTGATGAATTTTTTTGTTGGTGGAGCTAAATTTGAGTGAATTTAGATGAAATTTACTTTTATTTTTTTGTATTTTATATAAATTTTTAGTCAAATTGTAATAAAGCAATTTGAACCAACTTCGATTTTTTTGGATTTTGATGAGTTTTTTTGTTTGGAGGAGCTAAATTTGAGTGAATTTAGATGAAATTTACTTTTACTTTTTTGGATTTTATATAAATTTTTAGTCAAATTGTAATAAAGGAATTTGAACCAACTTCGATTTTTTTGGATTTTGATGAGTTTTTTTGTTGGAGGAGTTAAATTTGAGTGAATTTAGTAGAAATTTATTTCTATTTTTTTTGATTTCATATAAATTTTTAGTCAAACTGTAATAATGTACTTAGAAACCAACTTCGATTTTTTTGAATTTTGATGAATTTTTTTGTTGGAGGAGCTAAATTTGAGTGAATTTAGATGAAATTTACTTTTATTTTTTGTATTTTATATAAATTTTTAGTCAAATTGTAATAAAGCAATTTGATCCAACTACGATTTTTTTGGATTTTGATGAGTTTTTTTGTTTGGAGGAGCTAAATTTGAGCGAATTTAGATGAAATTTACTTTTATTTTTTTGGATTTTATATAAATTTTTAGTCAAATTGTAATAAAGGAATTTGAACCAACTTCGATTTATTTGAATTTTGATGAAATGTTTTGTTGGAGGAGCTAAATTTGTGTGAATTTAGATGAAATTTACTTTCATTTTTTGGATTTTATATAAATTTTTAGTCAAATTGTAATAAAGGAATTTGAACCAACTTCGATTTTTTTGAATTTTGATGAATTTTTTTGTTGGTGGAGCTAAATTTGAGTGAATTTAGATGAAATTTACTTTTATTTTTTTGAATTTTATATAAATTTTTAATCAAATTGTAATAAAGGAATTTGAACCAACTTCGATTTTTTTGAATTTTGATGAATTTTTTTGTTGGAGGAGCTAAATTTGAGTGAATTTAGATGAAATTTACTTTCATTTTTTTGGATTTTATATACATTTTTAGTCAAATTGGAATAAAGTACATTGAAACCAACTTGGATTTTTTTGAATTTTGATGAATTTTTTTGTTGGAGGAGCTAAATTTGAGTGAATTTAGATGAAATTTACTTTTATTTTTTTGGATTTTATATAAATTTTTAATCAAATTGTAATAAAGTAATTTGAAACCAACTTCGATTTTTTTGGATTTTGATGAGTTTTTTGTTGGAGTTAAATTTGAGTGAATTTAGTAGAACTTTACTTCTATTTTTTTGATTTCATATAAATTTTTAGTCAAATTGTAATAAAGTACTTTGAAACCAACTTCGATTTTTTTTGGATTTTGATGAGTTTTATTGTTGGAGGAGTTAAATTTGAGTGAATTTAGATGAAATTTACTTGTATTTTTTTGATTTCATATAAATTTTTAGTCAAATTGTAATAAAGCAATTTGATCCAACTACGATTTTTTTGGATTTTGATGAGTTTTTTTGTTGGAGGAGTTAAATTTGAGTGAATTTAGATGAAATTTACTTCTATTTTTTTTTATTTCATATAAATTTTTAGTCAAATAGTAATAAAGGAATTTGAACAAACTTCGATTTTTTTGGATTTTGATGATTTTGGTTGTTGGAGGAGTTAAATTTGAGTAAATTTAGATGAAATTAACACCTTATTTTTGGATTTTATGTAAATTTTTAGTCAAATTGTAATAAAGGGATTTGAAACAACTTCGATTTTTTTGGATTTTGATGAATTTTTTTGTAGGAGGAGCTAAATTTGATTGAATTTAGATGAAATTTACTTTCATCTTTTTGGATTTTATATAAATTTTTAGTCAAATTGTAATAAAGTACATTGAAACCAACTTGGATTTTTTTGGATTTTGATGAATTTTTTTGTTGGAGGAGTTAAATTTGAGTGAATTTAGATGAAATTTACTTCTATTTTTTTTTATTTCATATAAATTTTTAGTCAAATAGTAATAAAGGAATTTGAACCAACTTCGATTTTTTTGGATTTTGATGAGTTTTTTTGTTTGGAGGAGCTAAATTTGAGCGAATTTAGTAGAAATTTACTTCTATTTTTTTGATTTCATATAAATTTTTAGTCAAATTGTAATAAAGCAATTTGAACCAACTTCGATTTTTTTGGATTTTGATGAGTTTTTTTGTTTGGAGGAGCTAAATTTGAGTGAATTTAGATGAAATTTACTTTTATTTTTTTGGATTTTATATAAATTTTTAGTCAAATTGTAATAAAGGAATTTGAACCAACTTCGATTTATTTGAATTTTGATGAATTTTTTTGTAGGAGCTAAATTTGATTGAATTTAGATGAAATTTACTTTCATTTTTTTGGATTTTATATAAATTTTTAGTCAAATTGTAATAAAGTACATTGAAACCAACTTGGATTTTTTTGGATTTTGATGAATTTTTTTTTTGGAGGAGTTAAATTTGAGTGAATTTAGATGAAATTTACTTCTATTTTATTTTATTTCATATAAATTTTTAGTCAAATAGTAATAAAGGAATTTGAACCAACTTCGATTTTTTTGGATTTTGATGATTTTGGTTGTTGGAGGAGTTAAATTTGATTGAATTTAGTTGAAATTTACTTTCATTTTTTCGGATTTTATATAAATTTTTAGTCAAATTGTAATAAAGTACATTGAAACCAACTTCGATTTTTTTTGGATTTTGATGTGTTTTATTGTTGGAGGAGTTAAATTTGAGTAAATCTAGATGAAATTAACACCTATTTTTTTGGATTTTATATAAATTTTTAGTCAAATTGTAATAAAGTAATTTGAAACCAACTTCGATTTTTTTTGGATTTTGATGAGTTTTTTTGTTGGAGGAGTTAAATTTGAGTGAATTTAGTAGAAATTTATTTCTATTTTTTTTGATTTCATATAAATTTTTAGTCAAACTGTAATAAAGTACTTAGAAACCAACTTCGATTTTTTTGAATTTTGATGAATTTTTTTGTTGGAGGAGCTAAATTTGAGTGAATTTAGATGAAATTTACTTTTATTTTTTGTATTTTATATAAATTTTTAGTCAAATTGTAATAAAGCAATTTGATCCAACTACGATTTTTTTGGATTTTGATGAGTTTTTTTGTTTGGAGGAGCTAAATTTGAGTGAATTTAGATGAAATTTACTTTTACTTTTTTGGATTTTATATAAATTTTTAGTCAAATTGTAATAAAGGAATTTGAACCAACTTCGTCTTTATTGGATTTTGGTGATTTTGGTTGTTGGAGGAGTTAAATTTGAGTAAATCTAGATGAAATTAACACCTATTTTTTGGATTTTATATAAATTTTTAGTCAAATTGTAATAAAGGAATTTGAACCAACTTCGATTTTTTTGAATTTTGATGAATTTTTTTGTTGGAGGAGCTAAATTTGAGTGAATTTAGATGAAATTTACTTTTATTTTTTTGGATTTTATATAAATTTTTAGTCAAATTGTAATAAAGGAATTTGAAACGACTTCGATTTTTTTGGATTTTGATGAGTTTTTTTGTTGGAGGAGTTAAATTTGAGTGAATTTAGATGAAAATTACTTCTATTTTTTTTGATTTCATATAAATTTTTAGTCAAATAGTAATAAAGGAATTTGAACCAACTTCGATTTTTTTGGATTTTGATGATTTTGGTTGTTGGAGGAGTTAAATTTGAGTAAATTTAGATGAAATTAACACCTTATTTTTGGATTTTATATAAATTTTTAGTCAAATTGTAATAAAGGTATTTGAAACAACTTCGATTTTTTGGATTTTGATGAATTTTTTTGTAGGAGGAGCTAAATTTGATTGAATTTAGATGAAATTTACTTTCATTTTTTTGGATTTTATATACATTTTTAGTCAAATTGGAATAAAGTACATTGAAACCAACTTGGATTTTTTTGGATTTTGATGAATTTTTTTGTTGGAGGAGCTAAATTTGAGTGAATTTAGATGAAATTTACTTTTATTTTTTTGGATTTTATATAAATTTTTAATCAAACTGTAATAAAGTAATTCGAAACCAACTTCGATTTTTTTGGATTTTGATGAGTTTTTTGTTGGAGTTAAATTTGAGTGAATTTAGTAGAAATTTACTTCTATTTTTTTGATTTCATATAAATTTTTAGTCAAATTGTAATAAAGTACTTTGAAACCAACTTCGATTTTTTTTGGATTTTGATGAATTTTATTGTTGGAGGAGTTAAATTTGAGTGAATTTAGATGAAATTTACTTGTATTTTATTGATTTCATATAAATTTTTAGTCAAATTGTAATAAAGGAATTTGAACCAACTTCGATTTTTTTGGATTTTGATGAGTTTTTGTGTTGGAGGAGTTAAATTTGAGTGAATTTAGATGAAATTTACTTCTATTTTTTTTTATTTCATATAAATTTTTAGTCAAATAGTAATAAAGGAATTTGAACAAACTTCGATTTTTTTGGATTTTGATGATTTTGGTTGTTGGAGGAGTTAAATTTGAGTAAATTTAGATGAAATTAACACCTTATTTTTGGATTTTATATAAATTTTTAGTCAAATTGTAATAAAGGGATTTGAAACAACTTCGATTTTTTTGGATTTTGATGAATTTTTTTGTAGGAGGAGCTAAATTTGATTGAATTTAGATGAAATTTACTTTCATCTTTTTGGATTTTATATAAATTTTTAGTCTAATTGTAATAAAGTAATTTGAAACCAACTTCGATTTTTTTTGGATTTTGATGAATTTTTTTGTTGGAGGAGCTAAATTTGAGTGAATTTAGATGAAATTTACTTTTATTTTTTGTATTTTATATAAATTTTTAGTCAAATTGTAATAAAGCAATTTGATCCAACTACGATTTTTTTGGATTTTGATGAGTTTTTTTGTTTGGAGGAGCTAAATTTGAGCGAATTTAGATGAAATTTACTTTTATTTTTTTGGATTTTATATAAATTTTTAGTCAAATTGTAATAAAGGAATTTGAAACAACTTCGATTTATTTGAATTTTGATGAATTGTTTTGTTGGAGGAGCTAAATTTGGGTGAATTTAGATGAAATTTACTTTCATTTTTTGGATTTTATATAAATTTTTAGTCAAATTGTAATAAAGGAATTTGAACCAACTTCGATTTTTTGGATTTTGATGAGTTTTTTGTTGGAGTTAAATTTGGGTGAATTTAGTAGAAATTTACTTCTATTTTTTTGATTTCATATAAATTTTTAGTCAAATTGTAATAAAGTACTTTGAAACCAACTTCGATTTTTTTTGGATTTTGATGAGTTTTATTGTTGGAGGAGTTAAATTTGAGTGAATTTAGATGAAATTCACTTGTATTTTTTTGATTTCATATAAATTTTTAGTCAAATTGTAATAAAGGAATTTGAACCAACTTCGTTTTTTTGGGATTTTGGTGATTTTGGTTGTTGGAGGAGTTAAATTTGAGTAAATCTAGATGAAATTAACACCTATTTTTTGGATTTTATATAAATTTTTAGTCAAATTGTAATAAAGGAATTTGAAGGAACTTCGATTTTTTTGGATTTTGATGATTTTGGTTGTTGGAGGAGTTAAATTTGAGTGAATTTAGATGAAATTTACTTTTATTTTTTGTATTTTATATAAATTTTTAGTCAAATTGTAATAAAGCAATTTGATCCAACTACGATTTTTTTGGATTTTGATGAGTTTTTTTGTTTGGAGGAGCTAAATTTGAGTGAATTTAGATGAAATTTACTTTTAGTTTTTTGGATTTTATATAAATTTTTAATCAAATTGTAATAAAGTAATTTGAAACCAACTTCGATTTTTTTAGATTTTGATGAGTTTTTTGTTGGAGTTAAATTTGAGTGAATGTAGTAGAAATTTACTTCTATTTTTTTGATTTCATATAAATTTTTAGTCAAATTGTAATAAAGTACTTTGAAACCAACTTCGATTTTTTGGATTTTGATGAATTTTTTTGTTGGTGGAGCTAAATTTGAGTGAATTTAGATGAAATTTACTTTTATTTTTTTGTATTTTATATAAATTTTTAGTCAAATTGTAATAAAGCAATTTGAACCAACTTCGATTTTTTTGGATTTTGATGAGTTTTTTTGTTTGGAGGAGCTAAATTTGAGTGAATTTAGATGAAATTTACTTTTACTTTTTTGGATTTTATATAAATTTTTAGTCAAATTGTAATAAAGGAATTTGAACCAACTTCGATTTTTTTGGATTTTGATGAAATGTTTTGTTGGAGGAGCTAAATTTGTGTGAATTTAGATGAAATTTACTTTCATTTTTTGGATTTTATATAAATTTTTAGTCAAACTGTAATAATGTACTTAGAAACCAACTTCGATTTTTTTGAATTTTGATGATTTTTTTTGTTGGAGGAGCTAAATTTGAGTGAATTTAGATGAAATTTACTTTTATTTTTTGTATTTTATATAAATTTTTAGTCAAATTGTAATAAAGCAATTTGATCCAACTACGATTTTTTTGGATTTTGATGAGTTTTTTTGTTTGGAGGAGCTAAATTTGAGCGAATTTAGATGAAATTTACTTTTATTTTTTTGGATTTTATATAAATTTTTAGTCAAATTGTAATAAAGGAATTTGAACCAACTTCGATTTATTTGAATTTTGATGAAATGTTTTGTTGGAGGAGCTAAATTTGTGTGAATTTAGATGAAATTTACTTTCATTTTTTGGATTTTATATAAATTTTTAGTCAAATTGTAATAAAGGAATTTGAACCAACTTCGATTTTTTTGAATTTTGATGAATTTTTTTGTTGGAGGAGCTAAATTTGAGTGAATTTAGATGAAATTTACTTTTATTTTTTTGGATTTTATATAAATTTTTAATCAAATTGTAATAAAGTAATTTGAAACCAACTTCGATTTTTTTGGATTTTGATGAGTTTTTTGTTGGAGTTAAATTTGAGTGAATTTAGTAGAACTTTACTTCTATTTTTTTGATTTCATATAAATTTTTAGTCAAATTGTAATAAAGTACTTTGAAACCAACTTCGATTTTTTTTGGATTTTGATGAGTTTTATTGTTGGAGGAGTTAAATTTGAGTGAATTTAGATGAAATTTACTTGTATTTTTTTGATTTCATATAAATTTTTAGTCAAATTGTAATAAAGCAATTTGATCCAACTACGATTTTTTTGGATTTTGATGAGTTTTTTTGTTTGGAGGAGCTAAATTTGAGCGAATTTAGATGAAATTTACTTTTATTTTTTTGGATTTTATATAAATTTTTAGTCAAATTGTAATAAAGGAATTTGAACCAACTTCGATTTATTTGAATTTTGATGAAATGTTTTGTTGGAGGAGCTAAATTTGTGTGAATTTAGATGAAATTTACTTTCATTTTTTGGATTTTATATAAATTTTTAGTCAAATTGTAATAAAGGAATTTGAACCAACTTCGATTTTTTTGAATTTTGATGAATTTTTTTGTTGGTGGAGCTAAATTTGAGTGAATTTAGATGAAAGTTACTTTTATTTTTTTGAATTTTATATAAATTTTTAATCAAATTGTAATAAAGGAATTTGAACCAACTTCGATTTTTTTGGTTTTTGATGAGTTTTTTTGTTGGAGGAGTTAAATTTGAGTGAATTTAGATGAAATTTACTTCTATTTTTTTTTATTTCATATAAATTTTTAGTCAAATAGTAATAAAGGAATTCGAACAAACTTCGATTTTTTTGGATTTTGATGAGTTTTTTTGTTTGGAGGAGCTAAATTTGAGTGAATTTAGATGAAATTTACTTTTACTTTTTTGGATTTTATATAAATTTTTAGTCAAATTGTAATAAAGGAATTTGAACCAACTTCGTCTTTATTGGATTTTGGTGATTTTGGTTGTTGGAGGAGTTAAATTTGAGTAAATCTAGATGAAATTAACACCTATTTTTTGGATTTTATATAAATTTTTAGTCAAATTGTAATAAAGGAATTTGAACCAACTTCGATTTTTTTGAATTTTGATGAATTTTTTTGTTGGAGGAGCTAAATTTGAGTGAATTTAGATGAAATTTACTTTTATTTTTTTGGATTTTATATAAATTTTTAGTCAAATTGTAATAAAGGAATTTGAAACGACTTCGATTTTTTTGGATTTTGATGAGTTTTTTTGTTGGAGGAGTTAAATTTGAGTGAATTTAGATGAAATTTACTTTTATTTTTTGTATTTTATATAAATTTTTAGTCAAATTGTAATAAAGCAATTTGATCCAACTACGATTTTTTTGGATTTTGATGAGTTTTTTTGTTTGGAGGAGCTAAATTTGAGCGAATTTAGATGAAATTTACTTTTATTTTTTTGGATTTTATATAAATTTTTAGTCAAATTGTAATAAAGGAATTTGAACCAACTTCGATTTATTTGAATTTTGATGAAATGTTTTGTTGGAGGAGCTAAATTTGTGTGAATTTAGATGAAATTTACTTTCATTTTTTGGATTTTATATAAATTTTTAGTCAAATTGTAATAAAGGAATTTGAACCAACTTCGATTTTTTTGAATTTTGATGAATTTTTTTGTTGGTGGAGCTAAATTTGAGTGAATTTAGATGAAATTTACTTTTATTTTTTTGAATTTTATATAAATTTTTAATCAAATTGTAATAAAGGAATTTGAACCAACTTCGATTTTTTTGAATTTTGATGAATTTTTTTGTTGGAGGAGCTAAATTTGAGTGAATTTAGATGAAATTTACTTTCATTTTTTTGGATTTTATATACATTTTTAGTCAAATTGGAATAAAGTACATTGAAACCAACTTGGATTTTTTTGAATTTTGATGAATTTTTTTGTTGGAGGAGCTAAATTTGAGTGAATTTAGATGAAATTTACTTTTATTTTTTTGGATTTTATATAAATTTTTAATCAAATTGTAATAAAGTAATTTGAAACCAACTTCGATTTTTTTGGATTTTGATGAGTTTTTTGTTGGAGTTAAATTTGAGTGAATTTAGTAGAACTTTACTTCTATTTTTTTGATTTCATATAAATTTTTAGTCAAATTGTAATAAAGTACTTTGAAACCAACTTCGATTTTTTTTGGATTTTGATGAGTTTTATTGTTGGAGGAGTTAAATTTGAGTGAATTTAGATGAAATTTACTTGTATTTTTTTGATTTCATATAAATTTTTAGTCAAATTGTAATAAAGCAATTTGATCCAACTACGATTTTTTTGGATTTTGATGAGTTTTTTTGTTGGAGGAGTTAAATTTGAGTGAATTTAGATGAAATTTACTTCTATTTTTTTTTATTTCATATAAATTTTTAGTCAAATAGTAATAAAGGAATTTGAACAAACTTCGATTTTTTTGGATTTTGATGATTTTGGTTGTTGGAGGAGTTAAATTTGAGTAAATTTAGATGAAATTAACACCTTATTTTTGGATTTTATGTAAATTTTTAGTCAAATTGTAATAAAGGGATTTGAAACAACTTCGATTTTTTTGGATTTTGATGAATTTTTTTGTAGGAGGAGCTAAATTTGATTGAATTTAGATGAAATTTACTTTCATCTTTTTGGATTTTATATAAATTTTTAGTCAAATTGTAATAAAGTACATTGAAACCAACTTGGATTTTTTTGGATTTTGATGAATTTTTTTGTTGGAGGAGTTAAATTTGAGTGAATTTAGATGAAATTTACTTCTATTTTTTTTTATTTCATATAAATTTTTAGTCAAATAGTAATAAAGGAATTTGAACCAACTTCGATTTTTTTGGATTTTGATGAGTTTTTTTGTTTGGAGGAGCTAAATTTGAGCGAATTTAGTAGAAATTTACTTCTATTTTTTTGATTTCATATAAATTTTTAGTCAAATTGTAATAAAGCAATTTGAACCAACTTCGATTTTTTTGGATTTTGATGAGTTTTTTTGTTTGGAGGAGCTAAATTTGAGTGAATTTAGATGAAATTTACTTTTATTTTTTTGGATTTTATATAAATTTTTAGTCAAATTGTAATAAAGGAATTTGAACCAACTTCGATTTATTTGAATTTTGATGAATTTTTTTGTAGGAGCTAAATTTGATTGAATTTAGATGAAATTTACTTTCATTTTTTTGGATTTTATATAAATTTTTAGTCAAATTGTAATAAAGTACATTGAAACCAACTTGGATTTTTTTGGATTTTGATGAATTTTTTTTTTGGAGGAGTTAAATTTGAGTGAATTTAGATGAAATTTACTTCTATTTTATTTTATTTCATATAAATTTTTAGTCAAATAGTAATAAAGGAATTTGAACCAACTTCGATTTTTTTGGATTTTGATGATTTTGGTTGTTGGAGGAGTTAAATTTGATTGAATTTAGTTGAAATTTACTTTCATTTTTTCGGATTTTATATAAATTTTTAGTCAAATTGTAATAAAGTACATTGAAACCAACTTCGATTTTTTTTGGATTTTGATGTGTTTTATTGTTGGAGGAGTTAAATTTGAGTAAATCTAGATGAAATTAACACCTATTTTTTTGGATTTTATATAAATATTTAGTCAAATTGTAATAAAGTAATTTGAAACCAACTTCGATTTTTTTTGGATTTTGATGAGTTTTTTTGTTGGAGGAGTTAAATTTGAGTGAATTTAGTAGAAATTTATTTCTATTTTTTTTGATTTCATATAAATTTTTAGTCAAACTGTAATAAAGTACTTAGAAACCAACTTCGATTTTTTTGAATTTTGATGAATTTTTTTGTTGGAGGAGCTAAATTTGAGTGAATTTAGATGAAATTTACTTTTATTTTTTGTATTTTATATAAATTTTTAGTCAAATTGTAATAAAGCAATTTGATCCAACTACGATTTTTTTGGATTTTGATGAGTTTTTTTGTTTGGAGGAGCTAAATTTGAGTGAATTTAGATGAAATTTACTTTTACTTTTTTGGATTTTATATAAATTTTTAGTCAAATTGTAATAAAGGAATTTGAACCAACTTCGTCTTTATTGGATTTTGGTGATTTTGGTTGTTGGAGGAGTTAAATTTGAGTAAATCTAGATGAAATTAACACCTATTTTTTGGATTTTATATAAATTTTTAGTCAAATTGTAATAAAGGAATTTGAACCAACTTCGATTTTTTTGAATTTTGATGAATTTTTTTGTTGGAGGAGCTAAATTTGAGTGAATTTAGATGAAATTTACTTTTATTTTTTTGGATTTTATATAAATTTTTAGTCAAATTGTAATAAAGGAATTTGAAACGACTTCGATTTTTTTGGATTTTGATGAGTTTTTTTGTTGGAGGAGTTAAATTTGAGTGAATTTAGATGAAAATTACTTCTATTTTTTTTGATTTCATATAAATTTTTAGTCAAATAGTAATAAAGGAATTTGAACCAACTTCGATTTTTTTGGATTTTGATGATTTTGGTTGTTGGAGGAGTTAAATTTGAGTAAATTTAGATGAAATTAACACCTTATTTTTGGATTTTATATAAATTTTTAGTCAAATTGTAATAAAGGTATTTGAAACAACTTCGATTTTTTGGATTTTGATGAATTTTTTTGTAGGAGGAGCTAAATTTGATTGAATTTAGATGAAATTTACTTTCATTTTTTTGGATTTTATATACATTTTTAGTCAAATTGGAATAAAGTACATTGAAACCAACTTGGATTTTTTTGGATTTTGATGAATTTTTTTGTTGGAGGAGCTAAATTTGAGTGAATTTAGATGAAATTTACTTTTATTTTTTTGGATTTTATATAAATTTTTAATCAAACTGTAATAAAGTAATTCGAAACCAACTTCGATTTTTTTGGATTTTGATGAGTTTTTTGTTGGAGTTAAATTTGAGTGAATTTAGTAGAAATTTACTTCTATTTTTTTGATTTCATATAAATTTTTAGTCAAATTGTAATAAAGTACTTTGAAACCAACTTCGATTTTTTTTGGATTTTGATGAATTTTATTGTTGGAGGAGTTAAATTTGAGTGAATTTAGATGAAATTTACTTGTATTTTATTGATTTCATATAAATTTTTAGTCAAATTGTAATAAAGGAATTTGAACCAACTTCGATTTTTTTGGATTTTGATGATTTTGGTTGTTGGAGGAGTTAAATTTGAGTAAATTTAGATGAAATTAACACCTTATTTTTGGATTTTATATAAATTTTTAGTCAAATTGTAATAAAGTGATTTGAAACAACTTCGATTTTTTTGGATTTTGATGAATTTTTTTGTAGGAGGAGCTAAATTTGATTGAATTTAGATGAAATTTACTTTCATTTTTTTGGATTTTATATACATTTTTAGTCAAATTGGAATAAAGTACATTGAAACCAACTTGGATTTTTTTGGATTTTGATGAATTTTTTTGTTGGAGGAGTTAAATTTGAGTGAATTTAGTAGAAATTTACTTCTATTTTTTTGATTTCATATAAATTTTTAGTCAAATTGTAATAAAGTACTTTGAAACCAACTTCTATTTTTTTGGATTTTGATGAATTTTTTTGTTGGAGGAGCTAAATTTGAGTGAATTTAGATGAAATTTACTTTTATTTTTTTGTATTTTATATAAATTTTTAGTCAAATTGTAATAAAGCAATTTGAACCAACTTCGATTTTTTTGGATTTTGATGAGTTTTTTGTTTGGAGGAGCTAAATTTGAGTGAATTTAGATGAAATTTACTTTTACTTTTCTGGATTTTATATAAATTTTTAGTCAAATTGTAATAAAGGAATTTGAACCAACTTCGATTTTTTTGGATTTTGATGAGTTTTTTTGTTGGAGGAGTTAAATTTGAGTGAATTTAGTAGAAATTTATTTGTATTTTTTTTTATTTCTTTTAAATTTTTAGTCAAACTGTAATAAAGTACTTAGAAACCAACTTCGATTTTTTTGAATTTTGATGAATTTTTTTGTTGGAGGAGCTAAATTTGAGTGAATTTAGATGAAATTTACTGTTATTTTTTGTATTTTATATAAATTTTTAGTCAAATTGTAATAAAGCAATTTGATCCAACTACGATTTTTTTGGATTTTGATGAGTTTTTTTGTTTGGAGGAGCTAAATTTGAGTGAATTTAGATGAAATTTACTTTAATTTTTTTGGATTTTATATAAATTTTTAGTCAAATTGTAATAAAGGAATTTGAACCAACTTCGATTTATTTGAATTTTGATGAATTTTTTTGTTGGAGGAGCTAAATTTGTGTGAATTTAGATGAAATTTACTTTCATTTTTTGGATTTTATATAAATTTTTAGTCAAATTGTAATAAAGGAATTTGAACCAACTTCGATTTTTTTGAATTTTGATGAATTTTTTTGTTGGAGGAGCTAAATTTGAGTGAATTTAGATGAAATTTACTTTTATCTTTTTGGATTTTATATAAATTTTTAATCAAATTGTAATAAAGGAATTTGAACCAACTTCGATTTTTTTGGATTTTGATGAGTTTTTGTGTTGGAGGAGTTAAATTTGAGTGAATTTAGATGAAATTTACTTCTATTTTTTTTTATTTCATATAAATTTTTAGTCAAATAGTAATAAAGGAATTTGAACAAACTTCGATTTTTTTGGATTTTGATGATTTTGGTTGTTGGAGGAGTTAAATTTGAGTAAATTTAGATGAAATTAACACCTTATTTTTGGATTTTATATAAATTTTTAGTCAAATTGTAATAAAGGGATTTGAAACAACTTCGATTTTTTTGGATTTTGATGAATTTTTTTGTAGGAGGAGCTAAATTTGATTGAATTTAGATGAAATTTACTTTCATCTTTTTGGATTTTATATAAATTTTTAGTCTAATTGTAATAAAGTACATTGAAACCAACTTGGATTTTTTTGGATTTTGATGAATTTTTTTGTTGGAGTTAAATTTGAGTGAATTTAGTAGAAATTTACTTCTATTTTTTTGATTTCATATAAATTTTTAGTCAAATAGTAATAAAGGAATTTGAACCAACTTCGATTTTTTTGGATTTTGATGCGTTTTTTGTTGGAGGAGTTAAATTTGAGTAAATCTAGATGAAATTAACACCTATTTTTTGGATTTTATATAAATTTTTAGTCAAATTGTAATAAAGGAATTTGAAGGAACTTCGATTTTTTTGGATTTTGATGATTTTGGTTGTTGGAGGAGTTAAATTTGAGTGAATTTAGATGAAATTTACTTTTATTTTTTGTATTTTATATAAATTTTTAGTCAAATTGTAATAAAGCAATTTGATCCAACTACGATTTTTTTGGATTTTGATGAGTTTTTTTGTTTGGAGGAGCTAAATTTGGGTGAATTTAGATGAAATTTACTTTTAGTTTTTTGGATTTTATATAAATTTTTAATCAAATTGTAATAAAGTAATTTGAAACCAACTTCGATTTTTTTTGGATTTTGATGAATTTTTTTGTTGGAGGAGCTAAATTTGAGTGAATTTAGATGAAATTTACTTTTATTTTTTGTATTTTATATAAATTTTTAGTCAAATTGTAATAAAGCAATTTGATCCAACTACGATTTTTTTGGATTTTGATGAGTTTTTTTGTTTGGAGGAGCTAAATTTGAGCGAATTTAGATGAAATTTACTTTTATTTTTTTGGATTTTATATAAATTTTTAGTCAAATTGTAATAAAGGAATTTGAAACAACTTCGATTTATTTGAATTTTGATGAATTGTTTTGTTGGAGGAGCTAAATTTGGGTGAATTTAGATGAAATTTACTTTCATTTTTTGGATTTTATATAAATTTTTAGTCAAATTGTAATAAAGGAATTTGAACCAACTTCGATTTTTTGGATTTTGATGAGTTTTTTGTTGGAGTTAAATTTGGGTGAATTTAGTAGAAATTTACTTCTATTTTTTTGATTTCATATAAATTTTTAGTCAAATTGTAATAAAGTACTTTGAAACCAACTTCGATTTTTTTTGGATTTTGATGAGTTTTATTGTTGGAGGAGTTAAATTTGAGTGAATTTAGATGAAATTCACTTGTATTTTTTTGATTTCATATAAATTTTTAGTCAAATTGTAATAAAGGAATTTGAACCAACTTCGTTTTTTTGGGATTTTGGTGATTTTGGTTGTTGGAGGAGTTAAATTTGAGTAAATCTAGATGAAATTAACACCTATTTTTTGGATTTTATATAAATTTTTAGTCAAATTGTAATAAAGGAATTTGAAGGAACTTCGATTTTTTTGGATTTTGATGATTTTGGTTGTTGGAGGAGTTAAATTTGAGTGAATTTAGATGAAATTTACTTTTATTTTTTGTATTTTATATAAATTTTTAGTCAAATTGTAATAAAGCAATTTGATCCAACTACGATTTTTTTGGATTTTGATGAGTTTTTTTGTTTGGAGGAGCTAAATTTGAGTGAATTTAGATGAAATTTACTTTTAGTTTTTTGGATTTTATATAAATTTTTAATCAAATTGTAATAAAGTAATTTGAAACCAACTTCGATTTTTTTAGATTTTGATGAGTTTTTTGTTGGAGTTAAATTTGAGTGAATGTAGTAGAAATTTACTTCTATTTTTTTGATTTCATATAAATTTTTAGTCAAATTGTAATAAAGTACTTTGAAACCAACTTCGATTTTTTGGATTTTGATGAATTTTTTTGTTGGTGGAGCTAAATTTGAGTGAATTTAGATGAAATTTACTTTTATTTTTTTGTATTTTATATAAATTTTTAGTCAAATTGTAATAAAGCAATTTGAACCAACTTCGATTTTTTTGGATTTTGATGAGTTTTTTTGTTTGGAGGAGCTAAATTTGAGTGAATTTAGATGAAATTTACTTTTACTTTTTTGGATTTTATATAAATTTTTAGTCAAATTGTAATAAAGGAATTTGAACCAACTTCGATTTTTTTGGATTTTGATGAAATGTTTTGTTGGAGGAGCTAAATTTGTGTGAATTTAGATGAAATTTACTTTCATTTTTTGGATTTTATATAAATTTTTAGTCAAACTGTAATAATGTACTTAGAAACCAACTTCGATTTTTTTGAATTTTGATGATTTTTTTTGTTGGAGGAGCTAAATTTGAGTGAATTTAGATGAAATTTACTTTTATTTTTTGTATTTTATATAAATTTTTAGTCAAATTGTAATAAAGCAATTTGATCCAACTACGATTTTTTTGGATTTTGATGAGTTTTTTTGTTTGGAGGAGCTAAATTTGAGCGAATTTAGATGAAATTTACTTTTATTTTTTTGGATTTTATATAAATTTTTAGTCAAATTGTAATAAAGGAATTTGAACCAACTTCGATTTATTTGAATTTTGATGAAATGTTTTGTTGGAGGAGCTAAATTTGTGTGAATTTAGATGAAATTTACTTTCATTTTTTGGATTTTATATAAATTTTTAGTCAAATTGTAATAAAGGAATTTGAACCAACTTCGATTTTTTTGAATTTTGATGAATTTTTTTGTTGGAGGAGCTAAATTTGAGTGAATTTAGATGAAATTTACTTTTATTTTTTTGGATTTTATATAAATTTTTAATCAAATTGTAATAAAGTAATTTGAAACCAACTTCGATTTTTTTGGATTTTGATGAGTTTTTTGTTGGAGTTAAATTTGAGTGAATTTAGTAGAACTTTACTTCTATTTTTTTGATTTCATATAAATTTTTAGTCAAATTGTAATAAAGTACTTTGAAACCAACTTCGATTTTTTTTGGATTTTGATGAGTTTTATTGTTGGAGGAGTTAAATTTGAGTGAATTTAGATGAAATTTACTTGTATTTTTTTGATTTCATATAAATTTTTAGTCAAATTGTAATAAAGCAATTTGATCCAACTACGATTTTTTTGGATTTTGATGAGTTTTTTTGTTTGGAGGAGCTAAATTTGAGCGAATTTAGATGAAATTTACTTTTATTTTTTTGGATTTTATATAAATTTTTAGTCAAATTGTAATAAAGGAATTTGAACCAACTTCGATTTATTTGAATTTTGATGAAATGTTTTGTTGGAGGAGCTAAATTTGTGTGAATTTAGATGAAATTTACTTTCATTTTTTGGATTTTATATAAATTTTTAGTCAAATTGTAATAAAGGAATTTGAACCAACTTCGATTTTTTTGAATTTTGATGAATTTTTTTGTTGGTGGAGCTAAATTTGAGTGAATTTAGATGAAAGTTACTTTTATTTTTTTGAATTTTATATAAATTTTTAATCAAATTGTAATAAAGGAATTTGAACCAACTTCGATTTTTTTGGTTTTTGATGAGTTTTTTTGTTGGAGGAGTTAAATTTGAGTGAATTTAGATGAAATTTACTTCTATTTTTTTTTATTTCATATAAATTTTTAGTCAAATAGTAATAAAGGAATTCGAACAAACTTCGATTTTTTTGGATTTTGATGAGTTTTTTTGTTTGGAGGAGCTAAATTTGAGTGAATTTAGATGAAATTTACTTTTACTTTTTTGGATTTTATATAAATTTTTAGTCAAATTGTAATAAAGGAATTTGAACCAACTTCGTCTTTATTGGATTTTGGTGATTTTGGTTGTTGGAGGAGTTAAATTTGAGTAAATCTAGATGAAATTAACACCTATTTTTTGGATTTTATATAAATTTTTAGTCAAATTGTAATAAAGGAATTTGAACCAACTTCGATTTTTTTGAATTTTGATGAATTTTTTTGTTGGAGGAGCTAAATTTGAGTGAATTTAGATGAAATTTACTTTTATTTTTTTGGATTTTATATAAATTTTTAGTCAAATTGTAATAAAGGAATTTGAAACGACTTCGATTTTTTTGGATTTTGATGAGTTTTTTTGTTGGAGGAGTTAAATTTGAGTGAATTTAGATGAAAATTACTTCTATTTTTTTTGATTTCATATAAATTTTTAGTCAAATAGTAATAAAGGAATTTGAACCAACTTCGATTTTTTTGGATTTTGATGATTTTGGTTGTTGGAGGAGTTAAATTTGAGTAAATTTAGATGAAATTAACACCTTATTTTTGGATTTTATATAAATTTTTAGTCAAATTGTAATAAAGGTATTTGAAACAACTTCGATTTTTTTGGATTTTGATGAATTTTTTTGTAGGAGGAGCTAAATTTGATTGAATTTAGATGAAATTTACTTTCATTTTTTTGGATTTTATATACATTTTTAGTCAAATTGGAATAAAGTACATTGAAACCAACTTGGATTTTTTTGGATTTTGATGAATTTTTTTGTTGGAGGAGCTAAATTTGAGTGAATTTAGATGAAATTTACTTTTATTTTTTTGGATTTTATATAAATTTTTAATCAAACTGTAATAAAGTAATTCGAAACCAACTTCGATTTTTTTGGATTTTGATGAGTTTTTTGTTGGAGTTAAATTTGAGTGAATTTAGTAGAAATTTACTTCTATTTTTTTGATTTCATATAAATTTTTAGTCAAATTGTAATAAAGTACTTTGAAACCAACTTCGATTTTTTTTGGATTTTGATGAATTTTATTGTTGGAGGAGTTAAATTTGAGTGAATTTAGATGAAATTTACTTGTATTTTATTGATTTCATATAAATTTTTAGTCAAATTGTAATAAAGGAATTTGAACCAACTTCGATTTTTTTGGATTTTGATGAGTTTTTTTGTTGGAGGAGTTAAATTTGAGTGAATTTAGTAGAAATTTATTTGTATTTTTTTTTATTTCTTTTAAATTTTTAGTCAAACTGTAATAAAGTACTTAGAAACCAACTTCGATTTTTTTGAATTTTGATGAATTTTTTTGTTGGAGGAGCTAAATTTGAGTGAATTTAGATGAAATTTACTGTTATTTTTTGTATTTTATATAAATTTTTAGTCAAATTGTAATAAAGCAATTTGATCCAACTACGATTTTTTTGGATTTTGATGAGTTTTTTTGTTTGGAGGAGCTAAATTTGAGTGAATTTAGATGAAATTTACTTTTACTTTTTTGGATTTTATATAAATTTTTAGTCAAATTGTAATAAAGGAATTTGAACCAACTTCGTCTTTATTGGATTTTGGTGATTTTGGTTGTTGGAGGAGTTAAATTTGAGTAAATCTAGATGAAATTAACACCTATTTTTTGGATTTTATATAAATTTTTAGTCAAATTGTAATAAAGGAATTTGAACCAACTTCGATTTTTTTGAATTTTGATGAATTTTTTTGTTGGAGGAGCTAAATTTGAGTGAATTTAGATGAAATTTACTTTTATTTTTTTGGATTTTATATAAATTTTTAGTCAAATTGTAATAAAGGAATTTGAAACGACTTCGATTTTTTTGGATTTTGATGAGTTTTTTTGTTGGAGGAGTTAAATTTGAGTGAATTTAGATGAAAATTACTTCTATTTTTTTTGATTTCATATAAATTTTTAGTCAAATAGTAATAAAGGAATTTGAACCAACTTCGATTTTTTTGGATTTTGATGATTTTGGTTGTTGGAGGAGTTAAATTTGAGTAAATTTAGATGAAATTAACACCTTATTTTTGGATTTTATATAAATTTTTAGTCAAATTGTAATAAAGGTATTTGAAACAACTTCGATTTTTTTGGATTTTGATGAATTTTTTTGTAGGAGGAGCTAAATTTGATTGAATTTAGATGAAATTTACTTTCATTTTTTTGGATTTTATATACATTTTTAGTCAAATTGGAATAAAGTACATTGAAACCAACTTGGATTTTTTTGGATTTTGATGAATTTTTTTGTTGGAGGAGCTAAATTTGAGTGAATTTAGATGAAATTTACTTTTATTTTTTTGGATTTTATATAAATTTTTAATCAAACTGTAATAAAGTAATTCGAAACCAACTTCGATTTTTTTGGATTTTGATGAGTTTTTTGTTGGAGTTAAATTTGAGTGAATTTAGTAGAAATTTACTTCTATTTTTTTGATTTCATATAAATTTTTAGTCAAATTGTAATAAAGTACTTTGAAACCAACTTCGATTTTTTTTGGATTTTGATGAATTTTATTGTTGGAGGAGTTAAATTTGAGTGAATTTAGATGAAATTTACTTGTATTTTATTGATTTCATATAAATTTTTAGTCAAATTGTAATAAAGGAATTTGAACCAACTTCGATTTTTTTGGATTTTGATGAGTTTTTTTGTTGGAGGAGTTAAATTTGAGTGAATTTAGTAGAAATTTATTTGTATTTTTTTTTATTTCTTTTAAATTTTTAGTCAAACTGTAATAAAGTACTTAGAAACCAACTTCGATTTTTTTGAATTTTGATGAATTTTTTTGTTGGAGGAGCTAAATTTGAGTGAATTTAGATGAAATTTACTGTTATTTTTTGTATTTTATATAAATTTTTAGTCAAATTGTAATAAAGCAATTTGATCCAACTACGATTTTTTTGGATTTTGATGAGTTTTTTTGTTTGGAGGAGCTAAATTTGAGTGAATTTAGATGAAATTTACTTTTACTTTTTTGGATTTTATATAAATTTTTAGTCAAATTGTAATAAAGGAATTTGAACCAACTTCGTCTTTATTGGATTTTGGTGATTTTGGTTGTTGGAGGAGTTAAATTTGAGTAAATCTAGATGAAATTAACACCTATTTTTTGGATTTTATATAAATTTTTAGTCAAATTGTAATAAAGGAATTTGAACCAACTTCGATTTTTTTGAATTTTGATGAATTTTTTTGTTGGAGGAGCTAAATTTGAGTGAATTTAGATGAAATTTACTTTTATTTTTTTGGATTTTATATAAATTTTTAGTCAAATTGTAATAAAGGAATTTGAAACGACTTCGATTTTTTTGGATTTTGATGAGTTTTTTTGTTGGAGGAGTTAAATTTGAGTGAATTTAGATGAAAATTACTTCTATTTTTTTTGATTTCATATAAATTTTTAGTCAAATAGTAATAAAGGAATTTGAACCAACTTCGATTTTTTTGGATTTTGATGATTTTGGTTGTTGGAGGAGTTAAATTTGAGTAAATTTAGATGAAATTAACACCTTATTTTTGGATTTTATATAAATTTTTAGTCAAATTGTAATAAAGGTATTTGAAACAACTTCGATTTTTTTGGATTTTGATGAATTTTTTTGTAGGAGGAGCTAAATTTGATTGAATTTAGATGAAATTTACTTTCATTTTTTTGGATTTTATATACATTTTTAGTCAAATTGGAATAAAGTACATTGAAACCAACTTGGATTTTTTTGGATTTTGATGAATTTTTTTGTTGGAGGAGCTAAATTTGAGTGAATTTAGATGAAATTTACTTTTATTTTTTTGGATTTTATATAAATTTTTAATCAAACTGTAATAAAGTAATTCGAAACCAACTTCGATTTTTTTGGATTTTGATGAGTTTTTTGTTGGAGTTAAATTTGAGTGAATTTAGTAGAAATTTACTTCTATTTTTTTGATTTCATATAAATTTTTAGTCAAATTGTAATAAAGTACTTTGAAACCAACTTCGATTTTTTTTGGATTTTGATGAATTTTATTGTTGGAGGAGTTAAATTTGAGTGAATTTAGATGAAATTTACTTGTATTTTATTGATTTCATATAAATTTTTAGTCAAATTGTAATAAAGGAATTTGAACCAACTTCGATTTTTTTGGATTTTGATGAGTTTTTTTGTTGGAGGAGTTAAATTTGAGTGAATTTAGTAGAAATTTATTTGTATTTTTTTTTATTTCTTTTAAATTTTTAGTCAAACTGTAATAAAGTACTTAGAAACCAACTTCGATTTTTTTGAATTTTGATGAATTTTTTTGTTGGAGGAGCTAAATTTGAGTGAATTTAGATGAAATTTACTGTTATTTTTTGTATTTTATATAAATTTTTAGTCAAATTGTAATAAAGCAATTTGATCCAACTACGATTTTTTTGGATTTTGATGAGTTTTTTTGTTTGGAGGAGCTAAATTTGAGTGAATTTAGATGAAATTTACTTTAATTTTTTTGGATTTTATATAAATTTTTAGTCAAATTGTAATAAAGGAATTTGAACCAACTTCGATTTATTTGAATTTTGATGAATTTTTTTGTTGGAGGAGCTAAATTTGTGTGAATTTAGATGAAATTTACTTTCATTTTTTGGATTTTATATAAATTTTTAGTCAAATTGTAATAAAGGAATTTGAACCAACTTCGATTTTTTTGAATTTTGATGAATTTTTTTGTTGGAGGAGCTAAATTTGAGTGAATTTAGATGAAATTTACTTTTATCTTTTTGGATTTTATATAAATTTTTAATCAAATTGTAATAAAGGAATTTGAACCAACTTCGATTTTTTTGGATTTTGATGAGTTTTTGTGTTGGAGGAGTTAAATTTGAGTGAATTTAGATGAAATATACTTCTATTTTTTTTTATTTCATATAAATTTTTAGTCAAATAGTAATAAAGGAATTTGAACAAACTTCGATTTTTTTGGATTTTGATGATTTTGGTTGTTGGAGGAGTTAAATTTGAGTAAATTTAGGTGAAATTAACACCTTATTTTTGGATTTTATATAAATTTTTAGTCAAATTGTAATAAAGGGATTTGAAACAACTTCGATTTTTTTGGATTTTGATGAATTTTCTTGTAGGAGGAGCTAAATTTGATTGAATTTAGATGAAATTTACTTTCATCTTTTTGGATTTTATATAAATTTTTAGTCTAATTGTAATAAAGTACATTGAAACCAACTTGGATTTTTTTGGATTTTGATGAATTTTTTTGTTGGAGGAGTTAAATTTGAGTGAATTTAGATGAAATTTACTTCTATTTTTTTTTATTTCATATAAATTTTTAGTCAAATAGTAATAAAGGAATTTGAACCAACTTCGATTTTTTTGGATTTTGATGCGTTTTTTGTTGGAGGAGTTAAATTTGAGTAAATCTAGATGAAATTAACACCTATTTTTTGGATTTTATATAAATTTTTAGTCAAATTGTAATAAAGGAATTTGAAGGAACTTCGATTTTTTTGGATTTTGATGATTTTGGTTGTTGGAGGAGTTAAATTTGAGTGAATTTAGATGAAATTTACTTTTATTTTTTGTATTTTATATAAATTTTTAGTCAAATTGTAATAAAGCAATTTGATCCATCTACGATTTTTTTGGATTTTGATGAGTTTTTTTGTTTGGAGGAGCTAAATTTGAGTGAATTTAGATGAAATTTACTTTTAGTTTTTTGGATTTTATATAAATTTTTAATCAAATTGTAATAAAGTAATTTGAAACCAACTTCGATTTTTTTGGATTTTGATGAGTTTTTTGTTGGAGTTAAATTTGAGTGAATTTAGTAGAAATTTACTTCTATTTTTTTGATTTCATATAAATTTTTAGTCAAATTGTAATAAAGTACTTTGAAACCAACTTCGATTTTTTGGATTTTGATGAATTTTTTTGTTGGTGGAGCTAAATTTGAGTGAATTTAGATGAAATTTACTTTTATTTTTTTGTATTTTATATAAATTTTTAGTCAAATTGTAATAAAGCAATTTGAACCAACTTCGATTTTTTTGGATTTTGATGAGTTTTTTTGTTTGGAGGAGCTAAATTTGAGTGAATTTAGATGAAATTTACTTTTACTTTTTTGGATTTTATATAAATTTTTAGTCAAATTGTAATAAAGGAATTTGAACCAACTTCGATTTTTTTGGATTTTGATGAGTTTTTTTGTTGGAGGAGTTAAATTTGAGTGAATTTAGTAGAAATTTATTTCTATTTTTTTTGATTTCATATAAATTTTTAGTCAAACTGTAATAATGTACTTAGAAACCAACTTCGATTTTTTTGAATTTTGATGAATTTTTTTGTTGGAGGAGCTAAATTTGAGTGAATTTAGATGAAATTTACTTTTATTTTTTGTATTTTATATAAATTTTTAGTCAAATTGTAATAAAGCAATTTGATCCAACTACGATTTTTTTGGATTTTGATGAGTTTTTTTGTTTGGAGGAGCTAAATTTGAGCGAATTTAGATGAAATTTACTTTTATTTTTTTGGATTTTATATAAATTTTTAGTCAAATTGTAATAAAGGAATTTGAACCAACTTCGATTTATTTGAATTTTGATGAAATGTTTTGTTGGAGGAGCTAAATTTGTGTGAATTTAGATGAAATTTACTTTCATTTTTTGGATTTTATATAAATTTTTAGTCAAATTGTAATAAAGGAATTTGAACCAACTTCGATTTTTTTGAATTTTGATGAATTTTTTTGTTGGTGGAGCTAAATTTGAGTGAATTTAGATGAAATTTACTTTTATTTTTTTGAATTTTATATAAATTTTTAATCAAATTGTAATAAAGGAATTTGAACCAACTTCGATGTTTTTGAATTTTGATGAATTTTTTTGTTGGAGGAGCTAAATTTGAGTGAATTTAGATGAAATTTACTTTCATTTTTTTGGATTTTATATACATTTTTAGTCAAATTGGAATAAAGTACATTGAAACCAACTTGGATTTTTTTGAATTTTGATGAATTTTTTTGTTGGAGGAGCTAAATTTGAGTGAATTTAGATGAAATTTACTTTTATTTTTTTGGATTTTATATAAATTTTTAATCAAATTGTAATAAAGTAATTTGAAACCAACTTCGATTTTTTTGGATTTTGATGAGTTTTTTGTTGGAGTTAAATTTGAGTGAATTTAGTAGAACTTTACTTCTATTTTTTTGATTTCATATAAATTTTTAGTCAAATTGTAATAAAGTACTTTGAAACCAACTTCGATTTTTTTTGGATTTTGATGAGTTTTATTGTTGGAGGAGTTAAATTTGAGTGAATTTAGATGAAATTTACTTGTATTTTTTTGATTTCATATAAATTTTTAGTCAAATTGTAATAAAGCAATTTGATCCAACTACGATTTTTTTGGATTTTGATGAGTTTTTTTGTTGGAGGAGTTAAATTTGAGTGAATTTAGATGAAATTTACTTCTATTTTTTTTTATTTCATATAAATTTTTAGTCAAATAGTAATAAAGGAATTTGAACAAACTTCGATTTTTTTGGATTTTGATGATTTTGGTTGTTGGAGGAGTTAAATTTGAGTAAATTTAGATGAAATTAACACCTTATTTTTGGATTTTATGTAAATTTTTAGTCAAATTGTAATAAAGGGATTTGAAACAACTTCGATTTTTTTGGATTTTGATGAATTTTTTTGTAGGAGGAGCTAAATTTGATTGAATTTAGATGAAATTTACTTTCATCTTTTTGGATTTTATATAAATTTTTAGTCAAATTGTAATAAAGTACATTGAAACCAACTTGGATTTTTTTGGATTTTGATGAATTTTTTTGTTGGAGGAGTTAAATTTGAGTGAATTTAGATGAAATTTACTTCTATTTTTTTTTATTTCATATAAATTTTTAGTCAAATAGTAATAAAGGAATTTGAACCAACTTCGATTTTTTTGGATTTTGATGAGTTTTTGTGTTGGAGGAGTTAAATTTGAGTGAATTTAGATGAAATTTACTTCTATTTTTTTTTATTTCATATAAATTTTTAGTCAAATAGTAATAAAGGAATTTGAACAAACTTCGATTTTTTTGGATTTTGATGATTTTGGTTGTTGGAGGAGTTAAATTTGAGTAAATTTAGATGAAATTAACACCTTATTTTTGGATTTTATATAAATTTTTAGTCAAATTGTAATAAAGGGATTTGAAACAACTTCGATTTTTTTGGATTTTGATGAATTTTTTTGTAGGAGGAGCTAAATTTGATTGAATTTAGATGAAATTTACTTTCATCTTTTTGGATTTTATATAAATTTTTAGTCTAATTGTAATAAAGTACATTGAAACCAACTTGGATTTTTTTGGATTTTGATGAATTTTTTTGTTGGAGTTAAATTTGAGTGAATTTAGTAGAAATTTACTTCTATTTTTTTGATTTCATATAAATTTTTAGTCAAATAGTAATAAAGGAATTTGAACCAACTTCGATTTTTTTGGATTTTGATGCGTTTTTTGTTGGAGGAGTTAAATTTGAGTAAATCTAGATGAAATTAACACCTATTTTTTGGATTTTATATAAATTTTTAGTCAAATTGTAATAAAGGAATTTGAAGGAACTTCGATTTTTTTGGTTTTTGATGATTTTGGTTGTTGGAGGAGTTAAATTTGAGTGAATTTAGATGAAATTTACTTTTATTTTTTGTATTTTATATAAATTTTTAGTCAAATTGTAATAAAGCAATTTGATCCAACTACGATTTTTTTGGATTTTGATGAGTTTTTTTGTTTGGAGGAGCTAAATTTGGGTGAATTTAGATGAAATTTACTTTTAGTTTTTTGGATTTTATATAAATTTTTAATCAAATTGTAATAAAGTAATTTGAAACCAACTTCGATTTTTTTTGGATTTTGATGAATTTTTTTGTTGGAGGAGCTAAATTTGAGTGAATTTAGATGAAATTTACTTTTATTTTTTGTATTTTATATAAATTTTTAGTCAAATTGTAATAAAGCAATTTGATCCAACTACGATTTTTTTGGATTTTGATGAGTTTTTTTGTTTGGAGGAGCTAAATTTGAGCGAATTTAGATGAAATTTACTTTTATTTTTTTGGATTTTATATAAATTTTTAGTCAAATTGTAATAAAGGAATTTGAAACAACTTCGATTTATTTGAATTTTGATGAATTGTTTTGTTGGAGGAGCTAAATTTGGGTGAATTTAGATGAAATTTACTTTCATTTTTTGGATTTTATATAAATTTTTAGTCAAATTGTAATAAAGGAATTTGAACCAACTTCGATTTTTTGGATTTTGATGAGTTTTTTGTTGGAGTTAAATTTGGGTGAATTTAGTAGAAATTTACTTCTATTTTTTTGATTTCATATAAATTTTTAGTCAAATTGTAATAAAGTACTTTGAAACCAACTTCGATTTTTTTTGGATTTTGATGAGTTTTATTGTTGGAGGAGTTAAATTTGAGTGAATTTAGATGAAATTCACTTGTATTTTTTTGATTTCATATAAATTTTTAGTCAAATTGTAATAAAGGAATTTGAACCAACTTCGTTTTTTTGGGATTTTGGTGATTTTGGTTGTTGGAGGAGTTAAATTTGAGTAAATCTAGATGAAATTAACACCTATTTTTTGGATTTTATATAAATTTTTAGTCAAATTGTAATAAAGGAATTTGAAGGAACTTCGATTTTTTTGGATTTTGATGATTTTGGTTGTTGGAGGAGTTAAATTTGAGTGAATTTAGATGAAATTTACTTTTATTTTTTGTATTTTATATAAATTTTTAGTCAAATTGTAATAAAGCAATTTGATCCAACTACGATTTTTTTGGATTTTGATGAGTTTTTTTGTTTGGAGGAGCTAAATTTGAGTGAATTAAGATGAAATTTACTTTTAGTTTTTTGGATTTTATATAAATTTTTAATCAAATTGTAATAAAGTAATTTGAAACCAACTTCGATTTTTTTAGATTTTGATGAGTTTTTTGTTGGAGTTAAATTTGAGTGAATGTAGTAGAAATTTACTTCTATTTTTTTGATTTCATATAAATTTTTAGTCAAATTGTAATAAAGTACTTTGAAACCAACTTCGATTTTTTGGATTTTGATGAATTTTTTTGTTGGTGGAGCTAAATTTGAGTGAATTTAGATGAAATTTACTTTTATTTTTTTGTATTTTATATAAATTTTTAGTCAAATTGTAATAAAGCAATTTGAACCAACTTCGATTTTTTTGGATTTTGATGAGTTTTTTTGTTTGGAGGAGCTAAATTTGAGTGAATTTAGATGAAATTTACTTTTACTTTTTTGGATTTTATATAAATTTTTAGTCAAATTGTAATAAAGGAATTTGAACCAACTTCGATTTTTTTGGATTTTGATGAAATGTTTTGTTGGAGGAGCTAAATTTGTGTGAATTTAGATGAAATTTACTTTCATTTTTTGGATTTTATATAAATTTTTAGTCAAACTGTAATAATGTACTTAGAAACCAACTTCGATTTTTTTGAATTTTGATGATTTTTTTTGTTGGAGGAGCTAAATTTGAGTGAATTTAGATGAAATTTACTTTTATTTTTTGTATTTTATATAAATTTTTAGTCAAATTGTAATAAAGCAATTTGATCCAACTACGATTTTTTTGGATTTTGATGAGTTTTTTTGTTTGGAGGAGCTAAATTTGAGCGAATTTAGATGAAATTTACTTTTATTTTTTTGGATTTTATATAAATTTTTAGTCAAATTGTAATAAAGGAATTTGAACCAACTTCGATTTATTTGAATTTTGATGAAATGTTTTGTTGGAGGAGCTAAATTTGTGTGAATTTAGATGAAATTTACTTTCATTTTTTGGATTTTATATAAATTTTTAGTCAAATTGTAATAAAGGAATTTGAACCAACTTCGATTTTTTTGAATTTTGATGAATTTTTTTGTTGGAGGAGCTAAATTTGAGTGAATTTAGATGAAATTTACTTTTATTTTTTTGGATTTTATATAAATTTTTAATCAAATTGTAATAAAGTAATTTGAAACCAACTTCGATTTTTTTGGATTTTGATGAGTTTTTTGTTGGAGTTAAATTTGAGTGAATTTAGTAGAACTTTACTTCTATTTTTTTGATTTCATATAAATTTTTAGTCAAATTGTAATAAAGTACTTTGAAACCAACTTCGATTTTTTTTGGATTTTGATGAGTTTTATTGTTGGAGGAGTTAAATTTGAGTGAATTTAGATGAAATTTACTTGTATTTTTTTGATTTCATATAAATTTTTAGTCAAATTGTAATAAAGCAATTTGATCCAACTACGATTTTTTTGGATTTTGATGAGTTTTTTTGTTTGGAGGAGCTAAATTTGAGCGAATTTAGATGAAATTTACTTTTATTTTTTTGGATTTTATATAAATTTTTAGTCAAATTGTAATAAAGGAATTTGAACCAACTTCGATTTATTTGAATTTTGATGAAATGTTTTGTTGGAGGAGCTAAATTTGTGTGAATTTAGATGAAATTTACTTTCATTTTTTGGATTTTATATAAATTTTTAGTCAAATTGTAATAAAGGAATTTGAACCAACTTCGATTTTTTTGAATTTTGATGAATTTTTTTGTTGGTGGAGCTAAATTTGAGTGAATTTAGATGAAAGTTACTTTTATTTTTTTGAATTTTATATAAATTTTTAATCAAATTGTAATAAAGGAATTTGAACCAACTTCGATTTTTTTGGTTTTTGATGAGTTTTTTTGTTGGAGGAGTTAAATTTGAGTGAATTTAGATGAAATTTACTTCTATTTTTTTTTATTTCATATAAATTTTTAGTCAAATAGTAATAAAGGAATTCGAACAAACTTCGATTTTTTTGGATTTTGATGAGTTTTTTTGTTTGGAGGAGCTAAATTTGAGTGAATTTAGATGAAATTTACTTTTACTTTTTTGGATTTTATATAAATTTTTAGTCAAATTGTAATAAAGGAATTTGAACCAACTTCGTCTTTATTGGATTTTGGTGATTTTGGTTGTTGGAGGAGTTAAATTTGAGTAAATCTAGATGAAATTAACACCTATTTTTTGGATTTTATATAAATTTTTAGTCAAATTGTAATAAAGGAATTTGAACCAACTTCGATTTTTTTGAATTTTGATGAATTTTTTTGTTGGAGGAGCTAAATTTGAGTGAATTTAGATGAAATTTACTTTTATTTTTTTGGATTTTATATAAATTTTTAGTCAAATTGTAATAAAGGAATTTGAAACGACTTCGATTTTTTTGGATTTTGATGAGTTTTTTTGTTGGAGGAGTTAAATTTGAGTGAATTTAGATGAAAATTACTTCTATTTTTTTTGATTTCATATAAATTTTTAGTCAAATAGTAATAAAGGAATTTGAACCAACTTCGATTTTTTTGGATTTTGATGATTTTGGTTGTTGGAGGAGTTAAATTTGAGTAAATTTAGATGAAATTAACACCTTATTTTTGGATTTTATATAAATTTTTAGTCAAATTGTAATAAAGGTATTTGAAACAACTTCGATTTTTTTGGATTTTGATGAATTTTTTTGTAGGAGGAGCTAAATTTGATTGAATTTAGATGAAATTTACTTTCATTTTTTTGGATTTTATATACATTTTTAGTCAAATTGGAATAAAGTACATTGAAACCAACTTGGATTTTTTTGGATTTTGATGAATTTTTTTGTTGGAGGAGCTAAATTTGAGTGAATTTAGATGAAATTTACTTTTATTTTTTTGGATTTTATATAAATTTTTAATCAAACTGTAATAAAGTAATTCGAAACCAACTTCGATTTTTTTGGATTTTGATGAGTTTTTTGTTGGAGTTAAATTTGAGTGAATTTAGTAGAAATTTACTTCTATTTTTTTGATTTCATATAAATTTTTAGTCAAATTGTAATAAAGTACTTTGAAACCAACTTCGATTTTTTTTGGATTTTGATGAATTTTATTGTTGGAGGAGTTAAATTTGAGTGAATTTAGATGAAATTTACTTGTATTTTATTGATTTCATATAAATTTTTAGTCAAATTGTAATAAAGGAATTTGAACCAACTTCGATTTTTTTGGATTTTGATGAGTTTTTTTGTTGGAGGAGTTAAATTTGAGTGAATTTAGTAGAAATTTATTTGTATTTTTTTTTATTTCTTTTAAATTTTTAGTCAAACTGTAATAAAGTACTTAGAAACCAACTTCGATTTTTTTGAATTTTGATGAATTTTTTTGTTGGAGGAGCTAAATTTGAGTGAATTTAGATGAAATTTACTGTTATTTTTTGTATTTTATATAAATTTTTAGTCAAATTGTAATAAAGCAATTTGATCCAACTACGATTTTTTTGGATTTTGATGAGTTTTTTTGTTTGGAGGAGCTAAATTTGAGTGAATTTAGATGAAATTTACTTTAATTTTTTTGGATTTTATATAAATTTTTAGTCAAATTGTAATAAAGGAATTTGAACCAACTTCGATTTATTTGAATTTTGATGAATTTTTTTGTTGGAGGAGCTAAATTTGTGTGAATTTAGATGAAATTTACTTTCATTTTTTGGATTTTATATAAATTTTTAGTCAAATTGTAATAAAGGAATTTGAACCAACTTCGATTTTTTTGAATTTTGATTAATTTTTTTGTTGGAGGAGCTAAATTTGAGTGAATTTAGATGAAATTTACTTTTATCTTTTTGGATTTTATATAAATTTTTAATCAAATTGTAATAAAGGAATTTGAACCAACTTCGATTTTTTTGGATTTTGATGAGTTTTTGTGTTGGAGGAGTTAAATTTGAGTGAATTTAGATGAAATATACTTCTATTTTTTTTTATTTCATATAAATTTTTAGTCAAATAGTAATAAAGGAATTTGAACAAACTTCGATTTTTTTGGATTTTGATGATTTTGGTTGTTGGAGGAGTTAAATTTGAGTAAATTTAGGTGAAATTAACACCTTATTTTTGGATTTTATATAAATTTTTAGTCAAATTGTAATAAAGGGATTTGAAACAACTTCGATTTTTTTGGATTTTGATGAATTTTCTTGTAGGAGGAGCTAAATTTGATTGAATTTAGATGAAATTTACTTTCATCTTTTTGGATTTTATATAAATTTTTAGTCTAATTGTAATAAAGTACATTGAAACCAACTTGGATTTTTTTGGATTTTGATGAATTTTTTTGTTGGAGGAGTTAAATTTGAGTGAATTTAGATGAAATTTACTTCTATTTTTTTTTATTTCATATAAATTTTTAGTCAAATAGTAATAAAGGAATTTGAACCAACTTCGATTTTTTTGGATTTTGATGCGTTTTTTGTTGGAGGAGTTAAATTTGAGTAAATCTAGATGAAATTAACACCTATTTTTTGGATTTTATATAAATTTTTAGTCAAATTGTAATAAAGGAATTTGAAGGAACTTCGATTTTTTTGGATTTTGATGATTTTGGTTGTTGGAGGAGTTAAATTTGAGTGAATTTAGATGAAATTTACTTTTATTTTTTGTATTTTATATAAATTTTTAGTCAAATTGTAATAAAGCAATTTGATCCATCTACGATTTTTTTGGATTTTGATGAGTTTTTTTGTTTGGAGGAGCTAAATTTGAGTGAATTTAGATGAAATTTACTTTTAGTTTTTTGGATTTTATATAAATTTTTAATCAAATTGTAATAAAGTAATTTGAAACCAACTTCGATTTTTTTGGATTTTGATGAGTTTTTTGTTGGAGTTAAATTTGAGTGAATTTAGTAGAAATTTACTTCTATTTTTTTGATTTCATATAAATTTTTAGTCAAATTGTAATAAAGTACTTTGAAACCAACTTCGATTTTTTGGATTTTGATGAATTTTTTTGTTGGTGGAGCTAAATTTGAGTGAATTTAGATGAAATTTACTTTTATTTTTTTGTATTTTATATAAATTTTTAGTCAAATTGTAATAAAGCAATTTGAACCAACTTCGATTTTTTTGGATTTTGATGAGTTTTTTTGTTTGGAGGAGCTAAATTTGAGTGAATTTAGATGAAATTTACTTTTACTTTTTTGGATTTTATATAAATTTTTAGTCAAATTGTAATAAAGGAATTTGAACCAACTTCGATTTTTTTGGATTTTGATGAGTTTTTTTGTTGGAGGAGTTAAATTTGAGTGAATTTAGTAGAAATTTATTTCTATTTTTTTTGATTTCATATAAATTTTTAGTCAAACTGTAATAATGTACTTAGAAACCAACTTCGATTTTTTTGAATTTTGATGAATTTTTTTGTTGGAGGAGCTAAATTTGAGTGAATTTAGATGAAATTTACTTTTATTTTTTGTATTTTATATAAATTTTTAGTCAAATTGTAATAAAGCAATTTGATCCAACTACGATTTTTTTGGATTTTGATGAGTTTTTTTGTTTGGAGGAGCTAAATTTGAGCGAATTTAGATGAAATTTACTTTTATTTTTTTGGATTTTATATAAATTTTTAGTCAAATTGTAATAAAGGAATTTGAACCAACTTCGATTTATTTGAATTTTGATGAAATGTTTTGTTGGAGGAGCTAAATTTGTGTGAATTTAGATGAAATTTACTTTCATTTTTTGGATTTTATATAAATTTTTAGTCAAATTGTAATAAAGGAATTTGAACCAACTTCGATTTTTTTGAATTTTGATGAATTTTTTTGTTGGTGGAGCTAAATTTGAGTGAATTTAGATGAAATTTACTTTTATTTTTTTGAATTTTATATAAATTTTTAATCAAATTGTAATAAAGGAATTTGAACCAACTTCGATTTTTTTGAATTTTGATGAATTTTTTTGTTGGAGGAGCTAAATTTGAGTGAATTTAGATGAAATTTACTTTCATTTTTTTGGATTTTATATACATTTTTAGTCAAATTGGAATAAAGTACATTGAAACCAACTTGGATTTTTTTGAATTTTGATGAATTTTTTTGTTGGAGGAGCTAAATTTGAGTGAATTTAGATGAAATTTACTTTTATTTTTTTGGATTTTATATAAATTTTTAATCAAATTGTAATAAAGTAATTTGAAACCAACTTCGATTTTTTTGGATTTTGATGAGTTTTTTGTTGGAGTTAAATTTGAGTGAATTTAGTAGAACTTTACTTCTATTTTTTTGATTTCATATAAATTTTTAGTCAAATTGTAATAAAGTACTTTGAAACCAACTTCGATTTTTTTTGGATTTTGATGAGTTTTATTGTTGGAGGAGTTAAATTTGAGTGAATTTAGATGAAATTTACTTGTATTTTTTTGATTTCATATAAATTTTTAGTCAAATTGTAATAAAGCAATTTGATCCAACTACGATTTTTTTGGATTTTGATGAGTTTTTTTGTTGGAGGAGTTAAATTTGAGTGAATTTAGATGAAATTTACTTCTATTTTTTTTTATTTCATATAAATTTTTAGTCAAATAGTAATAAAGGAATTTGAACAAACTTCGATTTTTTTGGATTTTGATGATTTTGGTTGTTGGAGGAGTTAAATTTGAGTAAATTTAGATGAAATTAACACCTTATTTTTGGATTTTATGTAAATTTTTAGTCAAATTGTAATAAAGGGATTTGAAACAACTTCGATTTTTTTGGATTTTGATGAATTTTTTTGTAGGAGGAGCTAAATTTGATTGAATTTAGATGAAATTTACTTTCATCTTTTTGGATTTTATATAAATTTTTAGTCAAATTGTAATAAAGTACATTGAAACCAACTTGGATTTTTTTGGATTTTGATGAATTTTTTTGTTGGAGGAGTTAAATTTGAGTGAATTTAGATGAAATTTACTTCTATTTTTTTTTATTTCATATAAATTTTTAGTCAAATAGTAATAAAGGAATTTGAACCAACTTCGATTTTTTTGGATTTTGATGAGTTTTTTTGTTTGGAGGAGCTAAATTTGAGCGAATTTAGTAGAAATTTACTTCTATTTTTTTGATTTCATATAAATTTTTAGTCAAATTGTAATAAAGCAATTTGAACCAACTTCGATTTTTTTGGATTTTGATGAGTTTTTTTGTTTGGAGGAGCTAAATTTGAGTGAATTTAGATGAAATTTACTTTTATTTTTTTGGATTTTATATAAATTTTTAGTCAAATTGTAATAAAGGAATTTGAACCAACTTCGATTTATTTGAATTTTGATGAATTTTTTTGTAGGAGCTAAATTTGATTGAATTTAGATGAAATTTACTTTCATTTTTTTGGATTTTATATAAATTTTTAGTCAAATTGTAATAAAGTACATTGAAACCAACTTGGATTTTTTTGGATTTTGATGAATTTTTTTTTTGGAGGAGTTAAATTTGAGTGAATTTAGATGAAATTTACTTCTATTTTATTTTATTTCATATAAATTTTTAGTCAAATAGTAATAAAGGAATTTGAACCAACTTCGATTTTTTTGGATTTTGATGATTTTGGTTGTTGGAGGAGTTAAATTTGATTGAATTTAGTTGAAATTTACTTTCATTTTTTCGGATTTTATATAAATTTTTAGTCAAATTGTAATAAAGTACATTGAAACCAACTTCGATTTTTTTTGGATTTTGATGTGTTTTATTGTTGGAGGAGTTAAATTTGAGTAAATCTAGATGAAATTAACACCTATTTTTTTGGATTTTATATAAATTTTTAGTCAAATTGTAATAAAGTAATTTGAAACCAACTTCGATTTTTTTTGGATTTTGATGAGTTTTTTTGTTGGAGGAGTTAAATTTGAGTGAATTTAGTAGAAATTTATTTCTATTTTTTTTGATTTCATATAAATTTTTAGTCAAACTGTAATAAAGTACTTAGAAACCAACTTCGATTTTTTTGAATTTTGATGAATTTTTTTGTTGGAGGAGCTAAATTTGAGTGAATTTAGATGAAATTTACTTTTATTTTTTGTATTTTATATAAATTTTTAGTCAAATTGTAATAAAGCAATTTGATCCAACTACGATTTTTTTGGATTTTGATGAGTTTTTTTATTTGGAGGAGCTAAATTTGAGTGAATTTAGATGAAATTTACTTTTAGTTTTTTGGATTTTATATAAATTTTTAATCAAATTGTAATAAAGTAATTTGAAACCAACTTCGATTTTTTTGGATTTTGATGAGTTTTTTGTTGGAGTTAAATTTGAGTGAATTTAGTAGAAATTTACTTCTATTTTTTTGATTTCATATAAATTTTTAGTCAAATTGTAATAAAGTACTTTGAAACCAACTTCGATTTTTTGGATTTTGATGAATTTTTTTGTTGGTGGAGCTAAATTTGAGTGAATTTAGATGAAATTTACTTTTATTTTTTTGTATTTTATATAAATTTTTAGTCAAATTGTAATAAAGCAATTTGAACCAACTTCGATTTTTTTGGATTTTGATGAGTTTTTTTGTTTGGAGGAGCTAAATTTGAGTGAATTTAGATGAAATTTACTTTTACTTTTTTGGATTTTATATAAATTTTTAGTCAAATTGTAATAAAGGAATTTGAACCAACTTCGATTTTTTGGATTTTGATGAGTTTTTTTGTTGGAGGAGTTAAATTTGAGTGAATTTAGTAGAAATTTATTTCTATTTTTTTTGATTTCATATAAATTTTTAGTCAAACTGTAATAATGTACTTAGAAACCAACTTCGATTTTTTTGAATTTTGATGAATTTTTTTGTTGGAGGAGCTAAATTTGAGTGAATTTAGATGAAATTTACTTTTATTTTTTGTATTTTATATAAATTTTTAGTCAAATTGTAATAAAGCAATTTGATCCAACTACGATTTTTTTGGATTTTGATGAGTTTTTTTGTTTGGAGGAGCTAAATTTGAGCGAATTTAGATGAAATTTACTTTTATTTTTTTGGATTTTATATAAATTTTTAGTCAAATTGTAATAAAGGAATTTGAACCAACTTCGATTTATTTGAATTTTGATGAAATGTTTTGTTGGAGGAGCTAAATTTGTGTGAATTTAGATGAAATTTACTTTCATTTTTTGGATTTTATATAAATTTTTAGTCAAATTGTAATAAAGGAATTTGAACCAACTTCGATTTTTTTGAATTTTGATGAATTTTTTTGTTGGTGGAGCTAAATTTGAGTGAATTTAGATGAAATTTACTTTTATTTTTTTGAATTTTATATAAATTTTTAATCAAATTGTAATAAAGGAATTTGAACCAACTTCGATTTTTTTGAATTTTGATGAATTTTTTTGTTGGTGGAGCTAAATTTGAGTGAATTTAGATGAAATTTACTTTTATTTTTTTGAATTTTATATAAATTTTTAATCAAATTGTAATAAAGGAATTTGAACCAACTTCGATTTTTTTGAATTTTGATGAATTTTTTTGTTGGAGGAGCTAAATTTGAGTGAATTTAGATGAAATTTACTTTCATTTTTTTGGATTTTATATACATTTTTAGTCAAATTGGAATAAAGTACATTGAAACCAACTTGGATTTTTTTGAATTTTGATGAATTTTTTTGTTGGAGGAGCTAAATTTGAGTGAATTTAGATGAAATTTACTTTTATTTTTTTGGATTTTATATAAATTTTTAATCAAATTGTAATAAAGTAATTTGAAACCAACTTCGATTTTTTTGGATTTTGATGAGTTTTTTGTTGGAGTTAAATTTGAGTGAATTTAGTAGAACTTTACTTCTATTTTTTTGATTTCATATAAATTTTTAGTCAAATTGTAATAAAGTACTTTGAAACCAACTTCGATTTTTTTTGGATTTTGATGAGTTTTATTGTTGGAGGAGTTAAATTTGAGTGAATTTAGATGAAATTTACTTGTATTTTTTTGATTTCATATAAATTTTTAGTCAAATTGTAATAAAGCAATTTGATCCAACTACGATTTTTTTGGATTTTGATGAGTTTTTTTGTTGGAGGAGTTAAATTTGAGTGAATTTAGATGAAATTTACTTCTATTTTTTTTTATTTCATATAAATTTTTAGTCAAATAGTAATAAAGGAATTTGAACAAACTTCGATTTTTTTGGATTTTGATGATTTTGGTTGTTGGAGGAGTTAAATTTGAGTAAATTTAGATGAAATTAACACCTTATTTTTGGATTTTATGTAAATTTTTAGTCAAATTGTAATAAAGGGATTTGAAACAACTTCGATTTTTTTGGATTTTGATGAATTTTTTTGTAGGAGGAGCTAAATTTGATTGAATTTAGATGAAATTTACTTTCATCTTTTTGGATTTTATATAAATTTTTAGTCAAATTGTAATAAAGTACATTGAAACCAACTTGGATTTTTTTGGATTTTGATGAATTTTTTTGTTGGAGGAGTTAAATTTGAGTGAATTTAGATGAAATTTACTTCTATTTTTTTTTATTTCATATAAATTTTTAGTCAAATAGTAATAAAGGAATTTGAACCAACTTCGATTTTTTTGGATTTTGATGAGTTTTTTTGTTTGGAGGAGCTAAATTTGAGCGAATTTAGTAGAAATTTACTTCTATTTTTTTGATTTCATATAAATTTTTAGTCAAATTGTAATAAAGCAATTTGAACCAACTTCGATTTTTTTGGATTTTGATGAGTTTTTTTGTTTGGAGGAGCTAAATTTGAGTGAATTTAGATGAAATTTACTTTTATTTTTTTGGATTTTATATAAATTTTTAGTCAAATTGTAATAAAGGAATTTGAACCAACTTCGATTTATTTGAATTTTGATGAATTTTTTTGTAGGAGCTAAATTTGATTGAATTTAGATGAAATTTACTTTCATTTTTTTGGATTTTATATAAATTTTTAGTCAAATTGTAATAAAGTACATTGAAACCAACTTGGATTTTTTTGGATTTTGATGAATTTTTTTTTTGGAGGAGTTAAATTTGAGTGAATTTAGATGAAATTTACTTCTATTTTATTTTATTTCATATAAATTTTTAGTCAAATAGTAATAAAGGAATTTGAACCAACTTCGATTTTTTTGGATTTTGATGATTTTGGTTGTTGGAGGAGTTAAATTTGATTGAATTTAGTTGAAATTTACTTTCATTTTTTCGGATTTTATATAAATTTTTAGTCAAATTGTAATAAAGTACATTGAAACCAACTTCGATTTTTTTTGGATTTTGATGTGTTTTATTGTTGGAGGAGTTAAATTTGAGTAAATCTAGATGAAATTAACACCTATTTTTTTGGATTTTATATAAATTTTTAGTCAAATTGTAATAAAGTAATTTGAAACCAACTTCGATTTTTTTTGGATTTTGATGAGTTTTTTTGTTGGAGGAGTTAAATTTGAGTGAATTTAGTAGAAATTTATTTCTATTTTTTTTGATTTCATATAAATTTTTAGTCAAACTGTAATAAAGTACTTAGAAACCAACTTCGATTTTTTTGAATTTTGATGAATTTTTTTGTTGGAGGAGCTAAATTTGAGTGAATTTAGATGAAATTTACTTTTATTTTTTGTATTTTATATAAATTTTTAGTCAAATTGTAATAAAGCAATTTGATCCAACTACGATTTTTTTGGATTTTGATGAGTTTTTTTATTTGGAGGAGCTAAATTTGAGTGAATTTAGATGAAATTTACTTTTAGTTTTTTGGATTTTATATAAATTTTTAATCAAATTGTAATAAAGTAATTTGAAACCAACTTCGATTTTTTTGGATTTTGATGAGTTTTTTGTTGGAGTTAAATTTGAGTGAATTTAGTAGAAATTTACTTCTATTTTTTTGATTTCATATAAATTTTTAGTCAAATTGTAATAAAGTACTTTGAAACCAACTTCGATTTTTTGGATTTTGATGAATTTTTTTGTTGGTGGAGCTAAATTTGAGTGAATTTAGATGAAATTTACTTTTATTTTTTTGTATTTTATATAAATTTTTAGTCAAATTGTAATAAAGCAATTTGAACCAACTTCGATTTTTTTGGATTTTGATGAGTTTTTTTGTTTGGAGGAGCTAAATTTGAGTGAATTTAGATGAAATTTACTTTTACTTTTTTGGATTTTATATAAATTTTTAGTCAAATTGTAATAAAGGAATTTGAACCAACTTCGATTTTTTTGGATTTTGATGAGTTTTTTTGTTGGAGGAGTTAAATTTGAGTGAATTTAGTAGAAATTTATTTCTATTTTTTTTGATTTCATATAAATTTTTAGTCAAACTGTAATAATGTACTTAGAAACCAACTTCGATTTTTTTGAATTTTGATGAATTTTTTTGTTGGAGGAGCTAAATTTGAGTGAATTTAGATGAAATTTACTTTTATTTTTTGTATTTTATATAAATTTTTAGTCAAATTGTAATAAAGCAATTTGATCCAACTACGATTTTTTTGGATTTTGATGAGTTTTTTTGTTTGGAGGAGCTAAATTTGAGCGAATTTAGATGAAATTTACTTTTATTTTTTTGGATTTTATATAAATTTTTAGTCAAATTGTAATAAAGGAATTTGAACCAACTTCGATTTATTTGAATTTTGATGAAATGTTTTGTTGGAGGAGCTAAATTTGTGTGAATTTAGATGAAATTTACTTTCATTTTTTGGATTTTATATAAATTTTTAGTCAAATTGTAATAAAGGAATTTGAACCAACTTCGATTTTTTTGAATTTTGATGAATTTTTTTGTTGGTGGAGCTAAATTTGAGTGAATTTAGATGAAATTTACTTTTATTTTTTTGAATTTTATATAAATTTTTAATCAAATTGTAATAAAGGAATTTGAACCAACTTCGATTTTTTTGAATTTTGATGAATTTTTTTGTTGGAGGAGCTAAATTTGAGTGAATTTAGATGAAATTTACTTTCATTTTTTTGGATTTTATATACATTTTTAGTCAAATTGGAATAAAGTACATTGAAACCAATTTGGATTTTTTTGAATTTTGATGAATTTTTTTGTTGGAGGAGCTAAATTTGAGTGAATTTAGATGAAATTTACTTTTATTTTTTTGGATTTTATATAAATTTTTAATCAAATTGTAATAAAGTAATTTGAAACCAACTTCGATTTTTTTGGATTTTGATGAGTTTTTTGTTGGAGTTAAATTTGAGTGAATTTAGTAGAACTTTACTTCTATTTTTTTGATTTCATATAAATTTTTAGTCAAATTGTAATAAAGTACTTTGAAACCAACTTCGATTTTTTTTGGATTTTGATGAGTTTTATTGTTGGAGGAGTTAAATTTGAGTGAATTTAGATGAAATTTACTTGTATTTTTTTGATTTCATATAAATTTTTAGTCAAATTGTAATAAAGCAATTTGATCCAACTACGATTTTTTTGGATTTTGATGAGTTTTTTTGTTGGAGGAGTTAAATTTGAGTGAATTTAGATGAAATTTACTTCTATTTTTTTTTATTTCATATAAATTTTTAGTCAAATAGTAATAAAGGAATTTGAACAAACTTCGATTTTTTTGGATTTTGATGATTTTGGTTGTTGGAGGAGTTAAATTTGAGTAAATTTAGATGAAATTAACACCTTATTTTTGGATTTTATATAAATTTTTAGTCAAATTGTAATAAAGGGATTTGAAACAACTTCGATTTTTTTGGATTTTGATGAATTTTTTTGTAGGAGGAGCTAAATTTGATTGAATTTAGATGAAATTTACTTTCATCTTTTTGGATTTTATATAAATTTTTAGTCAAATTGTAATAAAGTACATTGAAACCAACTTGGATTTTTTTGGATTTTGATGAATTTTTTTGTTGGAGGAGTTAAATTTGAGTGAATTTAGATGAAATTTACTTCTATTTTTTTTTATTTCATATAAATTTTTAGTCAAATAGTAATAAAGGAATTTGAACCAACTTCGATTTTTTTGGATTTTGATGAGTTTTTTTGTTTGGAGGAGCTAAATTTGAGCGAATTTAGTAGAAATTTACTTCTATTTTTTTGATTTCATATAAATTTTTAGTCAAATTGTAATAAAGCAATTTGAACCAACTTCGATTTTTTTGGATTTTGATGAGTTTTTTTGTTTGGAGGAGCTAAATTTGAGTGAATTTAGATGAAATTTACTTTTATTTTTTTGGATTTTATATAAATTTTTAGTCAAATTGTAATAAAGGAATTTGAACCAACTTCGATTTATTTGAATTTTGATGAATTTTTTTGTAGGAGCTAAATTTGATTGAATTTAGATGAAATTTACTTTCATTTTTTTGGATTTTATATAAATTTTTAGTCAAATTGTAATAAAGTACATTGAAACCAACTTGGATTTTTTTGGATTTTGATGAATTTTTTTTTTGGAGGAGTTAAATTTGAGTGAATTTAGATGAAATTTACTTCTATTTTATTTTATTTCATATAAATTTTTAGTCAAATAGTAATAAAGGAATTTGAACCAACTTCGATTTTTTTGGATTTTGATGATTTTGGTTGTTGGAGGAGTTAAATTTGATTGAATTTAGTTGAAATTTACTTTCATTTTTTCGGATTTTATATAAATTTTTAGTCAAATTGTAATAAAGTACATTGAAACCAACTTCGATTTTTTTTGGATTTTGATGTGTTTTATTGTTGGAGGAGTTAAATTTGAGTAAATCTAGATGAAATTAACACCTATTTTTTTGGATTTTATATAAATTTTTAGTCAAATTGTAATAAAGTAATTTGAAACCAACTTCGATTTTTTTTGGATTTTGATGAGTTTTTTTGTTGGAGGAGTTAAATTTGAGTGAATTTAGTAGAAATTTATTTCTATTTTTTTTGATTTCATATAAATTTTTAGTCAAACTGTAATAAAGTACTTAGAAACCAACTTCGATTTTTTTGAATTTTGATGAATTTTTTTGTTGGAGGAGCTAAATTTGAGTGAATTTAGATGAAATTTACTTTTATTTTTTGTATTTTATATAAATTTTTAGTCAAATTGTAATAAAGGGAAATGAAACAACTTCGATTTTTTTGGATTTTGATGAATTTTTTTGTAGGAGGAGCTAAATTTGATTGAATTTAGATGAAATTTACTTTCATTTTTTTGGATTTTATATAAATTTTTAGTCAAATTGTAATAAAGTATATTGAAACCAACTTGGATTTTTTTGGATTTTGATGAATTTTTTTGTTGGAGGAGCTAAATTTGAGTGAATTTAGATGAAATTTACTTTTATTTTTTTGGATTTTATATAAATTTTTAATCAAATTGTAATAAAGTAATTTGAAACCAACTTCGATTTTTTTGGATTTTGATGAGTTTTTTGTTGGAGTTAAATTTGAGTGAATTTAGTAGAAATTTACTTCTATTTTTTTGATTTCATATAAATTTTTAGTCAAATTGTAATAAAGTACTTTGAAACCAACTTCGATTTTTTTTGGATTTTGATGAGTTTTATTGTTGGAGGAGTTAAATTTGAGTGAATTTAGATGAAATTTACTTGTATTTTTTTGATTTCATATAAATTTTTAGTCAAATTGTAATAAAGGAATTTGAACCAACTTCGATTTTTTTGGATTTTGATGATTTTGGTTGTTGGAGGAGTTAAATTTGAGTAAATTTAGATGAAATTAACACCTTATTTTTGGATTTTATATAAATTTTTAGTCAAATTGTAATAAATGGATTTGAAACAACTTCGATTTTTTTGGATTTTGATGAATTTTTTTGTAGGAGGAGCTAAATTTGATTGAATTTAGATGAAATTTACTTTCATTTTTTGGATTTTATATACATTTTTAGTCAAATTGGAATAAAGTACATTGAAACCAACTTGGATTTTTTTGGATTTTGATGAATTTTTTTGTTGGAGGAGTTAAATTTGAGTGAATTTAGTAGAAATTTACTTCTATTTTTTGATTTCATATAAATTTTTAGTCAAATTGTAATAAAGTACATTGAAACCAACTTGGATTTTTTTGGATTTTGATGAATTTTTTTGTTGGTGGAGCTAAATTTGAGTGAATTTAGATGAAATTTACTTTTATTTTTTTGTATTTTATATAAATTTTTATTAAATTGTAATAAAGCAATTTGAACCAACTTCGATTTTTTTGGATTTTGAAGAGTTTTTTTGTTGGAGGAGTTAAATTTGAGTGAATTTAGTAGAAATTTATTTCTATTTTTTTTGATTTCATATAAATTTTTAGTCAAACTGTAATAAAGTACTTAGAAACCAATTTCGATTTTTTTGAATTTTGATGAATTTTTTTGTTGGAGGAGCTAAATTTGAGTGAATTTAGATGAAATTTACTTTTATTTTTTGTATTTTATATAAATTTTTAGTCAAATTGTAATAAAGCAATTTGATCCAACTACGATTTTTTTGGATTTTGATGAGTTTTTTTGTTTGGAGGAGCTAAATTTGAGCGAATTTAGATGAAATTTACTTTTATTTTTTTGGATTTTATATAAATTTTTAGTCAAATTGTAATAAAGGAATTTGAACCAACTTCGATTTATTTGAATTTTGATGAATTGTTTTGTTGGAGGAGCTAAATTTGTGTGAATTTAGATGAAATTTACTTTCATTTTTTGGATTTTATATAAATTTTTAGTCAAATTGTAATAAAGGAATTTGAACCAACTTCGATTTTCTTGAATTTTGATGAATTTTTTTGTTGGTGGAGCTAAATTTGAGTGAATTTAGATGAAATTTACTTTTATTTTTTTGAATTTTATATAAATTTTTAATCAAATTGTAATAAAGGAATTTGAACCAACTTCGATTTTTTTGGTTTTTGATGAGTTTTTTTGTTGGAGGAGTTAAATTTGAGTGAATTTAGATGAAATTTAATTCTATTTTTTTTTATTTCATATAAATTTTTAGTCAAATAGTAATAAAGGAATTTGAACCAAGTTCGATTTTTTTAGATTTTGATGATTTTGGTTGTTGGAGGAGTTAAATTTGAGTAAATTTAGATGAAATTAACACCTTATTTTTGGATTTTATATAAATTTTTAGTCAAATTGTAATAAAGGTATTTGAAACAACTTCGATTTTTTTGGATTTTGATGAATTTTTTTGTAGGAGGAGCTAAATTTGATTGAATTTAGATGAAATTTACTTTCATTTTTTTGGATTTTATATACATTTTTAGTCAAATTGGAATAAAGTACATTGAAACCAACTTGGATTTTTTTGGATTTTGATGAATTTTTTTGTTGGAGGAGCTAAATTTGAGTAAATCTAGATGAAATTAACACCTATTTTTTTGGATTTTATATAAATTTTTAGTCAAATTGTAATAAAGTAATTTGAAACCAACTTCGATTTTTTTGGATTTTGATGAGTTTTTTTGTTTGGAGGAGCTAAATTTTAGTGAATTTAGATGTAATTTACTTTTATTTTTTGTATTTTATATAAATTTTTAGTCAAATTGTAATAAAGCAATTTGATCCAACTACGATTTTTTTGGATTTTGATGAGTTTTTTTGTTTGGAGGAGCTAAATTTGAGTGAATTTAGATGAAATTTACTTTTAGTTTTTTGGATTTTATATAAATTTTTAATCAAATTGTAATAAAGTAATTTGAAACCAACTTCGATTTTTTTGGATTTTGATTAGTTTTTTGTTGGAGTTAAATTTGAGTGAATTTAGTAGAAATTTACTTCTATTTTTTTGATTTCATATAAATTTTTAGTCAAATTGTAATAAAGTACTTTGAAACCAACTTCGATTTTTTTTTGGATTTTGATGAGTTTTATTGTTGGAGGAGTTAAATTTGAGTGAATTTAGATGAAATTTACTTGTATTTTTTTGATTTCATATAAATTTTTAGTCAAATTGTAATAAAGGAATTTGAACCAACTTCGATTTTTTTGGATTTTGATGGTTTTGGTTGTTGGAGGAGTTAAATTTGAGTGAATTTAGATGAAATTTACTGTTATTTTTTGTATTTTATATAAATTTTTAGTCAAATTGTAATAAAGCAATTTGATCCAACTACGATTTTTTTGGATTTTGATGAGTTTTTTTGTTTGGAGGAGCTAAATTTGAGTGAATTTAGATGAAATTTACTTTAATTTTTTTGGATTTTATATAAATTTTTAGTCAAATTGTAATAAAGGAATTTGAACCAACTTCGATTTATTTGAATTTTGATGAATTTTTTTGTTGGAGGAGCTAAATTTGTGTGAATTTAGATGAAATTTACTTTCATTTTTTGGATTTTATATAAATTTTTAGTCAAATTGTAATAAAGGAATTTGAACCAACTTCGATTTTTTTGAATTTTGATGAATTTTTTTGTTGGAGGAGCTAAATTTGAGTGAATTTAGATGAAATTTACTTTTATCTTTTTGGATTTTATATAAATTTTTAATCAAATTGTAATAAAGGAATTTGAACCAACTTCGATTTTTTTGGATTTTGATGAGTTTTTGTGTTGGAGGAGTTAAATTTGAGTGAATTTAGATGAAATTTACTTCTATTTTTTTTTATTTCATATAAATTTTTAGTCAAATAGTAATAAAGGAATTTGAACAAACTTCGATTTTTTTGGATTTTGATGATTTTGGTTGTTGGAGGAGTTAAATTTGAGTAAATTTAGATGAAATTAACACCTTATTTTTGGATTTTATATAAATTTTTAGTCAAACTGTAATAAAGGGATTTGAAACAACTTCGATTTTTTTGGATTTTGATGAATTTTTTTGTAGGAGGAGCTAAATTTGATTGAATTTAGATGAAATTTACTTTCATCTTTTTGGATTTTATATAAATTTTTAGTCTAATTGTAATAAAGTACATTGAAACCAACTTGGATTTTTTTGGATTTTGATGAATTTTTTTGTTGGAGGAGTTAAATTTGAGTGAATTTAGATGAAATTTACTTCTATTTTTTTTTATTTCATATAAATTTTTAGTCAAATAGTAATAAAGGAATTTGAACCAACTTCGATTTTTTTGGATTTTGATGCGTTTTTTGTTGGAGTTAAATTTGAGTGAATTTAGTAGAAATTTACTTCTATTTTTTTGATTTCATATAAATTTTTAGTCAAATTGTAATAAAGCAATTTGAACCAACTTCGATTTTTTTGGATTTTGATGAGTTTTTTTGTTTGGAGGAGCTAAATTTGAGTGAATTTAGATGAAATTTACTTTTATTTTCTTGGATTTTATATAAATTTTTAGTCAAATTGTAATAAAGGAATTTGAACCAACTTCGATTTATTTGAATTTTGATGAATTTTTTTGTAGGAGGAGCTAAATTTGATTGAATTTAGATGAAATTTACTTTCATTTTTTTGGATTTTATATAAATTTTTAGTCAAATTGTAATAAAGTACTTTGAAACCAACTTCTATTTTTTTGGATTTTGATGAATTTTTTTGTTGGAGGAGCTAAATTTGAGTGAATTTAGATGAAATTTACTTTTATTTTTTTGTATTTTATATAAATTTTTAGTCAAATTGTAATAAAGCAATTTGAACCAACTTCGATTTTTTTGGATTTTGATGAGTTTTTTTGTTTGGAGGAGCTAAATTTGAGTGAATTTAGATGAAATTTACTTTTACTTTTCTGGATTTTATATAAATTTTTAGTCAAATTGTAATAAAGGTATTTGAACCAACTTCGATTTTTTTGGATTTTGATGAGTTTTTTTGTTGGAGGAGTTAAATTTGAGTGAATTTAGTAGAAATTTATTTGTATTTTTTTTTATTTCTTTTAAATTTTTAGTCAAACTGTAATAAAGTACTTAGAAACCAACTTCGATTTTTTTGAATTTTGATGAATTTTTTTGTTGGAGGAGCTAAATTTGAGTGAATTTAGATGAAATTTACTGTTATTTTTTGTATTTTATATAAATTTTTAGTCAAATTGTAATAAAGCAATTTGATCCAACTACGATTTTTTTGGATTTTGATGAGTTTTTTTGTTTGGAGGAGCTAAATTTGAGTGAATTTAGATGAAATTTACTTTAATTTTTTTGGATTTTATATAAATTTTTAGTCAAATTGTAATAAAGGAATTTGAACCAACTTCGATTTATTTGAATTTTGATGAATTTTTTTGTTGGAGGAGCTAAATTTGTGTGAATTTAGATGAAATTTACTGTTATTTTTTGTATTTTATATAAATTTTTAGTCAAATTGTAATAAAGCAATTTGATCCAACTACGATTTTTTTGGATTTTGATGAGTTTTTTTGTTTGGAGGAGCTAAATTTGAGTGAATTTAGATGAAATTTACTTTAATTTTTTTGGATTTTATATAAATTTTTAGTCAAATTGTAATAAAGGAATTTGAACCAACTTCGATTTATTTGAATTTTGATGAATTTTTTTGTTGGAGGAGCTAAATTTGTGTGAATTTAGATGAAATTTACTTTCATTTTTTGGATTTTATATAAATTTTTAGTCAAATTGTAATAAAGGAATTTGAACCAACTTCGATTTTTTTGAATTTTGATGAATTTTTTTGTTGGAGGAGCTAAATTTGAGTGAATTTAGATGAAATTTACTTTTATCTTTTTGGATTTTATATAAATTTTTAATCAAATTGTAATAAAGGAATTTGAACCAACTTCGATTTTTTTGGATTTTGATGAGTTTTTGTGTTGGAGGAGTTAAATTTGAGTGAATTTAGATGAAATTTACTTCTATTTTTTTTTATTTCATATAAATTTTTAGTCAAATAGTAATAAAGGAATTTGAACAAACTTCGATTTTTTTGGATTTTGATGATTTTGGTTGTTGGAGGAGTTAAATTTGAGTAAATTTAGATGAAATTAACACCTTATTTTTGGATTTTATATAAATTTTTAGTCAAATTGTAATAAAGGGATTTGAAACAACTTCGATTTTTTTGGATTTTGATGAATTTTTTTGTAGGAGGAGCTAAATTTGATTGAATTTAGATGAAATTTACTTTCATCTTTTTGGATTTTATATAAATTTTTAGTCTAATTGTAATAAAGTACATTGAAACCAACTTGGATTTTTTTGGATTTTGATGAATTTTTTTGTTGGAGGAGTTAAATTTGAGTGAATTTAGATGAAATTTACTTCTATTTTTTTTTATTTCATATAAATTTTTAGTCAAATAGTAATAAAGGAATTTGAACCAACTTCGATTTTTTTGGATTTTGATGCGTTTTTTGTTGGAGTTAAATTTGAGTGAATTTAGTAGAAATTTACTTCTATTTTTTTGATTTCATATAAATTTTTAGTCAAATTGTAATAAAGCAATTTGAACCAACTTCGATTTTGTTGGATTTTGATGAGTTTTTTTGTTTGGAGGAGCTAAATTTGAGTGAATTTAGATGAAATTTACTTTTATTTTCTTGGATTTTATATAAATTTTTAGTCAAATTGTAATAAAGGAATTTGAACCAACTTCGATTTATTTGAATTTTGATGAATTTTTTTGTAGGAGGAGCTAAATTTGATTGAATTTAGATGAAATTTACTTTCATTTTTTTGGATTTTATATAAATTTTTAGTCAAATTGTAATAAAGTACTTTGAAACCAACTTCTATTTTTTTGGATTTTGATGAATTTTTTTGTTGGAGGAGCTAAATTTGAGTGAATTTAGATGAAATTTACTTTTATTTTTTTGTATTTTATATAAATTTTTAGTCAAATTGTAATAAAGCAATTTGAACCAACTTCGATTTTTTTGGATTTTGATGAGTTTTTTTGTTTGGAGGAGCTAAATTTGAGTGAATTTAGATGAAATTTACTTTTACTTTTCTGGATTTTATATAAATTTTTAGTCAAATTGTAATAAAGGAATTTGAACCAACTTCGATTTTTTTGGATTTTGATGAGTTTTTTTGTTGGAGGAGTTAAATTTGAGTGAATTTAGTAGAAATTTATTTGTATTTTTTTTATTTCTTTTAAATTTTTAGTCAAACTGTAATAAAGTACTTAGAAACCCACTTCGATTTTTTTGAATTTTGATGAATTTTTTTGTTGGAGGAGCTAAATTTGAGTGAATTTAGATGAAATTTACTGTTATTTTTTGTATTTTATATAAATTTTTAGTCAAATTGTAATAAAGCAATTTGATCCAACTACGATTTTTTTGGATTTTGATGAGTTTTTTTGTTTGGAGGAGCTAAATTTGAGTGAATTTAGATGAAATTTACTTTAATTTTTTTGGATTTTATATAAATTTTTAGTCAAATTGTAATAAAGGAATTTGAACCAACTTCGATTTATTTGAATTTTGATGAATTTTTTTGTTGGAGGAGCTAAATTTGTGTGAATTTAGATGAAATTTACTTTCATTTTTTGGATTTTATATAAATTTTTAGTCAAATTGTAATAAAGGAATTTGAACCAACTTCGATTTTTTTGAATTTTGATGAATTTTTTTGTTGGAGGAGCTAAATTTGAGTGAATTTTGATGAAATTTACTTTTATCTTTTTGGATTTTATATAAATTTTTAATCAAATTGTAATAAAGGAATTTGAACCAACTTCGATTTTTTTGGATTTTGATGAGTTTTTTTGTTGGAGGAGTTAAATTTGAGTGAATTTAGATGAAATTTACTTCTATTTTTTTTTATTTCATATAAATTTTTAGTCAAATAGTAATAAAGGAATTTGAACAAACTTCGATTTTTTTGGATTTTGATGATTTTGGTTGTTGGAGGAGTTAAATTTGAGTAAATTTAGATGAAATTAACACCTTATTTTTGGATTTTATATAAATTTTTAGTCAAATTGTAATAAAGGGATTTGAAACAACTTCGATTTTTTTGGATTTTGATGAATTTTTTTGTAGGAGGAGCTAAATTTGATTGAATTTAGATGAAATTTACTTTCATCTTTTTGGATTTTATATAAATTTTTAGTCAAATTGTAATAAAGTACATTGAAACCAACTTGGATTTTTTTGGATTTTGATGAATTTTTTTGTTGGAGGAGTTAAATTTGAGTGAATTTAGATGAAATTTACTTCTATTTTTTTTTATTTCATATAAATTTTTAGTCAAATAGTAATAAAGGAATTTGAACCAACTTCGATTTTTTTGGATTTTGATGCGTTTTTTGTTGGAGTTAAATTTGAGTGAATTTAGTAGAAATTTACTTCTATTTTTTTGATTTCATATAAATTTTTAGTCAAATTGTAATAAAGCAATTTGAACCAACTTCGATTTTTTTGGATTTTGATGAGTTTTTTTGTTTGGAGGAGCTAAATTTGAGTGAATTTAGATGAAATTTACTTTTATTTTTTTGGATTTTATATAAATTTTTAGTCAAATTGTAATAAAGGGATTTGAAACAACTTCGATTTTTTTGGATTTTGATGAATTTTTTTGTAGGAGGAGCTAAATTTGATTGAATTTAGATGAAATTTACTTTCATCTTTTTGGATTTTATATAAATTTTTAGTCTAATTGTAATAAAGTACATTGAAACCAACTTGGATTTTTTTGGATTTTGATGAATTTTTTTGTTGGAGGAGTTAAATTTGAGTGAATTTAGATGAAATTTACTTCTATTTTTTTTTATTTCATATAAATTTTTAGTCAAATAGTAATAAAGGAATTTGAACCAACTTCGATTTTTTTGGATTTTGATGCGTTTTTTGTTGGAGTTAAATTTGAGTGAATTTAGTAGAAATTTACTTCTATTTTTTTGATTTCATATAAATTTTTAGTCAAATTGTAATAAAGCAATTTGAACCAACTTCGATTTTGTTGGATTTTGATGAGTTTTTTTGTTTGGAGGAGCTAAATTTGAGTGAATTTAGATGAAATTTACTTTTATTTTCTTGGATTTTATATAAATTTTTAGTCAAATTGTAATAAAGGAATTTGAACCAACTTCGATTTATTTGAATTTTGATGAATTTTTTTGTAGGAGGAGCTAAATTTGATTGAATTTAGATGAAATTTACTTTCATTTTTTTGGATTTTATATAAATTTTTAGTCAAATTGTAATAAAGTACTTTGAAACCAACTTCTATTTTTTTGGATTTTGATGAATTTTTTTGTTGGAGGAGCTAAATTTGAGTGAATTTAGATGAAATTTACTTTTATTTTTTTGTATTTTATATAAATTTTTAGTCAAATTGTAATAAAGCAATTTGAACCAACTTCGATTTTTTTGGATTTTGATGAGTTTTTTTGTTTGGAGGAGCTAAATTTGAGTGAATTTAGATGAAATTTACTTTTACTTTTCTGGATTTTATATAAATTTTTAGTCAAATTGTAATAAAGGAATTTGAACCAACTTCGATTTTTTTGGATTTTGATGAGTTTTTTTGTTGGAGGAGTTAAATTTGAGTGAATTTAGTAGAAATTTATTTGTATTTTTTTTATTTCTTTTAAATTTTTAGTCAAACTGTAATAAAGTACTTAGAAACCCACTTCGATTTTTTTGAATTTTGATGAATTTTTTTGTTGGAGGAGCTAAATTTGAGTGAATTTAGATGAAATTTACTGTTATTTTTTGTATTTTATATAAATTTTTAGTCAAATTGTAATAAAGCAATTTGATCCAACTACGATTTTTTTGGATTTTGATGAGTTTTTTTGTTTGGAGGAGCTAAATTTGAGTGAATTTAGATGAAATTTACTTTAATTTTTTTGGATTTTATATAAATTTTTAGTCAAATTGTAATAAAGGAATTTGAACCAACTTCGATTTATTTGAATTTTGATGAATTTTTTTGTTGGAGGAGCTAAATTTGTGTGAATTTAGATGAAATTTACTTTCATTTTTTGGATTTTATATAAATTTTTAGTCAAATTGTAATAAAGGAATTTGAACCAACTTCGATTTTTTTGAATTTTGATGAATTTTTTTGTTGGAGGAGCTAAATTTGAGTGAATTTTGATGAAATTTACTTTTATCTTTTTGGATTTTATATAAATTTTTAATCAAATTGTAATAAAGGAATTTGAACCAACTTCGATTTTTTTGGATTTTGATGAGTTTTTTTGTTGGAGGAGTTAAATTTGAGTGAATTTAGATGAAATTTACTTCTATTTTTTTTTATTTCATATAAATTTTTAGTCAAATAGTAATAAAGGAATTTGAACAAACTTCGATTTTTTTGGATTTTGATGATTTTGGTTGTTGGAGGAGTTAAATTTGAGTAAATTTAGATGAAATTAACACCTTATTTTTGGATTTTATATAAATTTTTAGTCAAATTGTAATAAAGGGATTTGAAACAACTTCGATTTTTTTGGATTTTGATGAATTTTTTTGTAGGAGGAGCTAAATTTGATTGAATTTAGATGAAATTTACTTTCATCTTTTTGGATTTTATATAAATTTTTAGTCAAATTGTAATAAAGTACATTGAAACCAACTTGGATTTTTTTGGATTTTGATGAATTTTTTTGTTGGAGGAGTTAAATTTGAGTGAATTTAGATGAAATTTACTTCTATTTTTTTTTATTTCATATAAATTTTTAGTCAAATAGTAATAAAGGAATTTGAACCAACTTCGATTTTTTTGGATTTTGATGCGTTTTTTGTTGGAGTTAAATTTGAGTGAATTTAGTAGAAATTTACTTCTATTTTTTTGATTTCATATAAATTTTTAGTCAAATTGTAATAAAGCAATTTGAACCAACTTCGATTTTTTTGGATTTTGATGAGTTTTTTTGTTTGGAGGAGCTAAATTTGAGTGAATTTAGATGAAATTTACTTTTATTTTTTTGGATTTTATATAAATTTTTAGTCAAATTGTAATAAAGGAATTTGAACCAACTTCGATTTATTTGAATTTTGATGAATTTTTTTGTAGGAGCTAAATTTGATTGAATTTAGATGAAATTTACTTTCATCTTTTTGGATTTTATATAAATTTTTAGTCAAATTGTAATAAAGTACATTGAAACCAACTTGGATTTTTTTGGATTTTGATGAATTTTTTTGTTGGAGGAGCTAAATTTGAGTGAATTTAGATGAAATTTACTTCTATTTTATTTTATTTCATATAAATTTTTAGTCAAATAGTAATAAAGGAATTTGAACCAACTTCGATTTTTTTGGATTTTGATGATTTTGGTTGTTGGAGGAGTTAAATTTGATTGAATTTAGTTGAAATTTACTTTCATTTTTTTGGATTTTATATAAATTTTTAGTCAAATTGTAATAAAGTACATTGAAACCAACTTCGATTTTTTTTGGATTTTGATGTGTTTTATTGTTGGAGGAGTTAAATTTGAGTAAATCTAGATGAAATTAACACCTATTTTTTTGGATTTTATATAAATTTTTAGTCAAATTGTAATACAGTAATTTGAAACCAACTTCGATTTTTTTTGGATTTTGATGAGTTTTTTTGTTGGAGGAGTTAAATTTGAGTGAATTTAGTAGAAATTTATTTCTATTTTTTTTTATTTCATATAAATTTTTAGTCAAACTGTAATAAAGTACTTAGAAACCAACTTCGATTTTTTTGAATTTTGATGAATTTTTTTGTTGGAGGAGCTAAATTTGAGTGAATTTAGATGAAATTTACTTTTATTTTTTGTATTTTATATAAATTTTTAGTCAAATTGTAATAAAGGGAAATGAAACAACTTCGATTTTTTTGGATTTTGATGAATTTTTTTGTAGGAGGAGCTAAATTTGATTGAATTTAGATGAAATTTACTTTCATTTTTTTGGATTTTATATAAATTTTTAGTCAAATTGTAATAAAGTATATTGAAACCAACTTGGATTTTTTTGGATTTTGATGAATTTTTTTGTTGGAGGAGCTAAATTTGAGTGAATTTAGATGAAATTTACTTTTATTTTTTTGGATTTTATATAAATTTTTAATCAAATTGTAATAAAGTAATTTGAAACCAACTTCGATTTTTTTGGATTTTGATGAGTTTTTTGTTGGAGTTAAATTTGAGTGAATTTAGTAGAAATTTACTTCTATTTTTTTGATTTCATATAAATTTTTAGTCAAATTGTAATAAAGTACTTTGAAACCAACTTCGATTTTTTTTGGATTTTGATGAGTTTTATTGTTGGAGGAGTTAAATTTGAGTGAATTTAGATGAAATTTACTTGTATTTTTTTGATTTCATATAAATTTTTAGTCAAATTGTAATAAAGGAATTTGAACCAACTTCGATTTTTTTGGATTTTGATGATTTTGGTTGTTGGAGGAGTTAAATTTGAGTAAATTTAGATGAAATTAACACCTTATTTTTGGATTTTATATAAATTTTTAGTCAAATTGTAATAAAGGGATTTGAAACAACTTCGATTTTTTTGGATTTTGATGAATTTTTTTGTAGGAGGAGCTAAATTTGATTGAATTTAGATGAAATTTACTTTCATTTTTTGGATTTTATATACATTTTTAGTCAAATTGGAATAAAGTACATTGAAACCAACTTGGATTTTTTTGGATTTTGATGAATTTTTTTGTTGGAGGAGTTAAATTTGAGTGAATTTAGTAGAAATTTACTTCTATTTTTTTGATTTCATATAAATTTTTAGTCAAATTGTAATAAAGTACATTGAAACCAACTTGGATTTTTTTGGATTTTGATGAATTTTTTTGTTGGAGGAGCTAAATTTGAGTGAATTTAGATGAAATTTACTTTTAGTTTTTTGGATTTTATATAAATTTTTAATCAAATTGTAATAAAGTAATTTGAAACCAACTTCGATTTTTTGGATTTTGATGAGTTTTTTGTTGGAGTTAAATTTGAGTGAATTTAGTAGAAATTTACTTCTATTTTTTTGATTTCATATAAATTTTTAGTCAAATTGTAATAAAGTACTTTGAAACCAACTTCGATTTTTTTGGATTTTGATGAATTTTTTTGTTGGTGGAGCTAAATTTGAGTGAATTTAGATGAAATTTACTTTTATTTTTTTGTATTTTATATAAATTTTTAGTCAAATTGTAATAAAGCAATTTGAACCAACTTCGATTTTTTTGGATTTTGATGAGTTTTTTTGTTTGGAGGAGCTAACTTTGAGTGAATTTAGATGAAATTTACTTTTACTTTTTTGGATTTTATATAAATTTTTAGTCAAATTGTAATAAAGGAATTTGAACCAACTTCGATTTTTTTGGATTTTGAAGAGTTTTTTTGTTGGAGGAGTTAAATTTGAGTGAATTTAGTAGAAATTTATTTCTATTTTTTTTGATTTCATATAAATTTTTAGTCAAACTGTAATAAAGTACTTAGAAACCAATTTCGATTTTTTTGAATTTTGATGAATTTTTTTGTTGGAGGAGCTAAATTTGAGTGAATTTAGATGAAATTTACTTTTATTTTTTGTATTTTATATAAATTTTTAGTCAAATTGTAATAAAGCAATTTGATCCAACTACGATTTTTTTGGATTTTGATGAGTTTTTTTGTTTGGAGGAGCTAAATTTGAGCGAATTTAGATGAAATTTACTTTTATTTTTTTGGATTTTATATAAATTTTTAGTCAAATTGTAATAAAGGAATTTGAACCAACTTCGATTTATTTGAATTTTGATGAATTGTTTTGTTGGAGGAGCTAAATTTGTGTGAATTTAGATGAAATTTACTTTCATTTTTTGGATTTTATATAAATTTTTAGTCAAATTGTAATAAAGGAATTTGAACCAACTTCGATTTTCTTGAATTTTGATGAATTTTTTTGTTGGTGGAGCTAAATTTGAGTGAATTTAGATGAAATTTACTTTTATTTTTTTGAATTTTATATAAATTTTTAATCAAATTGTAATAAAGGAATTTGAACCAACTTCGATTTTTTTGGTTTTTGATGAGTTTTTTTGTTGGAGGAGTTAAATTTGAGTGAATTTAGATGAAATTTAATTCTATTTTTTTTTATTTCATATAAATTTTTAGTCAAATAGTAATAAAGGAATTTGAACCAAGTTCGATTTTTTTAGATTTTGATGATTTTGGTTGTTGGAGGAGTTAAATTTGAGTAAATTTAGATGAAATTAACACCTTATTTTTGGATTTTATATAAATTTTTAGTCAAATTGTAATAAAGGTATTTGAAACAACTTCGATTTTTTTGGATTTTGATGAATTTTTTGTAGGAGGAGCTAAATTTGATTGAATTTAGATGAAATTTACTTTCATTTTTTTGGATTTTATATACATTTTTAGTCAAATTGGAATAAAGTACATTGAAACCAACTTGGATTTTTTTGGATTTTGATGAATTTTTTTGTTGGAGGAGCTAAATTTGAGTAAATCTAGATGAAATTAACACCTATTTTTTTGGATTTTATATAAATTTTTAGTCAAATTGTAATAAAGTAATTTGAAACCAACTTCGATTTTTTTGGATTTTGATGAGTTTTTTTGTTTGGAGGAGCTAAATTTGAGTGAATTTAGATGTAATTTACTTTTATTTTTTGTATTTTATATAAATTTTTAGTCAAATTGTAATAAAGCAATTTGATCCAACTACGATCTTTTTGGATTTTGATGAGTTTTTTTGTTTGGAGGAGCTAAATTTGAGTGAATTTAGATGAACTTTACTTTTAGTTTTTTGGATTTTATATAAATTTTTAATCAAATTGTAATAAAGTAATTTGAAACCAACTTCGATTTTTTTGGATTTTGATTAGTTTTTTGTTGGAGTTAAATTTGAGTGAATTTAGTAGAAATTTACTTCTATTTTTTTGATTTCATATAAATTTTTAGTCAAATTGTAATAAAGTACTTTGAAACCAACTTCGATTTTTTTTTGGATTTTGATGAGTTTTATTGTTGGAGGAGTTAAATTTGAGTGAATTTAGATGAAATTTACTTGTATTTTTTTGATTTCATATAAATTTTTAGTCAAATTGTAATAAAGGAATTTGAACCAACTTCGATTTTTTTGGATTTTGATGGTTTTGGTTGTTGGAGGAGTTAAATTTGAGTAAATTTAGATGAAATTAACACCTTATTTTTGGATTTTATATAAATTTTTAGTCAAATTGTAATAAAGGGATTTGAAACAACTTCGATTTTTTTGGATTTTGATGAATTTTTTTGTAGGAGGAGCTAAATTTGATTGAATTTAGATGAAATTTACTTTCATTTTTTGGATTTTATATACATTTTTAGTCAAATTGGAATAAAGTACATTGAAACCAACTTGGATTTTTTTGGATTTTGATGAATTTTTTTGTTGGAGGAGTTAAATTTGAGTGAATTTAGCAGAAATTTACTTCTATTTTTTTGATTTCATATAAATTTTTAGTCAAATTGTAATAAAGTACATTGAAACCAACTTGGATTTTTTTGGATTTTGATGAATTTTTTTGTTGGAGGAGCTAAATTTGAGTGAATTTAGATGAAATTTACTTTTATTTTTTGTATTTTATATAAATTTTTAGTCAAATTGTCATAAAGCAATTTGATCCAACTACGATTTTTTTGGATTTTGATGAGTTTTTTTGTTTGGAGGAGCTAAATTTGAGTGAATTTAGATGAAATTTACTTTTAGTTTTTTGGATTTTATATAAATTTTTAATCAAATTGTAATAAAGTAATTTGAAACCAACTTCGATTTTTTTGGATTTTGATGAGTTTTTTGTTGGAGTTAAATTTGAGTGAATTTAGTAGAAATTTACTTCTATTTTTTTGATTTCATATAAATTTTTAGTCAAATTGTAATAAAGTACTTTGAAACCAACTTCGATTTTTTTGGATTTTGATGAATTTTTTTGTTGGTGGAGCTAAATTTGAGTGAATTTAGATGAAATTTACTTTTATTTTTTTGTATTTTATATAAATTTTTAGTCAAATTGTAATAAAGCAATTTGAACCAACTTCGATTTTTTTGAATTTTGATGAATTTTTTTGTTGGAGGAGCTAAATTTGTGTGAATTTAGATGAAATTTACTTTCATTTTTTGGATTTTATATAAATTTTTAGTCAAATTGTAATAAAGGAATTTGAACCAACTTCGATTTTTTTGAATTTTGATGAATTTTTTTGTTGGAGGAGCTAAATTTGAGTGAATTTTGATGAAATTTACTTTTATCTTTTTGGATTTTATATAAATTTTTAATCAAATTGTAATAAAGGAATTTGAACCAACTTCGATTTTTTTGGATTTTGATGAGTTTTTTTGTTGGAGGAGTTAAATTTGAGTGAATTTAGATGAAATTTACTTCTATTTTTTTTTATTTCATATAAATTTTTAGTCAAATTGTAATAAAGGGATTTGAAACAACTTCGATTTTTTTGGATTTTGATGAATTTTTTTGTAGGAGGAGCTAAATTTGATTGAATTTAGATGAAATTTACTTTCATCTTTTTGGATTTTATATAAATTTTTAGTCAAATTGTAATAAAGTACATTGAAACCAACTTGGATTTTTTTGGATTTTGATGAATTTTTTTGTTGGAGGAGTTAAATTTGAGTGAATTTAGATGAAATTTACTTCTATTTTTTTTTATTTCATATAAATTTTTAGTCAAATAGTAATAAAGGAATTTGAACCAACTTCGATTTTTTTGGATTTTGATGCGTTTTTTGTTGGAGTTAAATTTGAGTGAATTTAGTAGAAATTTACTTCTATTTTTTTGATTTCATATAAATTTTTAGTCAAATTGTAATAAAGCAATTTGAACCAACTTCGATTTTTTTGGATTTTGATGAGTTTTTTTGTTTGGAGGAGCTAAATTTGAGTGAATTTAGATGAAATTTACTTTTATTTTTTTGGATTTTATGTAAATTTTTAGTCAAATTGTAATAAAGGAATTTGAACCAACTTCGATTTATTTGAATTTTGATGAATTTTTTTGTAGGAGGAGCTAAATTTGATTGAATTTAGATGAAATTTACTTTCATTTTTTTGGATTTTATATAAATTTTTAGTCAAATTGTAATAAAGTACATTGAAACCAACTTGGATTTTTTTGGATTTTGATGAATTTTTTTTTTGGAGGAGTTAAATTTGAGTGAATTTAGATGAAATTTACTTCTATTTTATTTTATTTCATATAAATTTTTAGTCAAATAGTAATAAAGGAATTAGAACCAACTTCGATTTTTTTGGATTTTGATGATTTTGGTTGTTGGAGGAGTTAAATTTGATTGAATTTAGTTGAAATTTACTTTCATTTTTTTGGATTTTATATAAATTTTTAGTCAAATTGTAATAAAGTACATTGAAACCAACTTCGATTTTTTTTGGATTTTGATGTGTTTTATTGTTGGAGGAGTTAAATTTGAGTGAATTTAGTAGAAATTTATATCTATTTTTTTTGATTTCATATAAATTTTTAGTCAAACTGTAATAAAGTACTTAGAAACCAACTTCGATTTTTTTGAATTTTGATGAATTTTTTTGTTGGAGGAGCTAAATTTGAGTGAATTTAGATGAAATTTACTTTTATTTTTTGTATTTTATATAAATTTTTAGTCAAATTGTAATAAAGGGAAATGAAACAACTTCGATTTTTTTGGATTTTGATGAATTTTTTTGTAGGAGGAGCTAAATTTGATTGAATTTAGATGAAATTTACTTTCATTTTTTTGGATTTTATATAAATTTTTAGTCAAATTGTAATAAAGTATATTGAAACCAACTTGGATTTTTTTGGATTTTGATGAATTTTTTTGTTGGAGGAGCTAAATTTGAGTGAATTTAGATGAAATTTACTTTTATTTTTTTGGATTTTATATAAATTTTTAATCAAATTGTAATAAAGTAATTTGAAACCAACTTCGATTTTTTTGGATTTTGATGAGTTTTTTGTTGGAGTTAAATTTGAGTGAATTTAGTAGAAATTTACTTCTATTTTTTTGATTTCATATAAATTTTTAGTCAAATTGTAATAAAGTACTTTGAAACCAACTTCGATTTTTTTGGATTTTGATGAATTTTTTTGTTGGAGGAGCTAAATTTGATTGAATTTAGATGAAATTTACTTTCATTTTTTGGATTTTATATACATTTTTAGTCAAATTGGAATAAAGTACATTGAAACCAACTTGGATTTTTTTGGATTTTGATGAATTTTTTTGTTGGAGGAGTTAAATTTGAGTGAATTTAGTAGAAATTTACTTCTATTTTTTTGATTTCATATAAATTTTTAGTCAAATTGTAATAAAGTACATTGAAACCAACTTGGATTTTTTTGGATTTTGATGAATTTTTTTGTTGGTGGAGCTAAATTTGAGTGAATTTAGATGAAATTTACTTTTATTTTTTTGTATTTTATATAAATTTTTAGTCAAATTGTAATAAAGCAATTTGAACCAACTTCGATTTTTTTGGATTTTGATGAGTTTTTTTGTTTGGAGGAGCTAACTTTGAGTGAATTTAGATGAAATTTACTTTTACTTTTTTGGATTTTATATAAATTTTTAGTCAAATTGTAATAAAGTAATTTGAAACCAACTTCGATTTTTTTTGGATTTTGATGAGTTTTTTTGTTGGAGGAGTTAAATTTGAGTGAATTTAGTAGAAATTTATTTCTATTTTTTTTGATTTCATATAAATTTTTAGTCAAACTGTAATAAAGTACTTAGAAACCAACTTCGATTTTTTTGAATTTTGATGAATTTTTTTGTTGGAGGAGCTAAATTTGAGTGAATTTAGATGAAATTTACTTTTATTTTTTGTATTTTATATAAATTTTTAGTCAAATTGTAATAAAGGGAAATGAAACAACTTCGATTTTTTTGGATTTTGATGAATTTTTTTGTAGGAGGAGCTAAATTTGATTGAATTTAGATGAAATTTACTTTCATTTTTTTGGATTTTATATAAATTTTTAGTCAAATTGTAATAAAGTATATTGAAACCAACTTGGATTTTTTTGGATTTTGATGAATTTTTTTGTTGGAGGAGCTAAATTTGAGTGAATTTAGATGAAATTTACTTTTATTTTTTTGGATTTTATATAAATTTTTAATCAAATTGTAATAAAGTAATTTGAAACCAACTTCGATTTTTTTGGATTTTGATGAGTTTTTTGTTGGAGTTAAATTTGAGTGAATTTAGTAGAAATTTACTTCTATTTTTTTGATTTCATATAAATTTTTAGTCAAATTGTAATAAAGTACTTTGAAACCAACTTCGATTTTTTTGGATTTTGATGAATTTTTTTGTTGGAGGAGCTAAATTTGATTGAATTTAGATGAAATTTACTTTCATTTTTTGGATTTTATATACATTTTTAGTCAAATTGGAATAAAGTACATTGAAACCAACTTGGATTTTTTTGGATTTTGATGAATTTTTTTGTTGGAGGAGTTAAATTTGAGTGAATTTAGTAGAAATTTACTTCTATTTTTTTGATTTCATATAAATTTTTAGTCAAATTGTAATAAAGTACATTGAAACCAACTTGGATTTTTTTGGATTTTGATGAATTTTTTTGTTGGTGGAGCTAAATTTGAGTGAATTTAGATGAAATTTACTTTTATTTTTTGTATTTTATATAAATTTTTAGTCAAATTGTCATAAAGCAATTTGATCCAACTACGATTTTTTTGGATTTTGATGAGTTTTTTTGTTTGGAGGAGCTAAATTTGAGTGAATTTAGATGAAATTTACTTTTAGTTTTTTTGGATTTTATATAAATTTTTAATCAAATTGTAATAAAGTAATTTGAAACCAACTTCGATTTTTTTGGATTTTGATGAGTTTTTTGTTGGAGTTAAATTTGAGTGAATTTAGTAGAAATTTACTTCTATTTTTTTGATTTCATATAAATTTTTAGTCAAATTGTAATAAAGTACTTTGAAACCAACTTCGATTTTTTTGGATTTTGATGAATTTTTTTGTTGGTGGAGCTAAATTTGAGTGAATTTAGATGAAATTTACTTTTATTTTTTTGTATTTTATATAAATTTTTAATCAAATTGTAATAAAGCAATTTGAACCAACTTCGATTTTTTTGAATTTTGATGAATTTTTTTGTTGGAGGAGCTAAATTTGTGTGAATTTAGATGAAATTTACTTTCATTTTTTGGATTTTATATAAATTTTTAGTCAAATTGTAATAAAGGAATTTGAACCAACTTCGATTTTTTTGAATTTTGATGAATTTTTTTGTTGGAGGAGCTAAATTTGAGTGAATTTTGATGAAATTTACTTTTATCTTTTTGGATTTTATATAAATTTTTAATCAAATTGTAATAAAGGAATTTGAACCAACTTCGATTTTTTTGGATTTTGATGAGTTTTTTTGTTGGAGGAGTTAAATTTGAGTGAATTTAGATGAAATTTACTTCTATTTTTTTTTATTTCATATAAATTTTTAGTCAAATTGTAATAAAGGGATTTGAAACAACTTCGATTTTTTTGGATTTTGATGAATTTTTTTGTAGGAGGAGCTAAATTTGATTGAATTTAGATGAAATTTACTTTCATCTTTTTGGATTTTATATAAATTTTTAGTCAAATTGTAATAAAGTACATTGAAACCAACTTGGATTTTTTTGGATTTTGATGAATTTTTTTGTTGGAGGAGTTAAATTTGAGTGAATTTAGATGAAATTTACTTCTATTTTTTTTTATTTCATATAAATTTTTAGTCAAATAGTAATAAAGGAATTTGAACCAACTTCGATTTTTTTGGATTTTGATGCGTTTTTTGTTGGAGTTAAATTTGAGTGAATTTAGTAGAAATTTACTTCTATTTTTTTGATTTCATATAAATTTTTAGTCAAATTGTAATAAAGCAATTTGAACCAACTTCGATTTTTTTGGATTTTGATGAGTTTTTTTGTTTGGAGGAGCTAAATTTGAGTGAATTTAGATGAAATTTACTTTTATTTTTTTGGATTTTATGTAAATTTTTAGTCAAATTGTAATAAAGGAATTTGAACCAACTTCGATTTATTTGAATTTTGATGAATTTTTTTGTAGGAGGAGCTAAATTTGATTGAATTTAGATGAAATTTACTTTCATTTTTTTGGATTTTATATAAATTTTTAGTCAAATTGTAATAAAGTACATTGAAACCAACTTGGATTTTTTTGGATTTTGATGAATTTTTTTTTTGGAGGAGTTAAATTTGAGTGAATTTAGATGAAATTTACTTCTATTTTATTTTATTTCATATAAATTTTTAGTCAAATAGTAATAAAGGAATTAGAACCAACTTCGATTTTTTTGGATTTTGATGATTTTGGTTGTTGGAGGAGTTAAATTTGATTGAATTTAGTTGAAATTTACTTTCATTTTTTTGGATTTTATATAAATTTTTAGTCAAATTGTAATAAAGTACATTGAAACCAACTTCGATTTTTTTTGGATTTTGATGTGTTTTATTGTTGGAGGAGTTAAATTTGAGTAAATCTAGATGAAATTAACACCTATTTTTTTGGATTTTATATAAATTTTTAGTCAAATTGTAATAAAGTAATTTGAAACCAACTTCGATTTTTTTTGGATTTTGATGAGTTTTTTTGTTGGAGGAGTTAAATTTGAGTGAATTTAGTAGAAATTTATTTCTATTTTTTTTGATTTCATATAAATTTTTAGTCAAACTGTAATAAAGTACTTAGAAACCAACTTCGATTTTTTTGAATTTTGATGAATTTTTTTGTTGGAGGAGCTAAATTTGAGTGAATTTAGATGAAATTTACTTTTATTTTTTGTATTTTATATAAATTTTTAGTCAAATTGTAATAAAGGGAAATGAAACAACTTCGATTTTTTTGGATTTTGATGAATTTTTTTGTAGGAGGAGCTAAATTTGATTGAATTTAGATGAAATTTACTTTCATTTTTTTGGATTTTATATAAATTTTTAGTCAAATTGTAATAAAGTATATTGAAACCAACTTGGATTTTTTTGGATTTTGATGAATTTTTTTGTTGGAGGAGCTAAATTTGAGTGAATTTAGATGAAATTTACTTTTATTTTTTTGGATTTTATATAAATTTTTAATCAAATTGTAATAAAGTAATTTGAAACCAACTTCGATTTTTTTGGATTTTGATGAGTTTTTTGTTGGAGTTAAATTTGAGTGAATTTAGTAGAAATTTACTTCTATTTTTTTGATTTCATATAAATTTTTAGTCAAATTGTAATAAAGTACTTTGAAACCAACTTCGATTTTTTTGGATTTTGATGAATTTTTTTGTTGGAGGAGCTAAATTTGATTGAATTTAGATGAAATTTACTTTCATTTTTTGGATTTTATATACATTTTTAGTCAAATTGGAATAAAGTACATTGAAACCAACTTGGATTTTTTTGGATTTTGATGAATTTTTTTGTTGGAGGAGTTAAATTTGAGTGAATTTAGTAGAAATTTACTTCTATTTTTTTGATTTCATATAAATTTTTAGTCAAATTGTAATAAAGTACATTGAAACCAACTTGGATTTTTTTGGATTTTGATGAATTTTTTTGTTGGTGGAGCTAAATTTGAGTGAATTTAGATGAAATTTACTTTTATTTTTTTGTATTTTATATAAATTTTTAGTCAAATTGTAATAAAGCAATTTGAACCAACTTCGATTTTTTTGGATTTTGATGAGTTTTTTTGTTTGGAGGAGCTAACTTTGAGTGAATTTAGATGAAATTTACTTTTACTTTTTTGGATTTTATATAAATTTTTAGTCAAATTGTAATAAAGTAATTTGAAACCAACTTCGATTTTTTTTGGATTTTGATGAGTTTTTTTGTTGGAGGAGTTAAATTTGAGTGAATTTAGTAGAAATTTATTTCTATTTTTTTTGATTTCATATAAATTTTTAGTCAAACTGTAATAAAGTACTTAGAAACCAACTTCGATTTTTTTGAATTTTGATGAATTTTTTTGTTGGAGGAGCTAAATTTGAGTGAATTTAGATGAAATTTACTTTTATTTTTTGTATTTTATATAAATTTTTAGTCAAATTGTAATAAAGGGAAATGAAACAACTTCGATTTTTTTGGATTTTGATGAATTTTTTTGTAGGAGGAGCTAAATTTGATTGAATTTAGATGAAATTTACTTTCATTTTTTTGGATTTTATATAAATTTTTAGTCAAATTGTAATAAAGTATATTGAAACCAACTTGGATTTTTTTGGATTTTGATGAATTTTTTTGTTGGAGGAGCTAAATTTGAGTGAATTTAGATGAAATTTACTTTTATTTTTTTGGATTTTATATAAATTTTTAATCAAATTGTAATAAAGTAATTTGAAACCAACTTCGATTTTTTTGGATTTTGATGAGTTTTTTGTTGGAGTTAAATTTGAGTGAATTTAGTAGAAATTTACTTCTATTTTTTTGATTTCATATAAATTTTTAGTCAAATTGTAATAAAGTACTTTGAAACCAACTTCGATTTTTTTGGATTTTGATGAATTTTTTTGTTGGAGGAGCTAAATTTGATTGAATTTAGATGAAATTTACTTTCATTTTTTGGATTTTATATACATTTTTAGTCAAATTGGAATAAAGTACATTGAAACCAACTTGGATTTTTTTGGATTTTGATGAATTTTTTTGTTGGAGGAGTTAAATTTGAGTGAATTTAGTAGAAATTTACTTCTATTTTTTTGATTTCATATAAATTTTTAGTCAAATTGTAATAAAGTACATTGAAACCAACTTGGATTTTTTTGGATTTTGATGAATTTTTTTGTTGGTGGAGCTAAATTTGAGTGAATTTAGATGAAATTTACTTTTAATTTTTTTGTATTTTATATAAATTTTTAGTCAAATTGTAATAAAGCAATTTGAACCAACTTCGATTTTTTTGGATTTTGATGAGTTTTTTTGTTTGGAGGAGCTAACTTTGAGTGAATTTAGATGAAATTTACTTTTACTTTTTTGGATTTTATATAAATTTTTAGTCAAATTGTAATAAAGGAATTTGAACCAACTTCGATTTTTTTGGATTTTGAAGAGTTTTTTTGTTGGAGGAGTTAAATTTGAGTGAATTTAGTAGAAATTTATTTCTATTTTTTTTGATTTCATATAAATTTTTAGTCAAACTGTAATAAAGTACTTAGAAACCAATTTCGATTTTTTTGAATTTTGATGAATTTTTTTGTTGGAGGAGCTAAATTTGAGTGAATTTAGATGATATTTACTTTTATTTTTTGTATTTTATATAAATTTTTAGTCAAATTGTAATAAAGCAATTTGATCCAACTACGATTTTTTTGGATTTTGATGAGTTTTTTTGTTTGGAGGAGCTAAATTTGAGCGAATTTAGATGAAATTTACTTTTATTTTTTTGGATTTTATATAAATTTTTAGTCAAATTGTAATAAAGGAATTTGAACCAACTTCGATTTATTTGAATTTTGATGAATTGTTTTGTTGGAGGAGCTAAATTTGTGTGAATTTATATGAAATTTACTTTCATTTTTTGGATTTTATATAAATTTTTAGTCAAATTGTAATAAAGGAATTTGAACCAACTTCGATTTTCTTGAATTTTGATGAATTTTTTTGTTGGTGGAGCTAAATTTGAGTGAATTTAGATGAAATTTACTTTTATTTTTTTGAATTTTATATAAATTTTTAATCAAATTGTAATAAAGGAATTTGAACCAACTTCGATTTTTTTGGTTTTTGATGAGTTTTTTTGTTGGAGGAGTTAAATTTGAGTGAATTTAGATGAAATTTAATTCTATTTTTTTTTATTTCATATAAATTTTTAGTCAAATAGTAATAAAGGAATTTGAACCAAGTTCGATTTTTTTAGATTTTGATGATTTTGGTTGTTGGAGGAGTTAAATTTGAGTAAATTTAGATGAAATTAACACCTTATTTTTGGATTTTATATAAATTTTTAGTCAAATTGTAATAAAGGTATTTGAAACAACTTCGATTTTTTTGGATTTTGATGAATTTTTTTGTAGGAGGAGCTAAATTTGATTGAATTTAGATGAAATTTACTTTCATTTTTTTGGATTTTATATACATTTTTAGTCAAATTGGAATAAAGTACATTGAAACCAACTTGGATTTTTTTGGATTTTGATGAATTTTTTTGTTGGAGGAGCTAAATTTGAGTAAATCTAGATGAAATTAACACCTATTTTTTTGGATTTTATATAAATTTTTAGTCAAATTGTAATAAAGTAATTTGAAACCAACTTCGATTTTTTTGGATTTTGATGAGTTTTTTTGTTTGGAGGAGCTAAATTTGAGTGAATTTAGATGTAATTTACTTTTATTTTTTGTATTTTATATAAATTTTTAGTCAAATTGTAATAAAGCAATTTGATCCAACTACGATTTTTTTGGATTTTGATGAGTTTTTTTGTTTGGAGGAGCTAAATTTGAGTGAATTTAGATGAAATTTACTTTTAGTTTTTTGGATTTTATATAAATTTTTAATCAAATTGTAATAAAGTAATTTGAAACCAACTTCGATTTTTTTTGATTTTGATTAGTTTTTTGTTGGAGTTAAATTTGAGTGAATTTAGTAGAAATTTACTTCTATTTTTTTGATTTCATATAAATTTTTAGTCAAATTGTAATAAAGTACTTTGAAACCAACTTCGATTTTTTTTTGGATTTTGATGAGTTTTATTGTTGGAGGAGTTAAATTTGAGTGAATTTAGATGAAATTTACTTGTATTTTTTTGATTTCATATAAATTTTTAGTCAAATTGTAATAAAGGAATTTGAACCAACTTCGTTTTTTTGGATTTTGATGGTTTTGGTTGTTGGAGGAGTTAAATTTGAGTAAATTTAGATGAAATTAACACCTTATTTTTGGATTTTATATAAATTTTTAGTCAAATTGTAATAAAGGGATTTGAAACAACTTCGATTTTTTTGGATTTTGATGAATTTTTTTGTAGGAGGAGCTAAATTTGATTGAATTTAGATGAAATTTACATTCATTTTTTGGATTTTATATACATTTTTAGTCAAATTGGAATAAAGTACATTGAAACCAACTTGGATTTTTTTGGATTTTGATGAATTTTTTTGTTGGAGGAGTTAAATTTGAGTGAATTTAGTAGAAATTTACTTCTATTTTTTTGATTTCATATAAATTTTTAGTCAAATTGTAATAAAGTACATTGAAACCAACTTGGATTTTTTTGGATTTTGATGAATTTTTTTGTTGGAGGAGCTAAATTTGAGTGAATTTAGATGAAATTTACTTTTATTTTTTGTATTTTATATAAATTTTTAGTCAAATTGTCATAAAGCAATTTGATCCAACTACGATTTTTTTGGATTTTGATGAGTTTTTTTGTTTGGAGGAGCTAAATTTGAGTGAATTTAGATGAAATTTACTTTTAGTTTTTCGGATTTTATATAAATTTTTAATCAAATTGTAATAAAGTAATTTGAAACCAACTTCGATTTTTTTGGATTTTGATGAGTTTTTTGTTGGAGTTAAATTTGAGTGAATTTAGTAGAAATTTACTTCTATTTTTTTGATTTCATATAAATTTTTAGTCAAATTGTAATAAAGTACTTTGAAACCAACTTCGATTTTTTTGGATTTTGATGAATTTTTTTGTTGGTGGAGCTAAATTTGAGTGAATTTAGATGAAATTTACTTTTATTTTTTTGTATTTTATATAAATTTTTAGTCAAATTGTAATAAAGCAATTTGAACCACCATCGATTTTTTTGGATTTTGATGAGTTTTTTTGTTTGGAGGAGCTAAATTTGAGTGAATTTAGATGAAATTTACTTTTACTTTTTTGGATTTTATATAAATTTTTAGTCAAATTGTAATAAAGGAATTTGAACCAACTTCGTCTTTATTGGATTTTGGTGATTTTGGTTGTTGGAGGAGTTAAATTTGAGTAAATCTAGATGAAATTAACACCTATTTTTTGGATTTTATATAAATTTTTAGTCAAATTGTAATAAAGGAATTTGAACCAACTTCGTCTTTATTGGATTTTGGTGATTTTGGTTGTTGGAGGAGTTAAATTTGAGTAAATCTAGATGAAATTAACACCTATTTTTTGGATTTTATATAAATTTTTAGTCAAATTGTAATAAAGGAATTTGAACCAACTTCGATTTTTTTGAATTTTGATGAATTTTTTTGTTGGAGGAGCTAAATTTGAGTGAATTTAGATGAAATTTACTATTATTTTTTTGGATTTTATATAAATTTTTAGTCAAATTGTAATAAAGGAATTTGAAACAACTTCGATTTTTTTGGATTTTGATGAGTTTTTTTGTTGGAGGAGTTAAATTTGAGTGAATTTAGATGAAAATTACTTCTATTTTTTTTGATTTCATATAAATTTTTAGTCAAATAGTAATAAAGGAATTTGAACCAACTTCGATTTTTTTGGATTTTGATGATTTTGGTTGTTGGAGGAGTTAAATTTGAGTAAATTTAGATGAAATTAACACCTTATTTTTGGATTTTATATAAATTTTTAGTCAAATTGTAATAAAGGGATTTGAAACAACTTCGATTTTTTTGGATTTTGATGAATTTTTTTGTAGGAGGAGCTAAATTTGATTGAATTTAGATGAAATTTACTTTCATTTTTTGGATTTTATATACATTTTTAGTCAAATTGGAATAAAGTACATTGAAACCAACTTGGATTTTTTTGGATTTTGATGAATTTTTTTGTTGGAGGAGTTAAATTTGAGTGAATTTAGTAGAAATTTACTTCTATTTTTTTGATTTCATATAAATTTTTAGTCAAATTGTAATAAAGTACATTGAAACCAACTTGGATTTTTTTGGATTTTGATGAATTTTTTTGTTGGAGGAGCTAAATTTGAGTGAATTTAGATGAAATTTACTTTTATTTTTTTGGATTTTATATAAATTTTTAATCAAATTGTAATAAAGTAATTTGAAACCAACTTCGATTTTTTTGGATTTTGATGAGTTTTTTGTTGGAGTTAAATTTGAGTGAATTTAGTAGAAATTTACTTCTATTTTTTTGATTTCATATAAATTTTTAGTCAAATTGTAATAAAGTACTTTGAAACCAACTTCGATTTTTTTGGATTTTGATGAATTTTTTTGTTGGAGGAGCTAAATTTGATTGAATTTAGATGAAATTTACTTTCATTTTTTGGATTTTATATACATTTTTAGTCAAATTGGAATAAAGTACATTGAAACCAACTTGGATTTTTTTGGATTTTGATGAGTTTTTTGTTGGAGTTAAATTTGAGTGAATTTAGTAGAAATTTACTTCTATTTTTTTGATTTCATATAAATTTTTAGTCAAATTGTAATAAAGTACATTGAAACCAACTTGGATTTTTTTGGATTTTGATGAATTTTTTTGTTGGAGGAGCTAAATTTGAGTGAATTTAGATGAAATTTACTTTTATTTTTATGTATTTTATATAAATTTTTAGTCAAATTGTAATAAAGCAATTTGAACCAACTTCGATTTTTTTGGATTTTGATGAGTTTTATTGTTGGAGGAGTTAAATTTGAGTAAATCTAGATGAAATTAACACCTATTTTTTTGGATTTTATATAAATTTTTAGTCAAATTGTAATAAAGCAATTTGAACCAACTTCGATTTTTTTGGATTTTGATGAGTTTTTTTGTTTGGAGGAGCTAACTTTGAGTGAATTTAGATGAAATTTACTTTTACTTTTTTGGATTTTATATAAATTTTTAGTCAAATTGTAATAAAGGAATTTGAACCAACTTCGATTTTTTTGGATTTTGAAGAGTTTTTTTGTTGGAGGAGTTAAATTTGAGTGAATTTAGTAGAAATTTATTTCTATTTTTTTTTGATTTCATATAAATTTTTAGTCAAACTGTAATAAAGTACTTAGAAACCAATTTCGATTTTTTTGAATTTTGATGAATTTTTTTGTTGGAGGAGCTAAATTTGAGTGAATTTAGATGAAATTTACTTTTATTTTTTGTATTTTATATAAATTTTTAGTCAAATTGTAATAAAGCAATTTGATCCAACTACGATTTTTTTGGATTTTGATGAGTTTTTTTGTTTGGAGGAGCTAAATTTGAGCGAATTTAGATGAAATTTACTTTTATTTTTTTGGATTTTATATAAATTTTTAGTCAAATTGTAATAAAGGAATTTGAACCAACTTCGATTTATTTGAATTTTGATGAATTGTTTTGTTGGAGGAGCTAAATTTGTGTGAATTTAGATGAAATTTACTTTCATTTTTTGGATTTTATATAAATTTTTAGTCAAATTGTAATAAAGGAATTTGAACCAACTTCGATTTTCTTGAATTTTGATGAATTTTTTTTGTTGGTGGAGCTAAATTTGAGTGAATTTAGATGAAATTTACTTTTATTTTTTTGAATTTTATATAAATTTTTAATCAAATTGTAATAAAGGAATTTGAACCAACTTCGATTTTTTTGGTTTTTGATGAGTTTTTTTGTTGGAGGAGTTAAATTTGAGTGAATTTAGATGAAATTTAATTCTATTTTTTTTTATTTCATATAAATTTTTAGTCAAATAGTAATAAAGGAATTTGAACCAAGTTCGATTTTTTTAGATTTTGATGATTTTGGTTGTTGGAGGAGTTAAATTTGAGTAAATTTAGATGAAATTAACACCTTATTTTTGGATTTTATATAAATTTTTAGTCAAATTGTAATAAAGGTATTTGAAACAACTTCGATTTTTTTGGATTTTGATGAATTTTTTTGTAGGAGGAGCTAAATTTGATTGAATTTAGATGAAATTTACTTTCATTTTTTTGGATTTTATATAAATTTTTAGTCAAATTGTAATAAAGGAATTTGAACCAACTTCGTCTTTATTGGATTTTGGTGATTTTGGTTGTTGGAGGAGTTAAATTTGAGTAAATCTAGATGAAATTAACACCTATTTTTTGGATTTTATATAAATTTTTAGTCAAATTGTAATAAAGGAATTTGAACCAACTTCGTCTTTATTGGATTTTGGTGATTTTGGTTGTTGGAGGAGTTAAATTTGAGTAAATCTAGATGAAATTAACACCTATTTTTTGGATTTTATATAAATTTTTAGTCAAATTGTAATAAAGGAATTTGAACCAACTTCGATTTTTTTGAATTTTGATGAATTTTTTTGTTGGAGGAGCTAAATTTGAGTGAATTTAGATGAAATTTACTATTATTTTTTTGGATTTTATATAAATTTTTAGTCAAATTGTAATAAAGGAATTTGAAACAACTTCGATTTTTTTGGATTTTGATGAGTTTTTTTGTTGGAGGAGTTAAATTTGAGTGAATTTAGATGAAAATTACTTCTATTTTTTTTGATTTCATATAAATTTTTAGTCAAATAGTAATAAAGGAATTTGAACCAACTTCGATTTTTTTGGATTTTGATGATTTTGGTTGTTGGAGGAGTTAAATTTGAGTAAATTTAGATGAAATTAACACCTTATTTTTGGATTTTATATAAATTTTTAGTCAAATTGTAATAAAGGGATTTGAAACAACTTCGATTTTTTTGGATTTTGATGAATTTTTTTGTAGGAGGAGCTAAATTTGATTGAATTTAGATGAAATTTACTTTCATTTTTTGGATTTTATATACATTTTTAGTCAAATTGGAATAAAGTACATTGAAACCAACTTGGATTTTTTTGGATTTTGATGAATTTTTTTGTTGGAGGAGTTAAATTTGAGTGAATTTAGTAGAAATTTACTTCTATTTTTTTGATTTCATATAAATTTTTAGTCAAATTGTAATAAAGTACATTGAAACCAACTTGGATTTTTTTGGATTTTGATGAATTTTTTTGTTGGAGGAGCTAAATTTGAGTGAATTTAGATGAAATTTACTTTTATTTTTTTGGATTTTATATAAATTTTTAATCAAATTGTAATAAAGTAATTTGAAACCAACTTCGATTTTTTTGGATTTTGATGAGTTTTTTGTTGGAGTTAAATTTGAGTGAATTTAGTAGAAATTTACTTCTATTTTTTTGATTTCATATAAATTTTTAGTCAAATTGTAATAAAGTACTTTGAAACCAACTTCGATTTTTTTGGATTTTGATGAATTTTTTTGTTGGAGGAGCTAAATTTGATTGAATTTAGATGAAATTTACTTTCATTTTTTGGATTTTATATACATTTTTAGTCAAATTGGAATAAAGTACATTGAAACCAACTTGGATTTTTTTGGATTTTGATGAGTTTTTTGTTGGAGTTAAATTTGAGTGAATTTAGTAGAAATTTACTTCTATTTTTTTGATTTCATATAAATTTTTAGTCAAATTGTAATAAAGTACATTGAAACCAACTTGGATTTTTTTGGATTTTGATGAATTTTTTTGTTGGAGGAGCTAAATTTGAGTGAATTTAGATGAAATTTACTTTTATTTTTATGTATTTTATATAAATTTTTAGTCAAATTGTAATAAAGCAATTTGAACCAACTTCGATTTTTTTGGATTTTGATGAGTTTTATTGTTGGAGGAGTTAAATTTGAGTAAATCTAGATGAAATTAACACCTATTTTTTTGGATTTTATATAAATTTTTAGTCAAATTGTAATAAAGCAATTTGAACCAACTTCGATTTTTTTGGATTTTGATGAGTTTTTTTGTTTGGAGGAGCTAACTTTGAGTGAATTTAGATGAAATTTACTTTTACTTTTTTGGATTTTATATAAATTTTTAGTCAAATTGTAATAAAGGAATTTGAACCAACTTCGATTTTTTTGGATTTTGAAGAGTTTTTTTGTTGGAGGAGTTAAATTTGAGTGAATTTAGTAGAAATTTATTTCTATTTTTTTTTGATTTCATATAAATTTTTAGTCAAACTGTAATAAAGTACTTAGAAACCAATTTCGATTTTTTTGAATTTTGATGAATTTTTTTGTTGGAGGAGCTAAATTTGAGTGAATTTAGATGAAATTTACTTTTATTTTTTGTATTTTATATAAATTTTTAGTCAAATTGTAATAAAGCAATTTGATCCAACTACGATTTTTTTGGATTTTGATGAGTTTTTTTGTTTGGAGGAGCTAAATTTGAGCGAATTTAGATGAAATTTACTTTTATTTTTTTGGATTTTATATAAATTTTTAGTCAAATTGTAATAAAGGAATTTGAACCAACTTCGATTTATTTGAATTTTGATGAATTGTTTTGTTGGAGGAGCTAAATTTGTGTGAATTTAGATGAAATTTACTTTCATTTTTTGGATTTTATATAAATTTTTAGTCAAATTGTAATAAAGGAATTTGAACCAACTTCGATTTTCTTGAATTTTGATGAATTTTTTTTGTTGGTGGAGCTAAATTTGAGTGAATTTAGATGAAATTTACTTTTATTTTTTTGAATTTTATATAAATTTTTAATCAAATTGTAATAAAGGAATTTGAACCAACTTCGATTTTTTTGGTTTTTGATGAGTTTTTTTGTTGGAGGAGTTAAATTTGAGTGAATTTAGATGAAATTTAATTCTATTTTTTTTTATTTCATATAAATTTTTAGTCAAATAGTAATAAAGGAATTTGAACCAAGTTCGATTTTTTTAGATTTTGATGATTTTGGTTGTTGGAGGAGTTAAATTTGAGTAAATTTAGATGAAATTAACACCTTATTTTTGGATTTTATATAAATTTTTAGTCAAATTGTAATAAAGGTATTTGAAACAACTTCGATTTTTTTGGATTTTGATGAATTTTTTTGTAGGAGGAGCTAAATTTGATTGAATTTAGATGAAATTTACTTTCATTTTTTTGGATTTTATATACATTTTTAGTCAAATTGGAATAAAGTACATTGAAACCAACTTGGATTTTTTTGGATTTTGATGAATTTTTTTGTTGGAGGAGCTAAATTTGAGTAAATCTAGATGAAATTAACACCTATTTTTTTGGATTTTATATAAATTTTTAGTCAAATTGTAATAAAGTAATTTGAAACCAACTTCGATTTTTTTGGATTTTGATGAGTTTTTTTGTTTGGAGGAGCTAAATTTGAGTGAATTTAGATGTAATTTACTTTTATTTTTTGTATTTTATATAAATTTTTAGTCAAATTGTAATAAAGCAATTTGATCCAACTACGATTTTTTTGGATTTTGATGAGTTTTTTTGTTTGGAGGAGCTAAATTTGAGTGAATTTAGATGAAATTTACTTTTAGTTTTTTGGATTTTATATAAATTTTTAATCAAATTGTAATAAAGTAATTTGAAACCAACTTCGATTTTTTTGGATTTTGATTAGTTTTTTGTTGGAGTTAAATTTGAGTGAATTTAGTAGAAATTTACTTCTATTTTTTTGATTTCATATAAATTTTTAGTCAAATTGTAATAAAGTACTTTGAAACCAACTTCGATTTTTTTTTGGATTTTGATGAGTTTTATTGTTGGAGGAGTTAAATTTGAGTGAATTTAGATGAAATTTACTTGTATTTTTTTGATTTCATATAAATTTTTAGTCAAATTGTAATAAAGGAATTTGAACCAACTTCGATTTTTTTGGATTTTGATGGTTTTGGTTGTTGGAGGAGTTAAATTTGAGTAAATTTAGATGAAATTAACACCTTATTTTTGGATTTTATATAAATTTTTAGTCAAATTGTAATAAAGGGATTTGAAACAACTTCGATTTTTTTGGATTTTGATGAATTTTTTTGTAGGAGGAGCTAAATTTGATTGAATTTAGATGAAATTTACTTTCATTTTTTGGATTTTATATACATTTTTAGTCAAATTGGAATAAAGTACATTGAAACCAACTTGGATTTTTTTGGATTTTGATGAATTTTTTTGTTGGAGGAGTTAAATTTGAGTGAATTTAGTAGAAATTTACTTCTATTTTTTTGATTTCATATAAATTTTTAGTCAAATTGTAATAAAGTACATTGAAACCAACTTGGATTTTTTTGGATTTTGATGAATTTTTTTGTTGGAGGAGCTAAATTTGAGTGAATTTAGATGAAATTTACTTTTATTTTTTGTATTTTATATAAATTTTTAGTCAAATTGTCATAAAGCAATTTGATCCAACTACGATTTTTTTGGATTTTGATGAGTTTTTTTGTTTGGAGGAGCTAAATTTGAGTGAATTTAGATGAAATTTACTTTTAGTTTTTTGGATTTTATATAAATTTTTAATCAAATTGTAATAAAGTAATTTGAAACCAACTTCGATTTTTTTGGATTTTGATGAGTTTTTTGTTGGAGTTAAATTTGAGTGAATTTAGTAGAAATTTACTTCTATTTTTTTGATTTCATATAAATTTTTAGTCAAATTGTAATAAAGTACTTTGAAACCAACTTCGATTTTTTTGGATTTTGATGAATTTTTTTGTTGGTGGAGCTAAATTTGAGTGAATTTAGATGAAATTTACTTTTTTTTTTTGTATTTTATATAAATTTTTAGTCAAATTGTAATAAAGCAATTTGAACCAACTTCGATTTTTTTGGATTTTGATGAGTTTTTTTGTTTGGAGGAGCTAAATTTGAGTGAATTTAGATGAAATTTACTTTTACTTTTTTGGATTTTATATAAATTTTTAGTCAAATTGTAATAAAGGAATTTGAACCAACTTCGTCTTTATTGGATTTTGGTGATTTTGGTTGTTGGAGGAGTTAAATTTGAGTAAATCTAGATGAAATTAACACCTATTTTTTGGATTTTATATAAATTTTTAGTCAAATTGTAATAAAGGAATTTGAACCAACTTCGTCTTTATTGGATTTTGGTGATTTTGGTTGTTGGAGGAGTTAAATTTGAGTAAATCTAGATGAAATTAACACCTATTTTTTGGATTTTATATAAATTTTTAGTCAAATTGTAATAAAGGAATTTGAACCAACTTCGATTTTTTTGAATTTTGATGAATTTTTTTGTTGGAGGAGCTAAATTTGAGTGAATTTAGATGAAATTTACTATTATTTTTTTGGATTTTATATAAATTTTTAGTCAAATTGTAATAAAGGAATTTGAAACAACTTCGATTTTTTTGGATTTTGATGAGTTTTTTTGTTGGAGGAGTTAAATTTGAGTGAATTTAGATGAAAATTACTTCTATTTTTTTTGATTTCATATAAATTTTTAGTCAAATAGTAATAAAGGAATTTGAACCAACTTCGATTTTTTTGGATTTTGATGATTTTGGTTGTTGGAGGAGTTAAATTTGAGTAAATTTAGATGAAATTAACACCTTATTTTTGGATTTTATATAAATTTTTAGTCAAATTGTAATAAAGGTATTTGAAACAACTTCGATTTTTTTGGATTTTGATGAATTTTTTTGTAGGAGGAGCTAAATTTGATTGAATTTAGATGAAATTTACTTTCATTTTTTTGGATTTTATATACATTTTTAGTCAAATTGGAATAAAGTACATTGAAACCAACTTGGATTTTTTTGGATTTTGATGAATTTTTTTGTTGGAGGAGCTAAATTTGAGTAAATCTAGATGAAATTAACACCTATTTTTTTGGATTTTATATAAATTTTTAGTCAAATTGTATTAAAGTAATTTGAAACCAACTTCGATTTTTTTGGATTTTGATGAGTTTTTTTGTTTGGAGGAGCTAAATTTGAGTGAATTTAGATGTAATTTACTTTTATTTTTTGTATTTTATATAAATTTTTAGTCAAATTGTAATAAAGCAATTTGATCCAACTACGATTTTTTTGGATTTTGATGAGTTTTTTTGTTTGGAGGAGTTAAATTTGAGTGAATTTAGATGAAATTTACTTTTAGTTTTTTGGATTTTATATAAATTTTTAATCAAATTGTAATAAAGTAATTTGAAACCAACTTCGATTTTTTTGGATTTTGATTAGTTTTTTGTTGGAGTTAAATTTGAGTGAATTTAGTAGAAATTTACTTCTATTTTTTTGATTTCATATAAATTTTTAGTCAAATTGTAATAAAGTACTTTGAAACCAACTTCGATTTTTTTTTGGATTTTGATGAGTTTTATTGTTGGAGGAGTTAAATTTGAGTGAATTTAGATGAAATTTACTTGTATTTTTTTGATTTCATATAAATTTTTAGTCAAATTGTAATAAAGGAATTTGAACCAACTTCGATTTTTTTGGATTTTGATGGTTTTGGTTGTTGGAGGAGTTAAATTTGAGTAAATTTAGATGAAATTAACACCTTATTTTTGGATTTTATATAAATTTTTAGTCAAATTGTAATAAAGGGATTTGAAACAACTTCGATTTTTTTGGATTTTGATGAGTTTTTTTGTAGGAGGAGCTAAATTTGATTGAATTTAGATGAAATTTACTTTCATTTTTTGGATTTTATATACATTTTTAGTCAAATTGGAATAAAGTACATTGAAACCAACTTGGATTTTTTTGGATTTTGATGAATTTTTTTGTTGGAGGAGTTAAATTTGAGTGAATTTAGTAGAAATTTACTTCTATTTTTTTGATTTCATATAAATTTTTAGTCAAATTGTAATAAAGTACATTGAAACCAACTTGGATTTTTTTGGATTTTGATGAATTTTTTTGTTGGAGGAGCTAAATTTGAGTGAATTTAGATGAAATTTACTTTTATTTTTTGTATTTTATATAAATTTTTAGTCAAATTGTCATAAAGCAATTTGATCCAACTACGATTTTTTTGGATTTTGATGAGTTTTTTTGTTTGGAGGAGCTAAATTTGAGTGAATTTAGATGAAATTTACTTTTAGTTTTTTGGATTTTATATAAATTTTTAATCAAAATGTAATAAAGTAATTTGAAACCAACTTCGATTTTTTTGGATTTTGATGAGTTTTTTGTTGGAGTTAAATTTGAGTGAATTTAGTAGAAATTTACTTCTATTTTTTTGATTTCATATAAATTTTTAGTCAAATTGTAATAAAGTACTTTGAAACCAACTTCGATTTTTTTGGATTTTGATGAATTTTTTTGTTGGTGGAGCTAAATTTGAGTGAATTTAGATGAAATTTACTTTTATTTTTTTGTATTTTATATAAATTTTTAGTCAAATTGTAATAAAGCAATTTGAACCAACTTCGATTTTTTTGGATTTTGATGAGTTTTTTTGTTTGGAGGAGCTAAATTTGAGTGAATTTAGATGAAATTTACTTTTACTTTTTTGGATTTTATATAAATTTTTAGTCAAATTGTAATAAAGGAATTTGAACCAACTTCGTCTTTATTGGATTTTGGTGATTTTGGTTGTTGGAGGAGTTAAATTTGAGTAAATCTAGATGAAATTAACACCTATTTTTTGGATTTTATATAAATTTTTAGTCAAATTGTAATAAAGGAATTTGAACCAACTTCGTCTTTATTGGATTTTGGTGATTTTGGTTGTTGGAGGAGTTAAATTTGAGTAAATCTAGATGAAATTAACACCTATTTTTTGGATTTTATATAAATTTTTAGTCAAATTGTAATAAAGGAATTTGAACCAACTTCGATTTTTTTGAATTTTGATGAATTTTTTTGTTGGAGGAGCTAAATTTGAGTGAATTTAGATGAAATTTACTATTATTTTTTTGGATTTTATATAAATTTTTAGTCAAATTGTAATAAAGGAATTTGAAACAACTTCGATTTTTTTGGATTTTGATGAGTTTTTTTGTTGGAGGAGTTAAATTTGAGTGAATTTAGATGAAAATTACTTCTATTTTTTTTGATTTCATATAAATTTTTAGTCAAATAGTAATAAAGGAATTTGAACCAACTTCGATTTTTTTGGATTTTGATGATTTTGGTTGTTGGAGGAGTTAAATTTGAGTAAATTTAGATGAAATTAACACCTTATTTTTGGATTTTATATAAATTTTTAGTCAAATTGTAATAAAGGTATTTGAAACAACTTCGATTTTTTTGGATTTTGATGAATTTTTTTGTAGGAGGAGCTAAATTTGATTGAATTTAGATGAAATTTACTTTCATTTTTTTGGATTTTATATACATTTTTAGTCAAATTGGAATAAAGTACATTGAAACCAACTTGGATTTTTTTGGATTTTGATGAATTTTTTTGTTGGAGGAGCTAAATTTGAGTGCATTTAGATGAAATTTACTTTTATTTTTTTGGATTTTATATAAATTTTTAATCAAATTGTAATAAAGTAATTTGAAACCAACTTCGATTTTTTTGGATTTTGATGAGTTTTTTGTTGGAGTTAAATTTGAGTGAATTTAGTAGAAATTTACTTCTATTTTTTTGATTTCATATAAATTTTTAGTCAAATTGTAATAAAGTACATTGAAACCAACTTGGATTTTTTTGGATTTTGATGAATTTTTTTGTTGGAGGAGCTAAATTTGAGTGAATTTAGATGAAATTTACTTTTATTTTTATGTATTTTATATAAATTTTTAGTCAAATTGTAATAAAGCAATTTGAACCAACTTCGATTTTTTTGGATTTTGATGAGTTTTATTGTTGGAGGAGTTAAATTTGAGTAAATCTAGATGAAATTAACACCTATTTTTTTGGATTTTATATAAATTTTTAGTCAAATTGTAATAAAGTAATTTGAAACCAACTTCGATTTTTTTGGATTTTGATGAGTTTTTTGTCGGAGTTAAATTTGAGTGAATTTAGTAGAAATTTACTTCTATTTTTTTGATTTCATATAAATTTTTAGTCAAATTGTAATAAAGTACTTTGAAACCAACTTCGATTTTTTTTGGATTTTGATGAGTTTTATTGTTGGAGGAGTTAAATTTGAGTGAATTTAGATGAAATTTACTTGTATTTTTTTGATTTCATATAAATTTTTAGTCAAATTGTAATAAAGGAATTTGAACCAACTTCGATTTTTTTGGATTTTGATGATTTTGGTTGTTGGAGGAGTTAAATTTGAGTAAATTTAGATGAAATTAACACCTTATTTTTGGATTTTATATAAATTTTTAGTCAAATTGTAATAAAGGGATTTGAAACAACTTCGATTTTTTTGGATTTTGATGAATTTTTTTGTAGGAGGAGCTAAATTTGATTGAATTTAGATGAAATTTACTTTCATTTTTTGGATTTTATATACATTTTTAGTCAAATTGGAATAAAGTACATTGAAACCAACTGGGATTTTTTTGGATTTTGATGAATTTTTTTGTTGGAGGAGTTAAATTTGAGTGAATTTAGTAGAAATTTACTTCTATTTTTTTGATTTCATATAAATTTTTAGTCAAATTGTAATAAAGTACATTGAAACCAACTTGGATTTTTTTGGATTTTGATGAATTTTTTTGTTGGAGGAGCTAAATTTGAGTGAATTTAGATGAAATTTACTTTTATTTTTTGTATTTTATATAAATTTTTAGTCAAATTGTCATAAAGCAATTTGATCCAACTACGATTTTTTTGGATTTTGATGAGTTTTTTTGTTTGGAGGAGCTAAATTTGAGTGAATTTAGATGAAATTTACTTTTAGTTTTTTGGATTTTATATAAATTTTTAATCAAATTGTAATAAAGTAATTTGAAACCAACTTCGATTTTTTTGGATTTTGATGAGTTTTTTGTTGGAGTTAAATTTGAGTGAATTTAGTAGAAATTTACTTCTATTTTTTTGATTTCATATAAATTTTTAGTCAAATTGTAATAAAGTACTTTGAAACCAACTTCGATTTTTTTGGATTTTGATGAATTTTTTTGTTGGTGGAGCTAAATTTGAGTGAATTTAGATGAAATTTACTTTTATTTTTTTGTATTTTATATAAATTTTTAGTCAAATTGTAATAAAGCAATTTGAACCAACTTCGATTTTTTTGGATTTTGATGAGTTTTTTTGTTTGGAGGAGCTAAATTTGAGTGAATTTAGATGAAATTTACTTTTACTTTTTTGGATTTTATATAAATTTTTAGTCAAATTGTAATAAAGGAATTTGAACCAACTTCGTCTTTATTGGATTTTGGTGATTTTGGTTGTTGGAGGAGTTAAATTTGAGTAAATCTAGATGAAATTAACACCTATTTTTTGGATTTTATATAAATTTTTAGTCAAATTGTAATAAAGGAATTTGAACCAACTTCGTCTTTATTGGATTTTGGTGATTTTGGTTGTTGGAGGAGTTAAATTTGAGTAAATCTAGATGAAATTAACACCTATTTTTTGGATTTTATATAAATTTTTAGTCAAATTGTAATAAAGGAATTTGAACCAACTTCGATTTTTTTGAATTTTGATGAATTTTTTTGTTGGAGGAGCTAAATTTGAGTGAATTTAGATGAAATTTACTATTATTTTTTTGGATTTTATATAAATTTTTAGTCAAATTGTAATAAAGGAATTTGAAACAACTTCGATTTTTTTGGATTTTGATGAGTTTTTTTGTTGGAGGAGTTAAATTTGAGTGAATTTAGATGAAAATTACTTCTATTTTTTTTGATTTCATATAAATTTTTAGTCAAATAGTAATAAAGGAATTTGAACCAACTTCGATTTTTTTGGATTTTGATGATTTTGGTTGTTGGAGGAGTTAAATTTGAGTAAATTTAGATGAAATTAACACCTTATTTTTGGATTTTATATAAATTTTTAGTCAAATTGTAATAAAGGTATTTGAAACAACTTCGATTTTTTTGGATTTTGATGAATTTTTTTGTAGGAGGAGCTAAATTTGATTGAATTTAGATGAAATTTACTTTCATTTTTTTGGATTTTATATACATTTTTAGTCAAATTGGAATAAAGTACATTGAAACCAACTTGGATTTTTTTGGATTTTGATGAATTTTTTTGTTGGAGGAGCTAAATTTGAGTGCATTTAGATGAAATTTACTTTTATTTTTTTGGATTTTATATAAATTTTTAATCAAATTGTAATAAAGTAATTTGAAACCAACTTCGATTTTTTTGGATTTTGATGAGTTTTTTGTTGGAGTTAAATTTGAGTGAATTTAGTAGAAATTTACTTCTATTTTTTTGATTTCATATAAATTTTTAGTCAAATTGTAATAAAGTACATTGAAACCAACTTGGATTTTTTTGGATTTTGATGAATTTTTTTGTTGGAGGAGCTAAATTTGAGTGAATTTAGATGAAATTTACTTTTATTTTTATGTATTTTATATAAATTTTTAGTCAAATTGTAATAAAGCAATTTGAACCAACTTCGATTTTTTTGGATTTTGATGAGTTTTATTGTTGGAGGAGTTAAATTTGAGTAAATCTAGATGAAATTAACACCTATTTTTTTGGATTTTATATAAATTTTTAGTCAAATTGTAATAAAGTAATTTGAAACCAACTTCGATTTTTTTGGATTTTGATGAGTTTTTTGTCGGAGTTAAATTTGAGTGAATTTAGTAGAAATTTACTTCTATTTTTTTGATTTCATATAAATTTTTAGTCAAATTGTAATAAAGTACTTTGAAACCAACTTCGATTTTTTTTGGATTTTGATGAGTTTTATTGTTGGAGGAGTTAAATTTGAGTGAATTTAGATGAAATTTACTTGTATTTTTTTGATTTCATATAAATTTTTAGTCAAATTGTAATAAAGGAATTTGAACCAACTTCGATTTTTTTGGATTTTGATGATTTTGGTTGTTGGAGGAGTTAAATTTGAGTAAATTTAGATGAAATTAACACCTTATTTTTGGATTTTATATAAATTTTTAGTCAAATTGTAATAAAGGGATTTGAAACAACTTCGATTTTTTTGGATTTTGATGAATTTTTTTGTAGGAGGAGCTAAATTTGATTGAATTTAGATGAAATTTACTTTCATTTTTTGGATTTTATATACATTTTTAGTCAAATTGGAATAAAGTACATTGAAACCAACTTGGATTTTTTTGGATTTTGATGAATTTTTTTGTTGGAGGAGTTAAATTTGAGTGAATTTAGTAGAAATTTACTTCTATTTTTTTGATTTCATATAAATTTTTAGTCAAATTGTAATAAAGTACATTGAAACCAACTTGGATTTTTTTGGATTTTGATGAATTTTTTTGTTGGAGGAGCTAAATTTGAGTGAATTTAGATGAAATTTACTTTTATTTTTATGTATTTTATATAAATTTTTAGTCAAATTGTAATAAAGCAATTTGAACCAACTTCGATTTTTTTGGATTTTGATGAGTTTTATTGTTGGAGGAGTTAAATTTGAGTAAATCTAGATGAAATTAACACCTATTTTTTTGGATTTTATATAAATTTTTAGTCAAATTGTAATAAAGTAATTTGAAACCAACTTCGATTTTTTTGGATTTTGATGAGTTTTTTTGTTTGGAGGAGCTAAATTTGAGTGAATTTAGATGTAATTTACTTTTATTTTTTGTATTTTATATAAATTTTTAGTCAAATTGTAATAAAGCAATTTGATCCAACTACGATTTTTTTGGATTTTGATGAGTTTTTTTGTTTGGAGGAGCTAAATTTGAGTGAATTTAGATGAAATTTACTTTTAGTTTTTTGGATTTTATATAAATTTTTAATCAAATTGTAATAAAGTAATTTGAAACCAACTTCGATTTTTTTGGATTTTGATGAGTTTTTTGTTGGAGTTAAATTTGAGTGAATTTAGTAGAAATTTACTTCTATTTTTTTGATTTCATATAAATTTTTAGTCAAATTGTAATAAAGTACTTTGAAACCAACTTCGATTTTTTTGGATTTTGATGAATTTTTTTGTTGGTGGAGCTAAATTTGAGTGAATTTAGATGAAATTTACTTTTATTTTTTTGTATTTTATATAAATTTTTAGTCAAATTGTAATAAAGCAATTTGAACCAACTTCGATTTTTTTGGATTTTGATGAGTTTTTTTGTTTGGAGGAGCTAAATTTGAGTGAATTTAGATGAAATTTACTTTTACTTTTTTGGATTTTATATAAATTTTTAGTCAAATTGTAATAAAGGAATTTGAACCAACTTCGATTTTTTTGGATTTTGATGAGTTTTTTTGTTGGGGGAGTTAAATTTGAGTGAATTTAGTAGAAATTTATTTCTATTTTTTTTGATTTCATATAAATTTTTAGTCAAACTGTAATAAAGTACTTAGAAACCAACTTCGATTTTTTTGAATTTTGATGAATTTTTTTGTTGGAGGAGCTAAATTTGAGTGAATTTAGATGAAATTTACTTTTATTTTTTGTATTTTATATAAATTTTTAGTCAAATTGTAATAATGCAATTTGATCCAACTACGATATTTTTGGATTTTGATGAGTTTTTTTGTTTGGAGGAGCTAAATTTGAGCGAATTTAGATGAAATTTACTTTTATTTTTTTGGATTTTATATAAATTTTTAGTCAAATTGTAATAAAGGAATTTGAACCAACTTCGATTTATTTGAATTTTGATGAATTGTTTTGTTGGAGGAGCTATATTTGTGTGAATTTAGATGAAATTTACTTTCATTTTTTGGATTTTATATAAATTTTTAGTCAAATTGTAATAAAGGAATTTGAACCAACTTCGATTTTTTTGAATTTTGATGAATTTTTTTGTTGGTGGAGCTAAATTTGAGTGAATTTAGATGAAATTTACTTTTATTTTTTTGAATTTTATATAAATTTTTAATCAAATTGTAATAAAGGAATTTGAACCAACTTCGATTTTTTTGGTTTTTGATGAGTTTTTTTGTTGGAGGAGTTAAATTTGAGTGAATTTAGATGAAATTTACTTCTATTTTTTTTATTTCATATAAATTTTTAGTCAAATAGTAATAAAGGAATTCGAACAAACTTCGATTTTTTTGGATTTTGATGATTTTGGTTGTTGGAGGAGTTAAATTTGAGTAAATTTAGATGAAATTAACACCTTATTTTTGGATTTTATATAAATTTTTAGTCAAATTGTAATAAAGGTATTTGAACCAACTTCGATTTTTTTGGATTTTGATGAATTTTTTTGTAGGTGGAGCTAAATTTGATTGAATTTAGATGAAATTTACTTTCATTTTTTTGGATTTTATATACATTTTTAGTCAAATTGGAATAAAGTACATTGAAACCAACTTGGATTTTTTTGGATTTTGATGAATTTTTTTGTTGGAGGAGTTAAATTTGAGTGAATTTAGTAGAAATTTACTTCTATTTTTTTGATTTCATATAAATTTTTAGTCAAATTGTAATAAAGTACTTTGAAACCAACTTCGATTTTTTTGGATTTTGATGAATTTTTTTGTTGGAGGAGCTAAATTTGAGTGAATTTAGATGAAATTTACTTTTATTTTTATGTATTTTATATAAATTTTTAGTCAAATTGTAATAAAGCAATTTGAACCAACTTCGATTTTTTTGGATGTTGATGAGTTTTATTGTTGGAGGAGTTAAATTTGAGTAAATCTAGATGAAATTAACACCTATTTTTTTGGATTTTATATAAATTTTTAGTCAAATTGTAATAAAGTAATTTGAAACCAACTTCGATTTTTTTGGATTTTGATGAGTTTTTTTGTTTGGAGGAGCTAAATTTGAGTGAATTTAGATGTAATTTACTTTTATTTTTTGTATTTTATATAAATTTTTAGTCAAATTGTAATAAAGCAATTTGATCCAACTACGATTTTTTTGGATTTTGATGAGTTTTTTTGTTTGGAGGAGCTAAATTTGAGTGAATTTAGATGAAATTTACTTTTAGTTTTTTGGATTTTATATAAATTTTTAATCAAATTGTAATAAAGTAATTTGAAACCAACTTCGATTTTTTTGGATTTTGATGAGTTTTTTGTTGGAGTTAAATTTGAGTGAATTTAGTAGAAATTTACTTCTATTTTTTTGATTTCATATAAATTTTTAGTCAAATTGTAATAAAGTACTTTGAAACCAACTTCGATTTTTTTGGATTTTGATGAATTTTTTTGTTGGTGGAGCTAAATTTGAGTGAATTTAGATGAAATTTACTTTTATTTTTTTGTATTTTATATAAATTTTTAGTCAAATTGTAATAAAGCAATTTGAACCAACTTCGATTTTTTTGGATTTTGATGAGTTTTTTTGTTTGGAGGAGCTAAATTTGAGTGAATTTAGATGAAATTTACTTTTACTTTTTTGGATTTTATATAAATTTTTAATCAAATTGTAATAAAGGAATTTGAACCAACTTCGATTTTTTTGGATTTTGATGAGTTTTTTTGTTGGAGGAGTTAAATTTGAGTGAATTTAGATGAAATTTACTTTCATTTTTTGGATTTTATATAAATTTTTAGTCAAATTGTAATAAAGGAATTTGAACCAACTTCGATTTTTTTGAATTTTGATGAATTTTTTTGTTGGAGGAGCTAAATTTGAGTGAATTTAGATGAAATTTACTTTTATTTTTTTGGATTTTATATTAATTTTTAATCAAATTGTAATAATGGAATTTGAACCAACTTCGATTTTTTTGGATTTTGATGAGTTTTTTTGTTGGAGAAGTTAAATTTGAGTGAATTTAGATGAAATTTACTTCTATTTTTTTTTATTTCATATAAATTTTTAGTCAAATAGTAATAAAGGAATTTGAACCAACTTCGATTTTTTTGGATTTTGATGATTTTGGTTGTTGGAGGAGTTAAATTTGAGTAAATTTAGATGAAATTTACTTTCATTTTTTTGGATTTTATATACATTTTTAGTCAAATTGGAATAAAGTACATTGAAACCAACTTGGATTTTTTTGGATTTTGATGAATTTTTTTGTTGGAGGAGTTAAATTTGAGTGAATTTAGTAGAAATTTACTTCTATTTTTTTGATTTCATATAAATTTTTAGTCAAATTGTAATAAAGTACTTTGAAACCAACTTCGATTTTTTTGGATTTTGATGAATTTTTTTGTTGGAGGAGCTAAATTTGAGTGAATTTTGATGAAATTTACTTTTATTTTTTTGTATTTTATATAAATTTTTAGTCAAATTGTAATAAAGCAATTTGAACCAACTTCGATTTTTTTGGATTTTGATGAGTTTTTTTGTTTGGAGGAGCTAAATTTGAGTGAATTTAGATGAAATTTACTTTTACTTTTCTGGATTTTATATAAATTTTTAGTCAAATTGTAATAAAGGAATTTGAACCAACTTCGATTTTTTTGGATTTTGATGAGTTTTTTTGTTGGAGGAGTTAAATTTGAGTGAATTTAGTAGAAATTTATTTGTATTTTTTTTATTTCTTTTAAGTTTTTAGTCAAACTGTAATAAAGTACTTAGAAACCAACTTCGATTTTTTTTAATTTTGATGAATTTTTTTGTTGGAGGAGCTAAATTTGAGTGAATTTAGATGAAATTTACTTTTATTTTTTGTATTTTATATAAATTTTTAGTCAAATTGTAATAAAGCAATTTGATCCAACTACGATTTTTTTGGATTTTGATGAGTTTTTTTGTTTGGAGGAGCTAAATTTGAGTGAATTTAGATGAAATTTACTTTAATTTTTTTGGATTTTATATAAATTTTTAGTCAAATTGTAATAAAGGAATTTGAACCAACTTCGATTTATTTGAATTTTGATGAATTTTTTTGTTGGAGGAGCTAAATTTGTGTGAATTTAGATGAAATTTACTTTCATTTTTTGGATTTTATATAAATTTTTAGTCAAATTGTAATAAAGGAATTTGAACCAACTTCGATTTTTTTGAATTTTGATGAATTTTTTTGTTGGAGGAGCTAAATTTGAGTGAATTTAGATGAAATTTACTTTTATCTTTTTGGATTTTATATAAATTTTTAATCAAATTGTAATAAAGGAATTTGAACCAACTTCGATTTTTTTGGATTTTGATGAGTTTTTTTGTTGGAGAAGTTAAATTTGAGTGAATTTAGATGAAATTTACTTCTATTTTTTTTTATTTCATATAAATTTTTAGTCAAATAGTAATAAAGGAATTTGAACCAACTTCGATTTTTTTGGATTTTGATGATTTTGGTTGTTGGAGGAGATAAATTTGAGTAAATTTAGATGAAATTAACACCTTATTTTTGGATTTTATATAAATTTTTAGTCAAATTGTAATAAAGGGATTTGAAACCAACTTCGATTTTTTTGGATTTTGATGAGTTTTTTGTTGGAGTTAAATTTGAGTGAATTTAGTAGAAATTTACTTCTATTTTTTTGATTTCATATACATTTTTAGTCAAATTGTAATAAAGTACTTTGAAACCAACTTCGATTTTTTTGGATTTTGATGAATTTTTTTGTTGGAGGAGCTAAATTTGAGTGAATTTAGATGAAATTTACTTTTATTTTTTTGTATTTTATATAAATTTTTAGTCAAATTGTAATAAAGCAATTTGAACCAACATCGATTTTTATGGATTTTGATGAGTTTTTTTGTTTGGAGGAGCTAAATTTGAGTGAATTTAGATGAAATTTACTTTTACTTTTTTGGATTTTATATAAATTTTTAGTCAAATTGTAATAAAGGAATTTGAACCAACTTCGATTTTTTTGGATTTTGATGAGTTTTTTTGTTGGAGGAGTTAAATTTGAGTGAATTTAGTAGAAATTTATTTGTATTTTTTTTTATTTCTTTTAAATTTTTAGTCAAACTGTAATAAAGTACTTAGAAACCAACTTCGATTTTTTTGAATTTTGATGAATTTTTTTGTTGGAGGAGCTAAATTTGAGTGAATTTAGATGAAATTTACTTTTATTTTTTGTATTTTATATAAATTTTTAGTCAAATTGTAATAAAGCAATTTGATCCAACTACGATTTTTTTGGATTTTGATGAGTTTTTTTGTTTGGAGGAGCTAAATTTGAGTGAATTTAGATGAAATTTACTTTAATTTTTTTGGATTTTATATAAATTTTTAGTCAAATTGTAATAAAGGAATTTGAACCAACTTCGATTTATTTGAATTTTGATGAATTTTTTTGTTGGAGGAGCTAAATTTGTGTGAATTTAGATGAAATTTACTTTCATTTTTTGGATTTTATATAAATTTTTAGTCAAATTGTAATAAAGGAATTTGAACCAACTTCGATTTTTTTGAATTTTGATGAATTTTTTTGTTGGAGGAGCTAAATTTGAGTGAATTTAGATGAAATTTACTTTTATCTTTTTGGATTTTATATAAATTTTTAATCAAATTGTAATAAAGGAATTTGAACCAACTTCGATTTTTTTGGATTTTGATGAGTTTTTTTGTTGGAGAAGTTAAATTTGTGTGAATTTAGATGAAATTTACTTCTATTTTTTTTATTTCATATAAATTTTTAGTCAAATAGTAATAAAGGAATTTGAACCAACTTCGATTTTTTTGGTTTTTGATGATTTTGGTTGTTGGATGAGTTAAATTTGAGTAAATTTAGATGAAATTAACACTTTATTTTTGGATTTTATATAAATTTTTAGTCAAATTGTAATAAAGGGATTTGAAACAACTTCGATTTTTTTGGATTTTGATGAATTTTTTTGTAGGAGGAGCTAAATTTGATTGAATTTAGATGAAATTTACTTTCATTTTTTGGATTTTATATAAATTTTTAGTCAAATTGTAATAAAGGAATTTGAAACAACTACGATTTTTTTGGATTTTGAAGAGTTTTTTTGTTGGAGGAGTTAAATTTGATTGAATTTAGATGAAATTTGCTTCTATTTTTTTTTATTTCATATAAATTTTTAGTCAAATAGTAATAAAGGAATTTGAACCAACTTCGATTTTTTTGGATTTTGATGATTTTGGTTGTTGGAGGAGTTAAATTTGAGTAAATTTAGATGAAATTAACACCTCATTTTTGGATTTTATATAAATTTTTAGTCAAATTGTAATAAAGGTATTTGAAACAACTTCGATTTTTTTGGATTTTGATGAATTTTTTTGTAGGAGGAGCTAAATTTGATTGAATTTAGATGAAATTTACTTTCATTTTTTTGGATTTTATATACATTTTTAGTCAAATTGGAATAAAGTACATTGAAACCAACTTGGATTTTTTTGGATTTTGATGAATTTTTTTGTTGGAGGAGTTAAATTTGAGTGAATTTAGATGAAATTTACTTCTATTTTTTTTTATTTCATATAAATTTTTAGTCAAATAGTAATAAAGGAATTTGAACCAACTTCGATTTTTTTGGATTTTGATGAGTTTTTTGTTGGAGTTAAATTTGAGTGAATTTAGTAGAAATTTACTTCTATTTTTTTGATTTCATATAAATTTTTAGTCAAATTGTAATAAAGCAATTTGAACCAACTTCGATTTTTTTGGATTTTGATGAGTTTTTTTGTTTGGAGGAGCTAAATTTGAGTGAATATAGATGAAATTTACTTTTACTTTTTTGGATTTTATATAAATTTTTAGTCAAATTGTAATAAAGGAATTTGAACCAACTTCGATTTTTTTTTATTTTGATGAGTTTTTTTGTTGGAGGAGTTAAATTCGAGTGAATTTAGTAGAAATTTATTTCTATTTTTTTTTATTTCATATAAATTTGTAGTCAAACTGTAATAAAGTACTTAGAAACCAACTTCGATTTTTTTGAATTTTGATGAATTTTTTTGTTGGAGGAGCTAAATTTGAGTGAATTTAGATGAAATTTACTTTTATTTTTTGTATTTTATATAAATTTTTACTCAAATTGTAATAAAGCAATTTGATCCAACTACGATTTTTTTGGATTTTGATGAGTTTTTTTGTTTGGAGGAGCTAAATTTGAGTGAATTTAGATGAAATTCACTTTTATTTTTTTGGATTTTATATAAATTTTTAGTCAAATTGTAATAAAGGAATTTGAACCAACTTCGATTTATTTGAATTTTGATGAATTTTTTTGTAGGAGGAGCTAAATTTGATTGAATTTAGATGAAATTTACTTTCATTTTTTTGGATTTTATATAAATTTTTAGTCAAATTGTAATAAAGTACATTGAAACAAACTTGGATTTTTTTGGATTTTGTTGAATTTTTTTTTGGAGGAGTTAAATTTGAGTGAATTTAGATGAAATTTACTTCTATTTTTTTTTATTTCATATAAATTTTTAGTCAAATAGTAATAAAGTAATTTGAAACCAACTTCGATTTTTTTGGATTTTGATGAGTTTTTTTGTTTGGAGGAGCTAAATTTGAGTGAATTTAGATGAAATTTACTTTAATTTTTTTGGATTTCATATAAATTTTTAGTCAAATTGTAATAAAGGAATTTGAACCAACTTCGATTTATTTGAATTTTGATGAATTTTTTTGTTGGAGGAGCTAAATTTGTGTGAATTTAGATGAAATTTACTATCATTTTTTGGATTTTATATAAATTTTTAGTCAAATTGTAATAAAGGAATTTGAACCAACTTCGATTTTTTTGAATTTTGATGAATTTTTTTGTTGGAGGAGCTAAATTTGAGTGAATTTAGATGAAATTTACTTTTATTTTTTTGGATTTTATATAAATTTTTAATCAAATTGTAATAAAGGAATTTGAACCAACTTCGATTTTTTTGGATTTTGATGATTTTGGTTGTTGGAGGAGTTAAATTTGAGTAAATTTAGATGAAATTAACACCTTATTTTTGGATTTTATATAAATTTTTAGTCAAATTGTAATAAAGGGATTTGAAACAACTTCGATTTTTTTGGATTTTGATGAATTTTTTTGTAGGAGGAGCTAAATTTGATTGAATTTAGATGAAATTTACTTTCATTTTTTGGATTTTATATAAATTTTTAGTCAAATTGTAATAAAGGAATTTGAAACAACTTCGATTTTTTTGGATTTTGAAGAGTTTTTTTGTTGGAGGAGTTAAATTTGATTGAATTTAGATGAAATTTGCTTCTATTTTTTTTTATTTCATATAAATTTTTAGTCAAATAGTAATAAAGGAATTTGAACCAACTTCGATTTTTTTGGATTTTGATGATTTTGTTTGTTGGAGGAGTTAAATTTGAGTAAATTTAGATGAAATTAACACCTCATTTTTGGATTTTATATAAATTTTTAGTCAAATTGTAATAAAGGTATTTGAAACAACTTCGATTTTTTTGGATTTTGATGAATTTTTTTGTAGGAGGAGCTAAATTTGATTGAATTTAGATGAAATTTACTTTCATTTTTTTGGATTTTATATACATTTTTAGTCAAATTGGAATAAAGTACATTGAAACCAACTTGGATTTTTTTGGATTTTGATGAATTTTTTTGTTGGAGGAGTTAAATTTGAGTGAATTTAGATGAAATTTACTTCTATTTTTTTTTATTTCATATAAATTTTTAGTCAAATAGTAATAAAGGAATTTGAACCAACTTCGATTTTTTTGGATTTTGATGAGTTTTTTGTTGGAGTTAAATTTGAGTGAATTTAGTAGAAATTTACTTCTATTTTTTTGATTTCATATAAATTTTTAGTCAAATTGTAATAAAGCAATTTGAACCAACTTCGATTTTTTTGGATTTTGATGAGTTTTTTTGTTTGGAGGAGCTAAATTTGAGTGAATATAGATGAAATTTACTTTTACTTTTTTGGATTTTATATAAATTTTTAGTCAAATTGTAATAAAGGAATTTGAACCAACTTCGATTTTTTTTTATTTTGATGAGTTTTTTTGTTGGAGGAGTTAAATTCGAGTGAATTTAGTAGAAATTTATTTCTATTTTTTTTTATTTCATATAAATTTGTAGTCAAACTGTAATAAAGTACTTAGAAACCAACTTCGATTTTTTTGAATTTTGATGAATTTTTTTGTTGGAGGAGCTAAATTTGAGTGAATTTAGATGAAATTTACTTTTATTTTTTGTATTTTATATAAATTTTTACTCAAATTGTAATAAAGCAATTTGATCCAACTACGATTTTTTTGGATTTTGATGAGTTTTTTTTGTTTGGAGGAGCTAAATTTGAGTGAATTTAGATGAAATTCACTTTTATTTTTTTGGATTTTATATAAATTTTTAGTCAAATTGTAATAAAGGAATTTGAACCAACTTCGATTTATTTGAATTTTGATGAATTTTTTTGTAGGAGGAGCTAAATTTGATTGAATTTAGATGAAATTTACTTTCATTTTTTTGGATTTTATATAAATTTTTAGTCAAATTGTAATAAAGTACATTGAAACCAACTTGGATTTTTTTGGATTTTGTTGAATTTTTTTTTTGGAGGAGTTAAATTTGAGTGAATTTAGATGAAATTTACTTCTATTTTTTTTTATTTCATATAAATTTTTAGTCAAATAGTAATAAAGGAATTTGAACCAACTTCGTTTTTTTTTGGATTTTGATGATTTTGGTTGTTGGAGGAGTTAAATTTGAGTAAATATAGATGAAATTAACACCTTATTTTTGGATTTTATATAAATTTTTAGTCAAATTGTAATAAAGGTATTTGAAACAACTTCGATTTTTTTGAATTTTGATGAATTTTTTTGTAGGATGAGCTAAATTTGATTGAATTTAGATGAAATTTACTTTCATTTTTTTGGATTTTATATACATTTTTAGTCAAATTGGAATAAAGTACATTGAAACCAACTTGGATTTTTTTGGATTTTGATGAATTTTTTTGTTGGAGGAGCTAAATTTGAGTGAATTTAGATGAAATTTACTTTTATTTTTTTGGATTTTATATAAATTTTTAATCAAATTGTAATAAAGTAATTTGAAACCAACTTCGATTTTTTTGGATTTTGATGAGTTTTTTTGTTTGGAGGAGCTAAATTTGAGTGAATTTAGATGAAATTTACATTAATTTTTTTGGATTTCATATAAATTTTTAGTCAAATTGTAATAAAGGAATTTGAACCAACTTCGATTTATTTGAATTTTGATGAATTTTTTTGTTGGAGGAGCTAAATTTGTGTGAATTTAGATGAAATTTACTTTCATTTTTTGGATTTTATATAAATTTTTAGTCAAATTGTAATAAAGGAATTTGAACCAACTTCGATTTTTTTGAATTTTGATGAATTTTTTTGTTGGAGGAGCTAAATTTGAGTGAATTTAGATGAAATTTACTTTTATTTTTTTGGATTTTATATAAATTTTTAATCAAATTGTAATAAAGGAATTTGAACCAACTTCGATTTTTTTTGATTTTGATGAGTTTTTTTGTTGGAGAAGTTAAATTTGAGTGAATTTATATGAAATTTACTTCTATTTTTTTTTATTTCATATAAATTTTTAGTCAAATAGTAATAAAGGAATTTGAACCAACTTCGATTTTTTTGGATTTTGATGATTTTGGTTGTTGGAGGAGTTAAATTTGAGTAAATTTAGATGAAATTAACACCTTATTTTTGGATTTTATATAAATTTTTAGTCAAATTGTAATAAAGGGATTTGAAACAACTTCGATTTTTTTGGATTTTGATGAATTTTTTTGTAGGAGGAGCTAAATTTGATTGAATTTAGATGAAATTTACTTTCATTTTTTGGATTTTATATAAATTTTTAGTCAAATTGTAATAAAGGAATTTGAAACAACTTCGATTTTTTTGGATTTTGAAGAGTTTTTTTGTTGGAGGAGTTAAATTTGATTGAATTTAGATGAAATTTGCTTCTATTTTTTTTTATTTCATATAAATTTTTAGTCAAATAGTAATAAAGGAATTTGAACCAACTTCGATTTTTTTGGATTTTGATGATTTTGGTTGTTGGAGGAGTTAAATTTGAGTAAATTTAGATGAAATTAACACCTTATTTTTGGATTTTATATAAATTTTTAGTCAAATTGTAATAAAGGGATTTGAAACAACTTCGATTTTTTTGGATTTTGATGAATTTTTTTGTAGGAGGAGCTAAATTTGATTGAATTTAGATGAAATTTACTTTCATTTTTTGGATTTTATATAAATTTTTAGTCAAATTGTAATAAAGGAATTTGAAACAACTTCGATTTTTTTGGATTTTGAAGAGTTTTTTTGTTGGAGGAGTTAAATTTGATTGAATTTAGATGAAATTTGCTTCTATTTTTTTTTATTTCATATAAATTTTTAGTCAAATAGTAATAAAGGAATTTGAACCAACTTCGATTTTTTTGGATTTTGATGATTTTGTTTGTTGGAGGAGTTAAATTTGAGTAAATTTAGATGAAATTAACACCTCATTTTTGGATTTTATATAAATTTTTAGTCAAATTGTAATAAAGGTATTTGAAACAACTTCGATTTTTTTGGATTTTGATGAATTTTTTTGTAGGAGGAGCTAAATTTGATTGAATTTAGATGAAATTTACTTTCATTTTTTTGGATTTTATATACATTTTTAGTCAAATTGGAATAAAGTACATTGAAACCAACTTGGTTTTTTTTGGATTTTGATGAATTTTTTTGTTGGAGGAGTTAAATTTGAGTGAATTTAGATGAAATTTACTTCTATTATTTTTTATTTCATATAAATTTTTAGTCAAATAGTAATAAAGGAATTTGAACCAACTTCGATTTTTTTGGATTTTGATGAGTTTTTTGTTGGAGTTAAATTTGAGTGAATTTAGTAGAAATTTACTTCTATTTTTTTGATTTCATATAAATTTTTAGTCAAATTGTAATAAAGCAATTTGAACCAACTTCGATTTTTTTGGTTTTTGATGAGTTTTTTTGTTTGGAGGAGCTAAATTTGAGTGAATATAGATGAAATTTACTTTTACTTTTTTGGATTTTATATAAATTTTTAGTCAAATTGTAATAAAGGAATTTGAACCAACTTCGATTTTTTTTTATTTTGATGAGTTTTTTTGTTGGAGGAGTTAAATTCGAGTGAATTTAGTAGAAATTTATTTCTATTTTTTTTTATTTCATATAAATTTGTAGTCAAACTGTAATAAAGTACTTAGAAACCAACTTCGATTTTTTTGAATTTTGATGAATTTTTTTGTTGGAGGAGCTAAATTTGAGTGAATTTAGATGAAATTTACTTTTATTTTTTGTATTTTATATAAATTTTTACTCAAATTGTAATAAAGCAATTTGATCCAACTACGATTTTTTTGGATTTTGATGAGTTTTTTTGTTTGGAGGAGCTAAATTTGAGTGAATTTAGATGAAATTCACTTTTATTTTTTTGGATTTTATATAAATTTTTAGTCAAATTGTAATAAAGGAATTTGAACCAACTTCGATTTATTTGAATTTTGATGAATTTTTTTGTAGGAGGAGCTAAATTTGATTGAATTTAGATGAAATTTACTTTCATTTTTTTGGATTTTATATAAATTTTTAGTCAAATTGTAATAAAGTACATTGAAACCAACTTGGATTTTTTTGGATTTTGTTGAATTTTTTTTTTGGAGGAGTTAAATTTGAGTGAATTTAGATGAAATTTACTTCTATTTTTTTTTATTTCATATAAATTTTTAGTCAAATAGTAATAAAGGAATTTGAACCAACTTCGTTTTTTTTTGGATTTTGATGATTTTGGTTGTTGGAGGAGTTAAATTTGAGTAAATATAGATGAAATTAACACCTTATTTTTGGATTTTATATAAATTTTTAGTCAAATTGTAATAAAGGTATTTGAAACAACTTCGATTTTTTTGAATTTTGATGAATTTTTTTGTAGGATGAGCTAAATTTGATTGAATTTAGATGAAATTTACTTTCATTTTTTTGGATTTTATATACATTTTTAGTCAAATTGGAATAAAGTACATTGAAACCAACTTGGATTTTTTTGGATTTTGATGAATTTTTTTGTTGGAGGAGCTAAATTTGAGTGAATTTAGATGAAATTTACTTTTATTTTTTTGGATTTTATATAAATTTTTAATCAAATTGTAATAAAGTAATTTGAAACCAACTTCGATTTTTTTGGATTTTGATGAGTTTTTTTGTTTGGAGGAGCTAAATTTGAGTGAATTTAGATGAAATTTACATTAATTTTTTTGGATTTCATATAAATTTTTAGTCAAATTGTAATAAAGGAATTTGAACCAACTTCGATTTATTTGAATTTTGATGAATTTTTTTGTTGGAGGAGCTAAATTTGTGTGAATTTAGATGAAATTTACTTTCATTTTTTGGATTTTATATAAATTTTTAGTCAAATTGTAATAAAGGAATTTGAACCAACTTCGATTTTTTTGAATTTTGATGAATTTTTTTGTTGGAGGAGCTAAATTTGAGTGAATTTAGATGAAATTTACTTTTATTTTTTTGGATTTTATATAAATTTTTAATCAAATTGTAATAAAGGAATTTGAACCAACTTCGATTTTTTTTGATTTTGATGAGTTTTTTTGTTGGAGAAGTTAAATTTGAGTGAATTTAGATGAAATTTACTTCTATTTTTTTTTATTTCATATAAATTTTTAGTCAAATAGTAATAAAGGAATTTGAACCAACTTCGATTTTTTTGGATTTTGATGATTTTGGTTGTTGGAGGAGTTAAATTTGAGTAAATTTAGATGAAATTAACACCTTATTTTTGGATTTTATATAAATTTTTAGTCAAATTGTAATAAAGGGATTTGAAACAACTTCGATTTTTTTGGATTTTGATGAATTTTTTTGTAGGAGGAGCTAAATTTGATTGAATTTAGATGAAATTTACTTTCATTTTTTGGATTTTATATAAATTTTTAGTCAAATTGTAATAAAGGAATTTGAAACAACTTCGATTTTTTTGGATTTTGATGATTTTGGTTGTTGGAGGAGTTAAATTTGAGTAAATATAGATGAAATTAACACCTTATTTTTGGATTTTATATAAATTTTTAGTCAAATTGTAATAAAGGTATTTGAAACAACTTCGATTTTTTTGAATTTTGATGAATTTTTTTGTAGGATGAGCTAAATTTGATTGAATTTAGATGAAATTTACTTTCATTTTTTTGGATTTTATATACATTTTTAGTCAAATTGGAATAAAGTACATTGAAACCAACTTGGATTTTTTTGGATTTTGATGAATTTTTTTGTTGGAGGAGCTAAATTTGAGTGAATTTAGATGAAATTTACTTTTATTTTTTTGGATTTTATATAAATTTTTAATCAAATTGTAATAAAGTAATTTGAAACCAACTTCGATTTTTTTGGATTTTGATGAGTTTTTTTGTTTGGAGGAGCTAAATTTGAGTGAATTTAGATGAAATTTACATTAATTTTTTTGGATTTCATATAAATTTTTAGTCAAATTGTAATAAAGGAATTTGAACCAACTTCGATTTATTTGAATTTTGATGAATTTTTTTGTTGGAGGAGCTAAATTTGTGTGAATTTAGATGAAATTTACTTTCATTTTTTGGATTTTATATAAATTTTTAGTCAAATTGTAATAAAGGAATTTGAACCAACTTCGATTTTTTTGAATTTTGATGAATTTTTTTGTTGGAGGAGCTAAATTTGAGTGAATTTAGATGAAATTTACTTTTATTTTTTTGGATTTTATATAAATTTTTAATCAAATTGTAATAAAGGAATTTGAACCAACTTCGATTTTTTTTGATTTTGATGAGTTTTTTTGTTGGAGAAGTTAAATTTGAGTGAATTTAGATGAAATTTACTTCTATTTTTTTTTATTTCATATAAATTTTTAGTCAAATAGTAATAAAGGAATTTGAACCAACTTCGATTTTTTTGGATTTTGATGATTTTGGTTGTTGGAGGAGTTAAATTTGAGTAAATTTAGATGAAATTAACACCTTATTTTTGGATTTTATATAAATTTTTAGTCAAATTGTAATAAAGGGATTTGAAACAACTTCGATTTTTTTGGATTTTGATGAATTTTTTTGTAGGAGGAGCTAAATTTGATTGAATTTAGATGAAATTTACTTTCATTTTTTGGATTTTATATAAATTTTTAGTCAAATTGTAATAAAGGAATTTGAAACAACTTCGATTTTTTTGGTTTTTGATGAGTTTTTTTGTTTGGAGGAGCTAAATTTGAGTGAATATAGATGAAATTTACTTTTACTTTTTTGGATTTTATATAAATTTTTAGTCAAATTGTAATAAAGGAATTTGAACCAACTTCGATTTTTTTTTATTTTGATGAGTTTTTTTGTTGGAGGAGTTAAATTCGAGTGAATTTAGTAGAAATTTATTTCTATTTTTTTTTATTTCATATAAATTTGTAGTCAAACTGTAATAAAGTACTTAGAAACCAACTTCGATTTTTTTGAATTTTGATGAATTTTTTTGTTGGAGGAGCTAAATTTGAGTGAATTTAGATGAAATTTACTTTTATTTTTTGTATTTTATATAAATTTTTACTCAAATTGTAATAAAGCAATTTGATCCAACTACGATTTTTTTGGATTTTGATGAGTTTTTTTGTTTGGAGGAGCTAAATTTGAGTGAATTTAGATGAAATTCACTTTTATTTTTTTGGATTTTATATAAATTTTTAGTCAAATTGTAATAAAGGAATTTGAACCAACTTCGATTTATTTGAATTTTGATGAATTTTTTTGTAGGAGGAGCTAAATTTGATTGAATTTAGATGAAATTTACTTTCATTTTTTTGGATTTTATATAAATTTTTAGTCAAATTGTAATAAAGTACATTGAAACCAACTTGGATTTTTTTGGATTTTGTTGAATTTTTTTTTTGGAGGAGTTAAATTTGAGTGAATTTAGATGAAATTTACTTCTATTTTTTTTTATTTCATATAAATTTTTAGTCAAATAGTAATAAAGGAATTTGAACCAACTTCGTTTTTTTTTGGATTTTGATGATTTTGGTTGTTGGAGGAGTTAAATTTGAGTAAATATAGATGAAATTAACACCTTATTTTTGGATTTTATATAAATTTTTAGTCAAATTGTAATAAAGGTATTTGAAACAACTTCGATTTTTTTGAATTTTGATGAATTTTTTTGTAGGATGAGCTAAATTTGATTGAATTTAGATGAAATTTACTTTCATTTTTTTGGATTTTATATACATTTTTAGTCAAATTGGAATAAAGTACATTGAAACCAACTTGGATTTTTTTGGATTTTGATGAATTTTTTTGTTGGAGGAGCTAAATTTGAGTGAATTTAGATGAAATTTACTTTTATTTTTTTGGATTTTATATAAATTTTTAATCAAATTGTAATAAAGTAATTTGAAACCAACTTCGATTTTTTTGGATTTTGATGAGTTTTTTTGTTTGGAGGAGCTAAATTTGAGTGAATTTAGATGAAATTTACATTAATTTTTTTGGATTTCATATAAATTTTTAGTCAAATTGTAATAAAGGAATTTGAACCAACTTCGATTTATTTGAATTTTGATGAATTTTTTTGTTGGAGGAGCTAAATTTGTGTGAATTTAGATGAAATTTACTTTCATTTTTTGGATTTTATATAAATTTTTAGTCAAATTGTAATAAAGGAATTTGAACCAACTTCGATTTTTTTGAATTTTGATGAATTTTTTTGTTGGAGGAGCTAAATTTGAGTGAATTTAGATGAAATTTACTTTTATTTTTTTGGATTTTATATAAATTTTTAATCAAATTGTAATAAAGGAATTTGAACCAACTTCGATTTTTTTTGATTTTGATGAGTTTTTTTGTTGGAGAAGTTAAATTTGAGTGAATTTAGATGAAATTTACTTCTATTTTTTTTTATTTCATATAAATTTTTAGTCAAATAGTAATAAAGGAATTTGAACCAACTTCGATTTTTTTGGATTTTGATGATTTTGGTTGTTGGAGGAGTTAAATTTGAGTAAATTTAGATGAAATTAACACCTTATTTTTGGATTTTATATAAATTTTTAGTCAAATTGTAATAAAGGGATTTGAAACAACTTCGATTTTTTTGGATTTTGATGAATTTTTTTGTAGGAGGAGCTAAATTTGATTGAATTTAGATGAAATTTACTTTCATTTTTTGGATTTTATATAAATTTTTAGTCAAATTGTAATAAAGGAATTTGAAACAACTTCGATTTTTTTGGATTTTGATGATTTTGGTTGTTGGAGGAGTTAAATTTGAGTAAATATAGATGAAATTAACACCTTATTTTTGGATTTTATATAAATTTTTAGTCAAATTGTAATAAAGGTATTTGAAACAACTTCGATTTTTTTGAATTTTGATGAATTTTTTTGTAGGATGAGCTAAATTTGATTGAATTTAGATGAAATTTACTTTCATTTTTTTGGATTTTATATACATTTTTAGTCAAATTGGAATAAAGTACATTGAAACCAACTTGGATTTTTTTGGATTTTGATGAATTTTTTTGTTGGAGGAGCTAAATTTGAGTGAATTTAGATGAAATTTACTTTTATTTTTTTGGATTTTATATAAATTTTTAATCAAATTGTAATAAAGTAATTTGAAACCAACTTCGATTTTTTTGGATTTTGATGAGTTTTTTTGTTTGGAGGAGCTAAATTTGAGTGAATTTAGATGAAATTTACATTAATTTTTTTGGATTTCATATAAATTTTTAGTCAAATTGTAATAAAGGAATTTGAACCAACTTCGATTTATTTGAATTTTGATGAATTTTTTTGTTGGAGGAGCTAAATTTGTGTGAATTTAGATGAAATTTACTTTCATTTTTTGGATTTTATATAAATTTTTAGTCAAATTGTAATAAAGGAATTTGAACCAACTTCGATTTTTTTGAATTTTGATGAATTTTTTTGTTGGAGGAGCTAAATTTGAGTGAATTTAGATGAAATTTACTTTTATTTTTTTGGATTTTATATAAATTTTTAATCAAATTGTAATAAAGGAATTTGAACCAACTTCGATTTTTTTTTATTTTGATGAGTTTTTTTGTTGGAGAAGTTAAATTTGAGTGAATTTAGATGAAATTTACTTCTATTTTTTTTTATTTCATATAAATTTTTAGTCAAATAGTAATAAAGGAATTTGAACCAACTTCGATTTTTTTGGATTTTGATGATTTTGGTTGTTGGAGGAGTTAAATTTGAGTAAATTTAGATGAAATTAACACCTTATTTTTGGATTTTATATAAATTTTTAGTCAAATTGTAATAAAGGGATTTGAAACAACTTCGATTTTTTTGGATTTTGATGAATTTTTTTGTAGGAGGAGCTAAATTTGATTGAATTTAGATGAAATTTACTTTCATTTTTTGGATTTTATATAAATTTTTAGTCAAATTGTAATAAAGGAATTTGAAACAACTTCGATTTTTTTGGATTTTGAAGAGTTTTTTTGTTGGAGGAGTTAAATTTGATTGAATTTAGATGAAATTTGCTTCTATTTTTTTTTATTTCATATAAATTTTTAGTCAAATAGTAATAAAGGAATTTGAACCAACTTCGATTTTTTTGGATTTTGATGATTTTGGTTGTTGGAGGAGTTAAATTTGAGTAAATTTAGATGAAATTAACACCTTATTTTTGGATTTTATATAAATTTTTAGTCAAATTGTAATAAAGGGATTTGAAACAACTTCGATTTTTTTGGATTTTGATGAATTTTTTTGTAGGAGGAGCTAAATTTGATTGAATTTAGATGAAATTTACTTTCATTTTTTGGATTTTATATAAATTTTTAGTCAAATTGTAATAAAGGAATTTGAAACAACTTCGATTTTTTTGGATTTTGAAGAGTTTTTTTGTTGGAGGAGTTAAATTTGATTGAATTTAGATGAAATTTGCTTCTATTTTTTTTTATTTCATATAAATTTTTAGTCAAATAGTAATAAAGGAATTTGAACCAACTTCGATTTTTTTGGATTTTGATGATTTTGTTTGTTGGAGGAGTTAAATTTGAGTAAATTTAGATGAAATTAACACCTTATTTTTGGATTTTATATAAATTTTTAGTCAAATTGTAATAAAGGGATTTGAAACAACTTCGATTTTTTTGGATTTTGATGAATTTTTTTGTAGGAGGAGCTAAATTTGATTGAATTTAGATGAAATTTACTTTCATTTTTTGGATTTTATATAAATTTTTAGTCAAATTGTAATAAAGGAATTTGAAACAACTTCGATTTTTTTGGATTTTGAAGAGTTTTTTTGTTGGAGGAGTTAAATTTGATTGAATTTAGATGAAATTTGCTTCTATTTTTTTTTATTTCATATAAATTTTTAGTCAAATAGTAATAAAGGAATTTGAACCAACTTCGATTTTTTTGGATTTTGATGATTTTGTTTGTTGGAGGAGTTAAATTTGAGTAAATTTAGATGAAATTAACACCTCATTTTTGGATTTTATATAAATTTTTAGTCAAATTGTAATAAAGGTATTTGAAACAACTTCGATTTTTTTGGATTTTGATGAATTTTTTTGTAGGAGGAGCTAAATTTGATTGAATTTAGATGAAATTTACTTTCATTTTTTTGGATTTTATATACATTTTTAGTCAAATTGGAATAAAGTACATTGAAACCAACTTGGATTTTTTTGGATTTTGATGAATTTTTTTGTTGGAGGAGTTAAATTTGAGTGAATTTAGATGAAATTTACTTCTATTTTTTTTTATTTCATATAAATTTTTAGTCAAATAGTAATAAAGGAATTTGAACCAACTTCGATTTTTTTGGATTTTGATGAGTTTTTTGATGGAGTTAAATTTGAGTGAATTTAGTAGAAATTTACTTCTATTTTTTTGATTTCATATAAATTTTTAGTCAAATTGTAATAAAGCAATTTGAACCAACTTCGATTTTTTTGGTTTTTGATGAGTTTTTTTGTTTGGAGGAGCTAAATTTGAGTGAATATAGATGAAATTTACTTTTACTTTTTTGGATTTTATATAAATTTTTAGTCAAATTGTAATAAAGGAATTTGAACCAACTTCGATTTTTTTTTATTTTGATGAGTTTTTTTGTTGGAGGAGTTAAATTCGAGTGAATTTAGTAGAAATTTATTTCTATTTTTTTTTATTTCATATAAATTTGTAGTCAAACTGTAATAAAGTACTTAGAAACCAACTTCGATTTTTTTGAATTTTGATGAATTTTTTTGTTGGAGGAGCTAAATTTGAGTGAATTTAGATGAAATTTACTTTTATTTTTTGTATTTTATATAAATTTTTACTCAAATTGTAATAAAGCAATTTGATCCAACTACGATTTTTTTGGATTTTGATGAGTTTTTTTGTTTGGAGGAGCTAAATTTGAGTGAATTTAGATGAAATTCACTTTTATTTTTTTGGATTTTATATAAATTTTTAGTCAAATTGTAATAAAGGAATTTGAACCAACTTCGATTTATTTGAATTTTGATGAATTTTTTGTAGGAGGAGCTAAATTTGATTGAATTTAGATGAAATTTACTTTCATTTTTTTGGATTTTATATAAATTTTTAGTCAAATTGTAATAAAGTACATTGAAACCAACTTGGATTTTTTTGGATTTTGTTGAATTTTTTTGTTGGAGGAGTTAAATTTGAGTGAATTTAGATGAAATTTACTTCTATTTTTTTTATTTCATATAAATTTATAGTCAAATAGTAATAAAGGAATTTGAACAAACTTCGATTTTTTTGGATTTTGATGATTTTGGTTGTTGGAGGAGTTAAATTTGAGTAAATTTAGATGAAATTAACACCTTATTTTTGGATTTTATATAAATTTTTAGTCAAATTGTAATAAAGGGATTTGAAACAACTTCGATTTTTTTGGATTTTGATGAATTTTTTTGTAGGAGGAGCTAAATTTGATTGAATTTAGATGAAATTTACTTTCATCTTTTTGGATTTTATATAAATTTTTAGTCAAATTGTAATAAAGTACATTGATACCAACTTGGATTTTTTTGGATTTTGATGAATTTTTTTGTTGGAGGAGTTAAATTTGAGTGAAATTAGATGAAATTTACTTTCATTTTTTGGATTTTATATAAATTTTTAGTCAAATTGTAATAAAGTACATTGAAACCAACTTGGATTTTTTTGGATTTTGTTGAATTTTTTTTTTGGAGGAGTTAAATTTGAGTGAATTTAGATGAAATTTACTTCTATTTTTTTTTATTTCATATAAATTTTTAGTCAAATAGTAATAAAGGAATTTGAACCAACTTCGTTTTTTTTTGGATTTTGATGATTTTGGTTGTTGGAGGAGTTAAATTTGAGTAAATATAGATGAAATTAACACCTTATTTTTGGATTTTATATAAATTTTTAGTCAAATTGTAATAAAGGTATTTGAAACAACTTCGATTTTTTTGAATTTTGATGAATTTTTTTGTAGGATGAGCTAAATTTGATTGAATTTAGATGAAATTTACTTTCATTTTTTTGGATTTTATATACATTTTTAGTCAAATTGGAATAAAGTACATTGAAACCAACTTGGATTTTTTTGGATTTTGATGAATTTTTTTGTTGGAGGAGCTAAATTTGAGTGAATTTAGTAGAAATTTACTTTTACTTTTTTGGATTTTATATAAATTTTTAGTCAAATTGTAATAAAGGAATTTGAACCAACTTCGATTTTTTTGGATTTTGATGAGTTTTTTTGTTGGAGGAGTTAAATTTGAGTGAATTTAGATGAAATTTACTTCTATTTTTTTTTATTTCATATAAATTTTTAGTCAAATAGTAATAAAGGAATTTGAACAAACTTCGATTTTTTTGGATTTTGATGATTTTGGTTGTTGGAGGAGTTAAATTTGAGTAAATTTAGATGAAATTAACACCTTATTTTTGGATTTTATATAAATTTTTAGTCAAATTGTAATAAAGGGATTTGAAACAACTTCGATTTTTTTGGATTTTGATGAATTTTTTTGTAGGAGGAGCTAAATTTGATTGAATTTAGATGAAATATACTTTCATCTTTTTGGATTTTATATAAATTTTTAGTCAAATTGTAATAAAGTACATTGATACCAACTTGGATTTTTTTGGATTTTGATGAATTTTTTTGTTGGAGGAGTTAAATTTGAGTGAATTTAGATGAAATTTACTTCTATTTTTTTTTATTTCATATAAATTTTTAGTCAAATAGTAATAAAGGAATTTGAACCAACTTCGATTTTTTTGGATTTTGATGATTTTGGTTGTTGGATGAGTTAAATTTGAGTAAATTTAGATGAAATTAACACCTTATTTTTGGATTTTATATAAATTTTTAGTCAAATTGTAATAAAGGGATTTGAAACAACTTCGATTTTTTTGGATTTTGATGAATTTTTTTGTAGGAGGAGCTAAATTTGATTGAATTTAGATGAAATTTACTTTCATCTTTTTGGATTTTATATAAATTTTTAGTCAAATTGTAATACAGTACATTGATACCAACTTGGTTTTTTTTGGATTTTGATGAATTTTTTTGTTGGAGGAGTTAAATTTGAGTGAATTTAGATGAAATTTACTTCTATTTTTTTTTATTTCATATAAATTTTTAGTCAAATAGTAATAAAGGAATTTGAACCAACTTCGATTTTTTTGGATTTTGATGAGTTTTTTGTTGGAGTTAAATTTGAGTGAATTTAGTAGAAATTTACTTCTATTTTTTTGATTTCATATAAATTTTTAGTCAAATTGTAATAAAGCAACTTGAACCAACTTCGATTTTTTTGGATTTTGATGAGTTTTTTTGTTTGGAGGAGCTAAATTTGAGTGAATATAGATGAAATTTACTTTTACTTTTTTGGATTTTATATAAATTTTTAGTCAAATTGTAATAAAGGAATTTGAACCAACTTCGATTTTTTTGGATTTTGATGAGTTTTTTTGTTGGAGAAGTTAAATTTGAGTGAATTTAGATGAAATTTACTTCTATTTTTTTTATTTCATATAAATTTTTAGTCAAATAGTAATAAAGGAATTTGAACCAACTTCGATTTTTTTGGATTTTGATGATTTTGGTTGTTGGAGGAGTTAAATTTGAGTAAATTTAGATGAAATTAACACTTTATTTTTGGATTTTATATAAATTTTTAGTCAAATTGTAATAAAGGGATTTGAAACCAACTTCGATTTTTTTTGGATTTTGATGAGTTTTTTTGTTTGGAGGAGCTAAATTTGAGTGAATTTAGTAGAAATTTACTTTTACTTTTTTGGATTTTATATAAATTTTTAGTCAAATTGTAATAAAGGAATTTGAACCAACTTCGATTTTTTTGGATTTTGATGAGTTTTTTTGTTGGAGGAGTTAAATTTGAGTGAATTTAGATGAAATTTACTTCTATTTTTTTTTATTTCATATAAATTTTTAGTCAAATAGTAATAAAGGAATTTGAACAAACTTCGATTTTTTTGGATTTTGATGATTTTGGTTGTTGGAGGAGTTAAATTTGAGTAAATTTAGATGAAATTAACACCTTATTTTTGGATTTTATATAAATTTTTAGTCAAATTGTAATAAAGGGATTTGAAACAACTTCGATTTTTTTGGATTTTGATGAATTTTTTTGTAGGAGGAGCTAAATTTGATTGAATTTAGATGAAATTTACTTTCATCTTTTTGGATTTTATATAAATTTTTAGTCAAATTGTAATAAAGTACATTGATACCAACTTGGATTTTTTTGGATTTTGATGAATTTTTTTGTTGGAGGAGTTAAATTTGAGTGAATTTAGATGAAATTTACTTCTATTTTTTTTTATTTCATATAAATTTTTAGTCAAATAGTATTAAAGGAATTTGAACCAACTTCGATTTTTTTGGATTTTGATGAGTTTTTTGTTGGAGTTAAATTTGAGTGAATTTAGTAGAAATTTACTTCTATTTTTTGATTTCATATAAATTTTTAGTCAAATTGTAATAAAGCAATTTGAACCAACTTCGATTTTTTTGGATTTTGATGAGTTTTTTTGTTTGGAGGAGCTAAATTTGAGTGAATATAGATGAAATTTACTTTTACTTTTTTGGATTTTATATAAATTTTTAGTCAAATTGTAATAAAGGAATTTGAACCAACTTCGATTTTTTTGGATTTTGATGAGTTTTTTTGTTGGAGGAGTTAAATTCGAGTGAATTTAGTAGAAATTTATTTCTATTTTTTTTTATTTCATATAAATTTTTAGTCAAACTGTAATAAAGTACTTAGAAACCAACTTCGATTTTTTTGAATTTTGATGAATTTTTTTGTTGGAGGAGCTAAATTTGAGTGAATTTAGATGAAATTTACTTTTATTTTTTGTATTTTATATAAATTTTTACTCAAATTGTAATAAAGCAATTTGATCCAACTACGATTTTTTTGGATTTTGATGAGTTTTTTTGTTTGGAGGAGCTAAATTTGAGTGAATTTAGATGAAATTCACTTTTATTTTTTTGGATTTTATATAAATTTTTAGTCAAATTGTAATAAAGGAATTTGAACCAACTTCGATTTATTTGAATTTTGATGAATTTTTTTGTAGGAGGAGCTAAATTTGAGTGAATTTAGATGAAATTTACTTTCATTTTTTTGGATTTTATATAAATTTTTAGTCAAATTGTAATAAAGTACATTGAAACCAACTTCGATTTTTTTTAGATTTTGATGAGTTTTATTGTTGGAGGAGTTAAATTTGAGTAAATCTAGATGAAATTAACACCTATTTTTTTGGATTTTATATAAATTTTTAGTCAAATTGTAATAAAGTAATTTGAAACCAACTTCGATTTTTTTTGGATTTTGATGAGTTTTTTTGTTGGAGGAGTTAAATTTGAGTGAATTTAGTAGAAATTTATTTCTATTTTTTTTATTTCATATAAATTTTTAGTCAAACTGTAATAAAGTACTTAGAAACCAACTTCGATTTTTTTGAATTTTGATGAATTTTTTTGTTGGAGGAGCTAAATTTGAGTGAATTTAGATGAAATTTACTTTTATTTTTTTGTATTTTATATAAATTTTTAGTCAAATAGTAATAAAGGAATTTGAACCAACTTCGATTTTTTTGGATTTTGATGAGTTTTTTTGTTTGGAGGAGCTAAATTTGAGTGAATATAGATGAAATTTTCTTTTACTTTTTTGGATTTTATATAAATTTTTAGTCAAATTGTAATAAAGGAATTTGAACCAACTTCGATTTTTTTGGATTTTGATGAGTTTTTTTGTTGGAGGAGTTAAATTCGAGTGAATTTAGTAGAAATTTATTTCTATTTTTTTTATTGCATATAAATTTGTAGTCAAACTGTAATAAAGTACTTAGAAACCAACTTCGATTTTTTTGAATTTTGATGAATTTTTTTGTTGGAGGAGCTAAATTTGAGTGAATTTAGATGAAATTTACTTTTATTTTTTGTATTTTATATAAATTTTTACTCAAATTGTAATAAAGCAATTTGATCCAACTACGATTTTTTTGGATTTTGATGAGTTTTTTTGTTTGGAGGAGCTAAATTTGAGTGAATTTAGATGAAATTCACTTTTATTTTTTTGGATTTTATATAAATTTTTAGTCAAATTGTAATAAAGGAATTTGAACCAACTTCGATTTATTTGAATTTTGATGAATTTTTTTGTAGGAGGAGCTAAATTTGATTGAATTTAGATGAAATTTACTTTCATTTTTTTGGATTTTATATAAATTTTTAGTCAAATTGTAATAAAGTACATTGAAACCAACTTGGATTTTTTTGGATTTTGTTGAATTTTTTTTTTGGAGGAGTTAAATTTGAGTGAATTTAGATGAAATTTACTTCTATTTTTTTTTATTTCATATAAATTTTTAGTCAAATAGTAATAAAGGAATTTGAACCAACTTCGTTTTTTTTTGGATTTTGATGATTTTGGTTGTTGGAGGAGTTAAATTTGAGTAAATATAGATGAAATTAACACCTTATTTTTGGATTTTATATAAATTTTTAGTCAAATTGTAATAAAGGTATTTGAAACAACTTCGATTTTTTTGAATTTTGATGAATTTTTTTGTAGGATGAGCTAAATTTGATTGAATTTAGATGAAATTTACTTTCATTTTTTTGGATTTTATATACATTTTTAGTCAAATTGGAATAAAGTACATTGAAACCAACTTGGATTTTTTTGGATTTTGATGAATTTTTTTGTTGGAGGAGCTAAATTTGAGTGAATTTAGTAGAAATTTACTTTTACTTTTTTGGATTTTATATAAATTTTTAGTCAAATTGTAATAAAGGAATTTGAACCAACTTCGATTTTTTTGGATTTTGATGAGTTTTTTTGTTGGAGGAGTTAAATTTGAGTGAATTTAGATGAAATTTACTTCTATTTTTTTTTATTTCATATAAATTTTTAGTCAAATAGTAATAAAGGAATTTGAACAAACTTCGATTTTTTTGGATTTTGATGATTTTGGTTGTTGGAGGAGTTAAATTTGAGTAAATTTAGATGAAATTAACACCTTATTTTTGGATTTTATATAAATTTTTAGTCAAATTGTAATAAAGGGATTTGAAACAACTTCGATTTTTTTGGATTTTGATGAATTTTTTTGTAGGAGGAGCTAAATTTGATTGAATTTAGATGAAATATACTTTCATCTTTTTGGATTTTATATAAATTTTTAGTCAAATTGTAATAAAGTACATTGATACCAACTTGGATTTTTTTGGATTTTGATGAATTTTTTTGTTGGAGGAGTTAAATTTGAGTGAATTTAGATGAAATTTACTTCTATTTTTTTTTATTTCATATAAATTTTTAGTCAAATAGTAATAAAGGAATTTGAACCAACTTCGATTTTTTTGGATTTTGATGATTTTGGTTGTTGGATGAGTTAAATTTGAGTAAATTTAGATGAAATTAACACCTTATTTTTGGATTTTATATAAATTTTTAGTCAAATTGTAATAAAGGGATTTGAAACAACTTCGATTTTTTTGGATTTTGATGAATTTTTTTGTAGGAGGAGCTAAATTTGATTGAATTTAGATGAAATTTACTTTCATCTTTTTGGATTTTATATAAATTTGTAGTCAAATTGTAATACAGTACATTGATACCAACTTGGTTTTTTTTGGATTTTGATGAATTTTTTTGTTGGAGGAGTTAAATTTGAGTGAATTTAGATGAAATTTACTTCTATTTTTTTTTATTTCATATAAATTTTTAGTCAAATAGTAATAAAGGAATTTGAACCAACTTCGATTTTTTTGGATTTTGATGAGTTTTTTGTTGGAGTTAAATTTGAGTGAATTTAGTAGAAATTTACTTCTATTTTTTTGATTTCATATAAATTTTTAGTCAAATTGTAATAAAGCAACTTGAACCAACTTCGATTTTTTTGGATTTTGATGAGTTTTTTTGTTTGGAGGAGCTAAATTTGAGTGAATATAGATGAAATTTACTTTTACTTTTTTGGATTTTATATAAATTTTTAGTCAAATTGTAATAAAGGAATTTGAACCAACTTCGATTTTTTTGGATTTTGATGAGTTTTTTTGTTGGAGAAGTTAAATTTGAGTGAATTTAGATGAAATTTACTTCTATTTTTTTTATTTCATATAAATTTTTAGTCAAATAGTAATAAAGGAATTTGAACCAACTTCGATTTTTTTGGATTTTGATGATTTTGGTTGTTGGAGGAGTTAAATTTGAGTAAATTTAGATGAAATTAACACTTTATTTTTGGATTTTATATAAATTTTTAGTCAAATTGTAATAAAGGGATTTGAAACCAACTTCGATTTTTTTTGGATTTTGATGAGTTTTTTTGTTTGGAGGAGCTAAATTTGAGTGAATTTAGTAGAAATTTACTTTTACTTTTTTGGATTTTATATAAATTTTTAGTCAAATTGTAATAAAGGAATTTGAACCAACTTCGATTTTTTTGGATTTTGATGAGTTTTTTTGTTGGAGGAGTTAAATTTGAGTGAATTTAGATGAAATTTACTTCTATTTTTTTTTATTTCATATAAATTTTTAGTCAAATAGTAATAAAGGAATTTGAACAAACTTCGATTTTTTTGGATTTTGATGATTTTGGTTGTTGGAGGAGTTAAATTTGAGTAAATTTAGATGAAATTAACACCTTATTTTTGGATTTTATATAAATTTTTAGTCAAATTGTAATAAAGGAATTTGAAACAACTTCGATTTTTTTGGATTTTGATGAATTTTTTTGTAGGAGGAGCTAAATTTGATTGAATTTAGATGAAATTTACTTTCATCTTTTTGGATTTTATATAAATTTTTAGTCAAATTGTAATAAAGTACATTGATACCAACTTGGATTTTTTTGGATTTTGATGAATTTTTTTGTTGGAGGAGTTAAATTTGAGTGAATTTAGATGAAATTTACTTCTATTTTTTTTTATTTCATATAAATTTTTAGTCAAATAGTATTAAAGGAATTTGAACCAACTTCGATTTTTTTGGATTTTGATGAGTTTTTTGTTGGAGTTAAATTTGAGTGAATTTAGTAGAAATTTACTTCTATTTTTTGATTTCATATAAATTTTTAGTCAAATTGTAATAAAGCAATTTGAACCAACTTCGATTTTTTTGGATTTTGATGAGTTTTTTTGTTTGGAGGAGCTAAATTTGAGTGAATATAGATGAAATTTACTTTTACTTTTTTGGATTTTATATAAATTTTTAGTCAAATTGTAATAAAGGAATTTGAACCAACTTCGATTTTTTTGGATTTTGATGAGTTTTTTTGTTGGAGGAGTTAAATTCGAGTGAATTTAGTAGAAATTTATTTCTATTTTTTTTTATTTCATATAAATTTTTAGTCAAACTGTAATAAAGTACTTAGAAACCAACTTCGATTTTTTTGAATTTTGATGAATTTTTTTGTTGGAGGAGCTAAATTTGAGTGAATTTAGATGAAATTTACTTTTATTTTTTGTATTTTATATAAATTTTTACTCAAATTGTAATAAAGCAATTTGATCCAACTACGATTTTTTTGGATTTTGATGAGTTTTTTTGTTTGGAGGAGCTAAATTTGAGTGAATTTAGATGAAATTCACTTTTATTTTTTTGGATTTTATATAAATTTTTAGTCAAATTGTAATAAAGGAATTTGAACCAACTTCGATTTATTTGAATTTTGATGAATTTTTTTGTAGGAGGAGCTAAATTTGAGTGAATTTAGATGAAATTTACTTTCATTTTTTTGGATTTTATATAAATTTTTAGTCAAATTGTAATAAAGTACATTGAAACCAACTTCGATTTTTTTTAGATTTTGATGAGTTTTATTGTTGGAGGAGTTAAATTTGAGTAAATCTAGATGAAATTACACCTATTTTTTTGGATTTTATATAAATTTTTAGTCAAATTGTAATAAAGTAATTTGAAACCAACTTCGATTTTTTTTGGATTTTGATGAGTTTTTTTGTTGGAGGAGTTAAATTTGAGTGAATTTAGTAGAAATTTATTTCTATTTTTTTTATTTCATATAAATTTTTAGTCAAACTGTAATAAAGTACTTAGAAACCAACTTCGATTTTTTTGAATTTTGATGAATTTTTTTGTTGGAGGAGCTAAATTTGAGTGAATTTAGATGAAATTTACTTTTATTTTTTTGTATTTTATATAAATTTTTAGTCAAATTGTAATAAAGCAATTTGAACCAACTTCGATTTTTTTGGATTTTGATGAGTTTTTTTGTTTGGAGGAGCTAAATTTGAGTGAATTTAGATGAAATTTACTTTTACTTTTTTGGATTTTATATAAATTTTTAGTCAAATTGTAATAAAGGAATTTGAACCAACTTCGATTTTTTTGGATTTTGATGAGTTTTTTTGTTGGGGGAGTTAAATTTGAGTGAATTTAGTAGAAATTTATTTGTATTTTTTTTTATTTCTTTTAAATTTTTAGTCAAACTGTAATAAAGTACTTAGAAACCAACTTCGATTTTTTTGAATTTTGATGAATTTTTTTGTTGGAGGAGCTAAATTTGAGTGAATTTAGATGAAATTCACTTTTATTTTTTGTATTTTATATAAATTTTTAGTCAAATTGTAATAAAGCAATTTGATCCAACTACGATTTTTTTGGATTTTGATGAGTTTTTTTGTTTGGAGGAGCTAAATTTGAGTGAATTTAGATGAAATTTACTTTAATTTTTTTGGATTTCATATAAATTTTTAGTCAAATTGTAATAAAGGAATTTGAACCAACTTCGATTTATTTGAATTTTGATGAATTTTTTTGTTGGAGGAGCTAAATTTGTGTGAATTTAGATGAAATTTACTTTCATTTTTTGGATTTTATATAAATTTTTAGTCAAATTGTAATAAAGGAATTTGAACCAACTTCGATTTTTTTGAATTTTGATGAATTTTTTTGTTGGAGGAGCTAAATTTGAGTGAATTTAGATGAAATTTACTTTTATTTTTTTGGATTTTATATAAATTTTTAATCAAATTGTAATAAAGGAATTTGAACCAACTTCGATTTTTTTTGATTTTGATGAGTTTTTTTGTTGGAGAAGTTAAATTTGAGTGAATTTAGATGAAATTTACTTCTATTTTTTTTTATTTCATATAAATTTTTAGTCAAATAGTAATAAAGGAATTTGAACCAACTTCGATTTTTTTGGATTTTGATGATTTTGGTTGTTGGAGGAGTTAAATTTGAGTAAATTTAGATGAAATTAACACCTTATTTTTGGATTTTATATAAATTTTTAGTCAAATTGTAATAAAGGGATTTGAAACAACTTCGATTTTTTTGGATTTTGATGAATTTTTTTGTAGGAGGAGCTAAATTTGATTGAATTTAGATGAAATTTACTTTCATTTTTTGGATTTTATATAAATTTTTAGTCAAATTGTAATAAAGGAATTTGAAACAACTTCGATTTTTTTGGATTTTGAAGAGTTTTTTTGTTGGAGGAGTTAAATTTGATTGAATTTAGATGAAATTTGCTTCTATTTTTTTTTATTTCATATAAATTTTTAGTCAAATAGTAATAAAGGAATTTGAACCAACTTCGATTTTTTTGGATTTTGATGATTTTGGTTGTTGGAGGAGTTAAATTTGAGTAAATTTAGATGAAATTAACACCTCATTTTTGGATTTTATATAAATTTTTAGTCAAATTGTAATAAAGGTATTTGAATCAACTTCGATTTTTTTGGATTTTGATGAATTTTTTTGTAGGAGGAGCTAAATTTGATTGAATTTAGATGAAATTTACTTTCATTTTTTTGGATTTTATATACATTTTTAGTCAAATTGGAATAAAGTACATTGAAACCAACTTGGATTTTTTTGGATTTTGATGAATTTTTTTGTTGGAGGAGTTAAATTTGAGTGAATTTAGATGAAATTTACTTCTATTTTTTTTATTTCATATAAATTTTTAGTCAAATAGTAATAAAGGAATTTGAACCAACTTCGATTTTTTTGGATTTTGATGAGTTTTTTGTTGGAGTTAAATTTGAGTGAATTTAGTAGAAATTTACTTCTATTTTTTTGATTTCATATAAATTTTTAGTCAAATTGTAATAAAGCAATTTGAACCAACTTCGATTTTTTTGGATTTTGATGAGTTTTTTTGTTTGGAGGAGCTAAATTTGAGTGAATATAGATGAAATTTACTTTTACTTTTTTGGATTTTATATAAATTTTTAGTCAAATTGTAATAAAGGGATTTGAACCAACTTCGATTTTTTTTTATTTTGATGAGTTTTTTTGTTGGAGGAGTTAAATTCGAGTGAATTTAGTAGAAATTTATTTCTATTTTTTTTTATTTCATATAAATTTGTAGTCAAACTGTAATAAAGTACTTAGAAACCAACTTCGATTTTTTTGAATTTTGATGAATTTTTTTGTTGGAGGAGCTAAATTTGAGTGAATTTAGATGAAATTTACTTTTATTTTTTGTATTTTATATAAATTTTTACTCAAATTGTAATAAAGCAATTTGATCCAACTACGATTTTTTTGAATTTCGATGAATTTTTTTGTTGGAGGAGCTAAATTTGAGTGAATTTAGATGAAATTTACTTTTATTTTTTTGGATTTTATATAAATTTTTAATCAAATTGTAATAAAGGAATTTGAACCAACTTCGATTTTTTTTGATTTTGATGAGTTTTTTTGTTGGAGAAGTTAAATTTGAGTGAATTTAGATGAAATTTACTTCTATTTTTTTTTATTTCATATAAATTTTTAGTCAAATAGTAATAAAGGAATTTGAACCAACTTCGATTTTTTTGGATTTTGATGATTTTGGTTGTTGGAGGAGTTAAATTTGAGTAAATTTAGATGAAATTAACACCTTATTTTTGGATTTTATATAAATTTTTAGTCAAATTGTAATAAAGGGATTTGAAACAACTTCGATTTTTTTGGATTTTGAAGAGTTTTTTTGTTGGAGGAGTTAAATTTGATTGAATTTAGATGAAATTTGCTTCTATTTTTTTTTATTTCATATAAATTTTTAGTCAAATAGTAATAAAGGAATTTGAACCAACTTCGATTTTTTTTTATTTTGATGAGTTTTTTTGTTGGAGGAGTTAAATTCGAGTGAATTTAGTAGAAATTTATTTCTATTTTTTTTTATTTCATATAAATTTGTAGTCAAACTGTAATAAAGTACTTAGAAACCAACTTCGATTTTTTTGAATTTTGATGAATTTTTTTGTTGGAGGAACTAAATTTGAGTGAATTTAGATGAAATTTACTTTTATTTTTTGTATTTTATATAAATTTTTAGTCAAATTGTAATAAAGGGAAATGAAACAACTTCGTTTTTTTTGGATTTTGATGAATTTTTTTGTAGGAGGAGCTAAATTTGATTGAATTTAGATGAAATTTACTTTCATTTTTTTGGATTTTATATAAATTTTTAGTCAAATTGTAATAAAGTATATTGAAACCAACTTGGATTTTTTTGGATTTTGATGAATTTTTTTGTTGGAGGAGCTAAATTTGAGTGAATTTAGATGAAATTTACTTTTATTTTTTTGGATTTTATATAAATTTTTAATCAAATTGTAATAAAATAATTTGAAACCAACCTCGATTTTTTTGGATTTTGATGAGTTTTTTGTTGGAGTTAAATTTGAGTGAATTTAGTAGAAATTTACTTCTATTTTTTTGATTTCATATAAATTTTTAGTCAAATTGTAATAAAGTACTTTGAAACCAACTTCGATTTTTTTGGATTTTGATGAATTTTTTTGTTGGAGGAGCTAAATTTGAGTGAATTTAGATGAAATTTACTTTTATTTTTTTGTATTTTATATAAATTTTTAGTCAAATTGTAATAAAGCAATTTGAACCAACTTCGATTTTTTTGGATTTTGATGAGTTTTTTTGTTTGGAGGAGCTAAATTTGAGTGAATATAGATGAAATTTACTTTTACTTTTTTGGATTTTATATAAATTTTTAGTCAAATTGTAATAAAGGAATTTGAACCAACTTCGATTTTTTTTTATTTTGATGAGTTTTTTTGTTGGAGGAGTTAAATTCGAGTGAATTTAGTAGAAATTTATTTCTATTTTTTTTTATTTCATATAAATTTGTAGTCAAACTGTAATAAAGTACTTAGAAACCAACTTCGATTTTTTTGAATTTTGATGAATTTTTTTGTTGGAGGAGCAAAATTTGAGTGAATTTAGATGAAATTTACTTTTATTTTTTGTATTTTATATAAATTTTTACTCAAATTGTAATAAAGCAATTTGATCCAACTACGATTTTTTTGAATTTTGATGAATTTTTTTGTTGGAGGAGCTAAATTTGAGTGAATTTAGATGAAATTTACTTTTATTTTTTTGGATTTTATATAAATTTTTAATCAAATTGTAATAAAGGAATTTGAACCAACTTCGATTTTTTTTGATTTTGATGAGTTTTTTTGTTGGAGAAGTTAAATTTCAGTGAATTTAGATGAAATTTACTTCTATTTTTTTTTATTTCATATAAATTTTTAGTCAAATAGTAATAAAGGAATTTGAACCAACTTCGATTTTTTTGGATTTTGATGATTTTGGTTGTTGGAGGAGTTAAATTTGAGTAAATTTAGATGAAATTAACACCTTATTTTTGGATTTTATATAAATTTTTAGTCAAATTGTAATAAAGGGATTTGAAACAACTTCGATTTTTTTGGATTTTGATGAATTTTTTTGTAGGAGGAGCTAAATTTGATTGAATTTAGATGAAATTTACTTTCATTTTTTGGATTTTATATAAATTTTTAGTCAAATTGTAATAAAGGAATTTGAAACAACTTCGATTTTTTTGGATTTTGAAGAGTTTTTTGTTGGAGGAGTTAAATTTGATTGAATTTAGATGAAATTTGCTTCTATTTTTTTTTATTTCATATAAATTTTTAGTCAAATAGTAATAAAGGAATTTGAACCAACTTCGATTTTTTTGGATTTTGATGATTTTGGTTGTTGGAGGAGTTAAATTTGAGTAAATTTAGATGAAATTAACACCTTATTTTTGGATTTTATTTAAATTTTTAGTCAAATTGTAATAAAGGGATTTGAAACAACTTCGATTTTTTTGGATTTTGATGAATTTTTTTGTAGGAGGAGCTAAATTTGATTGAATTTAGATGAAATTTACTTTCATTTTTTGGATTTTATATAAATTTTTAGTCAAATTGTAATAAAGGAATTTGAAACAACTTCGATTTTTTTGGATTTTGAAGAGTTTTTTTGTTGGAGGAGTTAAATTTGATTGAATTTAGATGAAATTTGCTTCTATTTTTTTTTATTTCATATAAATTTTTAGTCAAATAGTAATAAAGGAATTTGAACCAACTTCGATTTTTTTGGATTTTGATGATTTTGTTTGTTGGAGGAGTTAAATTTGAGTAAATTTAGATGAAATTAACACCTCATTTTTGGATTTTATATAAATTTTTAGTCAAATTGTAATAAAGGTATTTGAAACAACTTCGATTTTTTTGGATTTTGATGAATTTTTTTGTAGGAGGAGCTAAATTTGATTGAATTTAGATGAAATTTACTTTCATTTTTTTGGATTTTATATACATTTTTAGTCAAATTGGAATAAAGTACATTGAAACCAACTTGGATTTTTTTGGATTTTGATGAATTTTTTTGTTGGAGGAGTTAAATTTGAGTGAATTTAGATGAAATTTACTTCTATTTTTTTTTATTTCATATAAATTTTTAGTCAAATAGTAATAAAGGAATTTGAACCAACTTCGATTTTTTTGGATTTTGATGAGTTTTTTGTTGGAGTTAAATTTGAGTGAATTTAGTAGAAATTTACTTCTATTTTTTTGATTTCATATAAATTTTTAGTCAAATTGTAATAAAGCAATTTGAACCAACTTCGATTTTTTTGGATTTTGATGAGTTTTTTTGTTTGGAGGAGCTAAATTTGAGTGAATATAGATGAAATTTACTTTTACTTTTTTGGATTTTATATAAATTTTTAGTCAAATTGTAATAAAGGAATTTGAACCAACTTCGATTTTTTTTTATTTTGATGAGTTTTTTTGTTGGAGGAGTTAAATTCGAGTGAATTTAGTAGAAATTTATTTCTATTTTTTTTTATTTCATATAAATTTGTAGTCAAACTGTAATAAAGTACTTAGAAACCAACTTCGATTTTTTTGAATTTTGATGAATTTTTTTGTTGGAGGAGCTAAATTTGAGTGAATTTAGATGAAATTTACTTTTATTTTTTGTATTTTATATAAATTTTTACTCAAATTGTAATAAAGCAATTTGATCCAACTACGATTTTTTTGGATTTTGATGAGTTTTTTTGTTTGGAGGAGCTAAATTTGAGTGAATTTAGATGAAATTCACTTTTATTTTTTTGGATTTTATATAAATTTTTAGTCAAATTGTAATAAAGGAATTTGAACCAACTTCGATTTATTTGAATTTTGATGAATTTTTTTGTAGGAGGAGCTAAATTTGATTGAATTTAGATGAAATTTACTTTCATTTTTTTGGATTTTATATAAATTTTTAGTCAAATTGTAATAAAGTACATTGAAACCAACTTGGATTTTTTTGGATTTTGTTGAATTTTTTTTTTGGAGGAGTTAAATTTGAGTGAATTTAGATGAAATTTACTTCTATTTTTTTTTATTTCATATAAATTTTTAGTCAAATAGTAATAAAGGAATTTGAACCAACTTCGATTTTTTTGGATTTTGATGATTTTGTTTGTTGGAGGAGTTAAATTTGAGTAAATTTAGATGAAATTAACACCTCATTTTTGGATTTTATATAAATTTTTAGTCAAATTGTAATAAAGGTATTTGAAACAACTTCGATTTTTTTGGATTTTGATGAATTTTTTTGTAGGAGGAGCTAAATTTGATTGAATTTAGATGAAATTTACTTTCATTTTTTTGGATTTTATATACATTTTTAGTCAAATTGGAATAAAGTACATTGAAACCAACTTGGATTTTTTTGGATTTTGATGAATTTTTTTGTTGGAGGAGTTAAATTTGAGTGAATTTAGATGAAATTTACTTCTATTTTTTTTTATTTCATATAAATTTTTAGTCAAATAGTAATAAAGGAATTTGAACCAACTTCGATTTTTTTGGATTTTGATGAGTTTTTTGTTGGAGTTAAATTTGAGTGAATTTAGTAGAAATTTATTTCTATTTTTTTTTATTTCATATAAATTTGTAGTCAAACTGTAATAAAGTACTTAGAAACCAACTTCGATTTTTTTGAATTTTGATGAATTTTTTTGTTGGAGGAGCTAAATTTGAGTGAATTTAGATGAAATTTACTTTTATTTTTTGTATTTTATATAAATTTTTACTCAAATTGTAATAAAGCAATTTGATCCAACTACGATTTTTTTGGATTTTGATGAGTTTTTTTGTTTGGAGGAGCTAAATTTGAGTGAATTTAGATGAAATTCACTTTTATTTTTTTGGATTTTATATAAATTTTTAGTCAAATTGTAATAAAGGAATTTGAACCAACTTCGATTTATTTGAATTTTGATGAATTTTTTTGTAGGAGGAGCTAAATTTGATTGAATTTAGATGAAATTTACTTTCATTTTTTTGGATTTTATATAAATTTTTAGTCAAATTGTAATAAAGTACATTGAAACCAACTTGGATTTTTTTGGATTTTGTTGAATTTTTTTTTTGGAGGAGTTAAATTTGAGTGAATTTAGATGAAATTTACTTCTATTTTTTTTTATTTCATATAAATTTTTAGTCAAATAGTAATAAAGGAATTTGAACCAACTTCGATATTTTTGGATTTTGATGATTTTGGTTGTTGGAGGAGTTAAATTTGAGTAAATATATATGAAATTAACACCTTATTTTTGGATTTTATATAAATTTTTAGTCAAATTGTAATAAAGGTATTTGAAACAACTTCGATTTTTTTGAATTTTGATGAATTTTTTTGTAGGATGAGCTAAATTTGATTGAATTTAGATGAAATTTACTTTCATTTTTTTGGATTTTATATACATTTTTAGTCAAATTGGAATAAAGTACATTGAAACCAACTTGGATTTTTTTGGATTTTGATGAATTTTTTTGTTGGAGGAGCTAAATTTGAGTGAATTTAGATGAAATTTACTTTTATTTTTTTGGATTTTATATAAATTTTTAATCAAATTGAAATAAAGTAATTTGAAACCAACCTCGATTTTTTTGGATTTTGATGAGTTTTTTTGTTTGGAGGAGCTAAATTTGAGTGAATTTAGATGAAATTTACTTTCATTTTTTGGATTTTATATAAATTTTTAGTCAAATTGTAATAAAGGAATTTGAACCAACTTCGATTTTTTTGGATTTTGAAGAGTTTTTTGTTGGAGGAGTTAAATTTGATTGAATTTAGATGAAATTTGCTTCTATTTTTTTTATTTCATATAAATTTTTAGTCAAATAGTAATAAAGGAATTTGAACCAACTTCGATTTTTTTGGATTTTGATGATTTTGGTTGTTGGAGGAGTTAAATTTGAGTAAATTTAGATGAAATTAACACCTCATTTTTGGATTTTATATAAATTTTTAGTCAAATTGTAATAAAGGTATTTGAAACAACTTCGATTTTTTTGGATTTTGATGAATTTTTTTGTAGGAGCTAAATTTGATTGAATTTAGATGAAATTTACTTTCATTTTTTTGGATTTTATATACATTTTTAGTCAAATTGGAATAAAGTACATTGAAACCAACTTGGATTTTTTTGGATTTTGATGAATTTTTTTGTTGGAGGAGTTAAATTTGAGTGAATTTAGATGAAATTTACTTTAATTTTTTTGGATTTCATATAAATTTTTAGTCAAATTGTAATAAAGGAATTTGAACCAACTTCGATTTATTTGAATTTTGATGAATTTTTTTGTTGGAGGAGCTAAATTTGTGTGAATTTAGATGAAATTTACTTTCATTGTTTGGATTTTATATAAATTTTTAGTCAAATTGTAATAAAGGAATTTGAACCAACTTCGATTTTTTTGGATTTTGATGATTTTGGTTGTTGGAGGAGTTAAATTTGAGTAAATTTAGATGAAATTAACACCTTATTTTTGGATTTTATTTAAATTTTTAGTCAAATTGTAATAAAGGGATTTGAAACAACTTCGATTTTTTTGGATTTTGATGAATTTTTTTGTAGGAGGAGCTAAATTTGATTGAATTTAGATGAAATTTACTTTCATTTTTTGGATTTTATATAAATTTTTAGTCAAATTGTAATAAAGGAATTTGAAACAACTTCGATTTTTTTGGATTTTGAAGAGTTTTTTTGTTGGAGGAGTTAAATTTGATTGAATTTAGATGAAATTTGCTTCTATTTTTTTTTATTTCATATAAATTTTTAGTCAAATAGTAATAAAGGAATTTGAACCAACTTCGATTTTTTTGGATTTTGATGATTTTGTTTGTTGGAGGAGTTAAATTTGAGTAAATTTAGATGAAATTAACACCTCATTTTTGGATTTTATATAAATTTTTAGTCAAATTGTAATAAAGGTATTTGAAACAACTTCGATTTTTTTGGATTTTGATGAATTTTTTTGTAGGAGGAGCTAAATTTGATTGAATTTAGATGAAATTTACTTTCATTTTTTTGGATTTTATATACATTTTTAGTCAAATTGGAATAAAGTACATTGAAACCAACTTGGATTTTTTTGGATTTTGATGAATTTTTTTGTTGGAGGAGTTAAATTTGAGTGAATTTAGATGAAATTTACTTCTATTTTTTTTTATTTCATATAAATTTTTAGTCAAATAGTAATAAAGGAATTTGAACCAACTTCGATTTTTTTGGATTTTGATGAGTTTTTTGTTGGAGTTAAATTTGAGTGAATTTAGTAGAAATTTACTTCTATTTTTTTGATTTCATATAAATTTTTAGTCAAATTGTAATAAAGCAATTTGAACCAACTTCGATTTTTTTGGATTTTGATGAGTTTTTTTGTTTGGAGGAGCTAAATTTGAGTGAATATAGATGAAATTTACTTTTACTTTTTTGGATTTTATATAAATTTTTAGTCAAATTGTAATAAAGGAATTTGAACCAACTTCGATTTTTTTTTATTTTGATGAGTTTTTTTGTTGGAGGAGTTAAATTCGAGTGAATTTAGTAGAAATTTATTTCTATTTTTTTTTATTTCATATAAATTTGTAGTCAAACTGTAATAAAGTACTTAGAAACCAACTTCGATTTTTTTGAATTTTGATGAATTTTTTTGTTGGAGGAGCTAAATTTGAGTGAATTTAGATGAAATTTACTTTTATTTTTTGTATTTTATATAAATTTTTACTCAAATTGTAATAAAGCAATTTGATCCAACTACGATTTTTTTGGATTTTGATGAGTTTTTTTGTTTGGAGGAGCTAAATTTGAGTGAATTTAGATGAAATTCACTTTTATTTTTTTGGATTTTATATAAATTTTTAGTCAAATTGTAATAAAGGAATTTGAACCAACTTCGATTTATTTGAATTTTGATGAATTTTTTTGTAGGAGGAGCTAAATTTGATTGAATTTAGATGAAATTTACTTTCATTTTTTTGGATTTTATATAAATTTTTAGTCAAATTGTAATAAAGTACATTGAAACCAACTTGGATTTTTTTGGATTTTGTTGAATTTTTTTTTTGGAGGAGTTAAATTTGAGTGAATTTAGATGAAATTTACTTCTATTTTTTTTTATTTCATATAAATTTTTAGTCAAATAGTAATAAAGGAATTTGAACCAACTTCGATTTTTTTGGATTTTGATGATTTTGTTTGTTGGAGGAGTTAAATTTGAGTAAATTTAGATGAAATTAACACCTCATTTTTGGATTTTATATAAATTTTTAGTCAAATTGTAATAAAGGTATTTGAAACAACTTCGATTTTTTTGGATTTTGATGAATTTTTTTGTAGGAGGAGCTAAATTTGATTGAATTTAGATGAAATTTACTTTCATTTTTTTGGATTTTATATACATTTTTAGTCAAATTGGAATAAAGTACATTGAAACCAACTTGGATTTTTTTGGATTTTGATGAATTTTTTTGTTGGAGGAGTTAAATTTGAGTGAATTTAGATGAAATTTACTTCTATTTTTTTTTATTTCATATAAATTTTTAGTCAAATAGTAATAAAGGAATTTGAACCAACTTCGATTTTTTTGGATTTTGATGAGTTTTTTGTTGGAGTTAAATTTGAGTGAATTTAGTAGAAATTTATTTCTATTTTTTTTTATTTCATATAAATTTGTAGTCAAACTGTAATAAAGTACTTAGAAACCAACTTCGATTTTTTTGAATTTTGATGAATTTTTTTGTTGGAGGAGCTAAATTTGAGTGAATTTAGATGAAATTTACTTTTATTTTTTGTATTTTATATAAATTTTTACTCAAATTGTAATAAAGCAATTTGATCCAACTACGATTTTTTTGGATTTTGATGAGTTTTTTTGTTTGGAGGAGCTAAATTTGAGTGAATTTAGATGAAATTCACTTTTATTTTTTTTGATTTTATATAAATTTTTAGTCAAATTGTAATAAAGGAATTTGAACCAACTTCGATTTATTTGAATTTTGATGAATTTTTTTGTAGGAGGAGCTAAATTTGATTGAATTTAGATGAAATTTACTTTCATTTTTTTGGATTTTATATAAATTTTTAGTCAAATTGTAATAAAGTACATTGAAACCAACTTGGATTTTTTTGGATTTTGTTGAATTTTTTTTTTGGAGGAGTTAAATTTGAGTGAATTTAGATGAAATTTACTTCTATTTTTTTTTATTTCATATAAATTTTTAGTCAAATAGTAATAAAGGAATTTGAACCAACTTCGATATTTTTGGATTTTGATGATTTTGGTTGTTGGAGGAGTTAAATTTGAGTAAATATATATGAAATTAACACCTTATTTTTGGATTTTATATAAATTTTTAGTCAAATTGTAATAAAGGTATTTGAAACAACTTCGATTTTTTTGAATTTTGATGAATTTTTTTGTAGGATGAGCTAAATTTGATTGAATTTAGATGAAATTTACTTTCATTTTTTTGGATTTTATATACATTTTTCGTCAAATTGGAATAAAGTACATTGAAACCAACTTGGATTTTTTTGGATTTTGATGAATTTTTTTGTTGGAGGAGCTAAATTTGAGTGAATTTAGATGAAATTTACTTTTATTTTTTTGGATTTTATATAAATTTTTAATCAAATTGAAATAAAGTAATTTGAAACCAACCTCGATTTTTTTGGATTTTGATGAGTTTTTTTGTTTGGAGGAGCTAAATTTGAGTGAATTTAGATGAAATTTACTTTTATTTTTTTGGATTTTATATAAATTTTTAATCAAATTGTAATAAAGGAATTTGAACCAACTTCGATTTTTTTTTATTTTGATGAGTTTTTTTGTTGGAGAAGTTAAATTTGAGTGAATTTAGATGAAATTTACTTCTATTTTTTTTTATTTCATATAAATTTTTAGTCAAATAGTAATAAAGGAATTTGAACCAACTTCGATTTTTTTGGATTTTGATGATTTTGGTTGTTGGAGGAGTTAAATTTGAGTAAATTTAGATGAAATTAACACCTTATTTTTGGATTTTATATAAATTTTTAGTCAAATTGTAATAAAGGGATTTGAAACAACTTCGATTTTTTTGGATTTTGATGAATTTTTTTGTAGGAGGAGCTAAATTTGATTGAATTTAGATGAAATTTACTTTCATTTTTTGGATTTTATATAAATTTTTAGTCAAATTGTAATAAAGGAATTTGAAACAACTTCGATTTTTTTGGATTTTGAAGAGTTTTTTTGTTGGAGGAGTTAAATTTGATTGAATTTAGATGAAATTTGCTTCTATTTTTTTTTATTTCATATAAATTTTTAGTCAAATAGTAATAAAGGAATTTGAAACAACTTCGATTTTTTTGGATTTTGATGATTTTGTTTGTTGGAGGAGTTAAATTTGAGTAAATTTAGATGAAATTAACACCTCATTTTTGGATTTTATATAAATTTTTGGTCAAATTGTAATAAAGGTATTTGAAACAACTTCGATTTTTTTGGATTTTGATGAATTTTTTTGTAGGAGGAGCTAAATTTGATTGAATTTAGATGAAATTTACTTTCATTTTTTTGGATTTTATATACATTTTTAGTCAAATTGGAATAAAGTACATTGAAACCAACTTGGATTTTTTTGGATTTTGATGAATTTTTTTGTTGGAGGAGTTAAATTTGAGTGAATTTAGATGAAATTTACTTCTATTTTTTTTTATTTCATATAAATTTTTAGTCAAATAGTAATAAAGGAATTTGAACCAACTTCGATTTTTTTGGATTTTGATGAGTTTTTTGTTGGAGTTAAATTTGAGTGAATTTAGTAGAAATTTACTTCTATTTTTTTGATTTCATATAAATTTTTAGTCAAATTGTAATAAAGCAATTTGAACCAACTTCGATTTTTTTGGATTTTGATGAGTTTTTTTGTTTGGAGGAGCTAAATTTGAGTGAATTTAGATGAAATTCACTTTTATTTTTTTGGATTTTATATAAATTTTTAGTCAAATTGTAATAAAGGAATTTGAACCAACTTCGATTTATTTGAATTTTGATGAATTTTTTTGTAGGAGGAGCTAAATTTGATTGAATTTAGATGAAATTTACTTTCATTTTTTTGGATTTTATATAAATTTTTAGTCAAATTGTAATAAAGTACATTGAAACCAACTTGGATTTTTTTGGATTTTGTTGAATTTTTTTTTGGAGGAGTTAAATTTGAGTGAATTTAGATGAAATTTACTTCTATTTTTTTTTATTTCATATAAATTTTTAGTCAAATAGTAATAAAGGAATTTGAACCAACTTCGATTTTTTTGGATTTTGATGATTTTGGTTGTTGGAGGAGTTAAATTTGAGTAAATATAGATGAAATTAACACCTTATTTTTGGATTTTATATAAATTTTTAGTCAAATTGTAATAAAGGTATTTGAAACAACTTCGATTTTTTTGAATTTTGATGAATTTTTTTGTAGGATGAGCTAAATTTGATTGAATTTAGATGAAATTTACTTTCATTTTTTTGGATTTTATATACATTTTTAGTCAAATTGGAATAAAGTACATTGAAACCAACTTGGATTTTTTTGGATTTTGATGAATTTTTTTGTTGGAGGAGCTAAATTTGAGTGAATTTAGATGAAATTTACTTTTATTTTTTTGGATTTTATATAAATTTTTAATCAAATTGTAATGAAGTAATTTGAAACCAACTTCGATTTTTTTGGATTTTGATGAGTTTTTTTGTTTGGAGGAGCTAAATTTGAGTGAATTTAGATGAAATTTACTTTAATTTTTTTGGATTTCATATAAATTTTTAGTCAAATTGTAATAAAGGAATTTGAACCAACTTCGATTTATTTGAATTTTGATGAATTTTTTTGTTGGAGGAGCTAAATTTGTGTGAATTTAGATGAAATTTACTTTCATTTTTTGGATTTTATATAAATTTTTAGTCAAATTGTAATAAAGGAATTTGAACCAACTTCGATTTTTTTGAATTTTGATGAATTTTTTGTTGGAGGAGCTAAATTTGAGTGAATTTAGATGAAATTTACTTTTATTTTTTTGGATTTTATATAAATTTTTAATCAAATTGTAATAAAGGAATTTGAACCAACTTCGATTTTTTTTTATTTTGATGAGTTTTTTTGTGGGAGAAGTTAAATTTGAGTGAATTTAGATGAAATTTACTTCTATTTTTTTTTATTTCATATAAATTTTTAGTCAAATAGTAATAAAGGAATTTGAACCAACTTCGATTTTTTTGGATTTTGATGATTTTGGTTGTTGGAGGAGTTAAATTTGAGTAAATTTAGATGAAATTAACACCTTATTTTTGGATTTTATATAAATTTTTAGTCAAATTGTAATAAAGGGATTTGAAACAACTTCGATTTTTTTGGATTTTGATGAATTTTTTTGTAGGAGGAGCTAAATTTGATTGAATTTAGATGAAATTTACTTTCATTTTTTGGATTTTATATAAATTTTTAGTCAAATTGTAATAAAGGAATTTGAAACAACTTCGATTTTTTTGGATTTTGAAGAGTTTTTTTGTTGGAGGAGTTAAATTTGATTGAATTTAGATGAAATTTGCTTCTATTTTTTTTTTATTTCATATAAATTTTTAGTCAAATAGTAATAAAGGAATTTGAACCAACTTCGATTTTTTTGGATTTTGATGATTTTGTTTGTTGGAGGAGTTAAATTTGAGTAAATTTAGATGAAATTAACACCTCATTTTTGGATTTTATATAAATTTTTAGTCAAATTGTAATAAAGGTATTTGAAACAACTTCGATTTTTTTGGATTTTGATGAATTTTTTTGTAGGAGGAGCTAAATTTGATTGAATTTAGATGAAATTTACTTTCATTTTTTTGGATTTTATATACATTTTTAGTCAAATTGGAATAAAGTACATTGAAACCAACTTGGATTTTTTTGGATTTTGATGAATTTTTTTGTTGGAGTTAAATTTGAGTGAATTTAGTAGAAATTTACTTCTATTTTTTTTGATTTCATATAAATTTTTAGTCCAATTGTAATAAAGTACTTTGAAACCAACTTCGATTTTTTTTGGATTTTGATGAGTTTTATTGTTGGAGGAGTTAAATTTGAGTGAATTTAGATGAAATTTACTTTCATCTTTTTGGATTTTATATAAATTTTTAGTCAAATTGTAATAAAGTACATTGATACCAACTTGGTTTTTTTTGGATTTTGATGAATTTTTTGTTGGAGGAGTTAAATTTGAGTGAATTTAGATGAAATTTACTTCTATTTTTTTTTTATTTCATATAAATTTTTAGTCAAATAGTAATAAAGGAATTTGAACCAACTTCGATTTTTTTGGATTTTGATGAGTTTTTTGTTGGAGTTAAATTTGAGTGAATTTAGAAGAAATTTACTTCTATTTTTTTGATTTCATATAAATTTTTAGTCAAATTGTAATAAAGCAATTTGAACCAACTTCGATTTTTTTGGATTTTGATGAGTTTTTTTGTTTGGAGGAGCTAAATTTGAGTGAATATAGATGAAATTTACTTTTACATTTTTGGATTTTATATAAATTTTTAGTCAAATTGTAATAAAGGAATTTGAATCAACTTCGATTTTTTTGGATTTTGATGAGTTTTTTTGTTGGAGAAGTTAAATTTGAGTGAATTTAGATGAAATTTACTTCTATTTTTTTTATTTCATATAAATTTTTAGTCAAATAGTAATAAAGGAATTTGAACCAACTTCGATTTTTTTGGATTTTGATGATTTTGGTTGTTGGAGGAGTTAAATTTGAGTAAATTTAGATGAAATTAACACCTTATTTTTGGATTTTATATAAATTTTTAGTCAAATTGTAATAAAGGGATTTGAAACCAACTTCGATTTTTTTTGGATTTTGATGAGTTTTTTTGTTTGGAGGAGCTAATTTTGAGTGAATTTAGTAGAAATTTACTTTTACTTTTTTGGATTTTATATAAATTTTTAGTCAAATTGTAATAAAGGAATTTGAACCAACTTCGATTTTTTTGGATTTTGATGAGTTTTTTTGTTGGAGGAGTTAAATTTGAGTGAATTTAGATGAAATTTACTTCTATTTTTTTTTATTTCATATAAATTTTTAGTCAAATAGTAATAAAGGAATTTGAACAAACTTCGATTTTTTTGGATTTTGATGATTTTGGTTGTTGGAGGAGTTAAATTTGAGTAAATTTAGATGAAATTAACACCTTATTTTTGGATTTTATATAAATTTTTAGTCAAATTGTAATAAAGGGATTTGAAACAACTTCGATTTTTTTGGATTTTGATGAATTTTTTTGTAGGAGGAGCTAAATTTGATTGAATTTAGATGAAATTTACTTTCATCTTTTTGGATTTTATATAAATTTTTAGTCAAATTGTAATAAAGTACATTGATACCAACTTGGATTTTTTTGGATTTTGATGAATTTTTTTGTTGGAGGAGTTAAATTTGAGTGAATTTAGATGAAATTTACTTCTATTTTTTTTTATTTCATATAAATTTTTAGTCAAATAGTATTAAAGGAATTTGAACCAACTTCGATTTTTTTGGATTTTGATGAGTTTTTTTGTTTGGAGGAGCTAAATTTGAGTGAATATAGATGAAATTTACTTTTACTTTTTTGGATTTTATATAAATTTTTAGTCAAATTGTAATAAAGGAATTTGAACCAACTTCGATTTTTTTGGATTTTGATGAGTTTTTTTGTTGGAGGAGTTAAATTCGAGTGAATTTAGTAGAAATTTATTTCTATTTTTTTTTATTTCATATAAATTTTTAGTCAAACTGTAATAAAGTACTTAGAAACCAACTTCGATTTTTTTGAATTTTGATGAATTTTTTTGTTGGAGGAGCTAAATTTGAGTGAATTTAGATGAAATTTACTTTTATTTTTTGTATTTTATATAAATTTTTAGTCAAATTGTAATAAAGGGAAATGAAACAACTTCGATTTTTTTGGATTTTGATGAATTTTTTTGTAGGAGGAGCTAAATTTGATTGAATTTAGATGAAATTTACTTTCATTTTTTTGGATTTTATATAAATTTTTAGTCAAATTGTAATAAAGTATATTGAAACCAACTTGGATTTTTTTGGATTTTGATGAATTTTTTTGTTGGAGGAGCTAAATTTGAGTGAATTTAGATGAAATTTACTTTTATTTTTTTGGATTTTATATAAATTTTTAATCAAATTGTAATAAAGTAATTTGAAACCAACTTCGATTTTTTTGGATTTTGATGAGTTTTTTGTTGGAGTTAAATTTGAGTGAATTTAGTAGAAATTTACTTCTATTTTTTTGATTTCATATAAATTTTTAGTCAAATTGTAATAAAGTACTTTGAAACCAACTTCGATTTTTTTGGATTTTGATGAATTTTTTTGTTGGAGGAGCTAAATTTGAGTGAATTTAGATGAAATTTACTTTTATTTTTTTGTATTTTATATAAATTTTTAGTCAAATTGTAATAAAGCAATTTGAACCAACTTCGATTTTTTTGGATTTTGATGAGTTTTTTTGTTTGGAGGAGCTAAATTTGAGTGAATTTAGATGAAATTTACTTTTACTTTTTTGGATTTTATATAAATTTTTAGCCAAATTGTAATAAAGGAATTTGAACCAACTTCGATTTTTTTGGATTTTGATGAGTTTTTTTGTTGGAGGAGTTAAATTTGAGTGAATTTAGTAGAAATTTATTTGTATTTTTTTTTATTTCTTTTAAATTTTTAGTCAAACTGTAATAAAGTACTTAGAAACCAACTTCGATTTTTTTGAATTTTGATGAATTTTTTTGTTGGAGGAGCTAAATTTGAGTGAATTTAGATGAAATTTACTTTTATTTTTTGTATTTTATATAAATTTTTAGTCAAATTGTAATAAAGCAATTTGATCCAACTACGATTTTTTTGGATTTTGATGAGTTTTTTTGTTTGGAGGAGCTAAATTTGAGTGAATTTAGTTGAAATTTACTTTAATTTTTTTGGATTTCATATAAATTTTTAGTCAAATTGTAATAAAGGAATTTGAACCAACTTCGATTTATTTGAATTTTGATGAATTTTTTTGTTGGAGGAGCTAAATTTGTGTGAATTTAGATGAAATTTACTTTCATTTTTTGGATTTTATATAAATTTTTAGTCAAATTGTAATAAAGGAATTTGAACCAACATCGATTTTTTTGAATTTTGATGAATTTTTTTGTTCGAGGAGCTAAATTTGAGTGAATTTAGATGAAATTTACTTTTATTTTTTTGGATTTTATATAAATTTTTAATCAAATTGTAATAAAGGAATTTGAACCAACTTCGATTTTTTTGGATTTTGATGAGTTTTTTTGTTGGAGAAGTTAAATTTGAGTGAATTTAGATGAAATTTACTTCTATTTTTTTTTATTTCATATAAATTTTTAGTCAAATAGTAATAAAGGAATTTGAACCAACTTCGATTTTTTTGGATTTTGATGATTTTGGTTGTTGGAGGAGTTAAATTTGAGTAAATTTAGATGAAATTAACACCTTATTTTTGGATTTTATATAAATTTTTAGTCAAATTGTAATAAGGGGATTTGAAACAACTTCGATTTTTTTGGATTTTGATGAATTTTTTTGTAGGAGGAGCTAAATTTGATTGAATTTAGATGAAATTTACTTTCATTTTTTGGATTTTATATAAATTTTTAGTCAAATTGTAATAAAGGAATTTGAAACAACTTCGATTTTTTTGGATTTTGATGAGTTTTTTTGTTGGAGGAGTTAAATTTGATTGAATTTAGATGAAATTTGCTTCTATTTTTTTTTATTTCATATAAATTTTTAGTCAAATAGTAATAAAGGAATTTGAACCAACTTCGATTTTTTTGGATTTTGATGATTTTGGTTGTTGGAGGAGTTAAATTTGAGTAAATTTAGATTAAATTAACACCTCATTTTTGGATTTTATATAAATTTTTAGTCAAATTGTAATAAAGGTATTTGAAACAACTTCGATTTTTTTGGATTTTGATGAATTTTTTGTAGGAGGAGCTAAATTTGATTGAATTTAGATGAAATTTACTTTCATTTTTTTGGATTTTATATACATTTTTAGTCAAATTGGAATAAAGTACATTGAAACCAACTTGTATTTTTTTGGATTTTGATGAATTTTTTTGTTGGAGGAGTTAAATTTGAGTGAATTTAGATGAAATTTACTTCTATTTTTTTTTATTTCATATTAATTTTTAGTCAAATAGTAATAAAGGAATTTGAACCAACTTCGATTTTTTTGGATTTTGATGAGTTTTTTGTTGGAGTTAAATTTGAGTGAATTTAGTAGAAATTTACTTCTATTTTTTTGATTTCATATAAATTTTTAGTCAAATTGTAATAAAGCAATTTGAACCAACTTCGATTTTTTTGGATTTTGATGAGTTTTTTTGTTTGGAGGAGCTAAATTTGAGTGAATATAGATGAAATTTACTTTTACTTTTTTGGATTTTATATAAATTTTTAGTCAAATTGTAATAAAGGAATTTGAACCAACTTCGATTTTTTTTTATTTTGATGAGTTTTTTTGTTGGAGTTAAATTCGAGTGAATTTAGTAGAAATTTATTTCTATTTTTTTTTATTTCATATAAATTTGTAGTCAAACTGTAATAAAGTACTTAGAAACCAACTTCGATTTTTTTGAATTTTGATGAATTTTTTTGTTGGAGGAGCTAAATTTGAGTGAATTTAGATGAAATTTACTTTTATTTTTTGTATTGTATATAAATTTTTACTCAAATTGTAATAAAGCAATTTGATCCAACTACGATTTTTTTGGATTTTGATGAGTTTTTTTGTTTGGAGGAGCTAAATTTGAGTGAATTTAGATGAAATTCACTTTTATTTTTTTGGATTTTATATAAATTTTTAGTCAAATTGTAATAAAGGAATTTGAACCAACTTCGATTTATTTGAATTTTGATGAATTTTTTTGTAGGAGGAGCTAAATTTGATTGAATTTAGATGAAATTTACTTTCATTTTTTTGGATTTTATATAAATTTTTAGTCAAATTGTAATAAAGTACATTGAAACCAACTTGGATTTTTTTGGATTTTGTTGAATTTTTTTTTTGGAGGAGTTAAATTTGAGTGAATTTAGATGAAATTTACTTCTATTTTTTTTATTTCATATAAATTTTTAGTCAAATAGTAATAAAGGAATTTGAACCAACTTCGATTTTTTTGGATTTTGATGATTTTGGTTGTTGGAGGAGTTAAATTTGAGTAAATTTAGATGAAATTAACACCTTATTTTTGGATTTTATATAAATTTTTAGTCAAATTGTAATAAAGGGATTTGAAACCAACTTCGATTTTTTTTGGATTTTGATGAGTTTTTTTGTTTGGAGGAGCTAATTTTGAGTGAATTTAGTAGAAATTTACTTTTACTTTTTTGGATTTTATATAAATTTTTAGTCAAATTGTAATAAAGGAATTTGAACCAACTTCGATTTTTTTGGATTTTGATGAGTTTTTTTGTTGGAGGAGTTAAATTTGAGTGAATTTAGATGAAATTTACTTCTATTTTTTTTTATTTCATATAAATTTTTAGTCAAATAGTAATAAAGGAATTTGAACAAACTTCGATTTTTTTGGATTTTGATGATTTTGGTTGTTGGAGGAGTTAAATTTGAGTAAATTTAGATGAAATTAACACCTTATTTTTGGATTTTATATAAATTTTTAGTCAAATTGTAATAAAGGGATTTGAACCAACTTCGATTTTTTTGGATTTTGATGAGTTTTTTTGTTGGAGGAGTTAAATTCGAGTGAATTTAGTAGAAATTTATTTCTATTTTTTTTATTTCATATAAATTTTTAGTCAAACTGTAATAAAGTACTTTGAAACCAACTTCGATTTTTTTGAATTTTGATGAATTTTTTTGTTGGAGGAGCTAAATTTGAGTGAATTTAGATGAAATTTACTTTTATTTTTTGTATTTTATATAAATTTTTAGTCAAATTGTAATAAAGCAATTTGATCCAACTACGATTTTTTTGGATTTTGATGAGTTTTTTTGTTTGGAGGAGCTAAATTTGAGTGAATTTAGTTGAAATTTACTTTAATTTTTTTGGATTTCATATAAATTTTTAGTCAAATTGTAATAAAGGAATTTGAACCAACTTCGATTTATTTGAATTTTGATGAATTTTTTTGTTGGAGGAGCTAAATTTGTGTGAATTTAGATGAAATTTACTTTCATTTTTTGGATTTTATATAAATTTTTAGTCAAATTGTAATAAAGGAATTTGAACCAACATCGATTTTTTTGAATTTTGATGAATTTTTTTGTTCGAGGAGCTAAATTTGAGTGAATTTAGATGAAATTTACTTTTATTTTTTTGGATTTTATATAAATTTTTAATCAAATTGTAATAAAGGAATTTGAACCAACTTCGATTTTTTTGGATTTTGATGAGTTTTTTTGTTGGAGAAGTTAAATTTGAGTGAATTTAGATGAAATTTACTTCTATTTTTTTTTATTTCATATAAATTTTTAGTCAAATAGTAATAAAGGAATTTGAACCAACTTCGATTTTTTTGGATTTTGATGATTTTGGTTGTTGGAGGAGTTAAATTTGAGTAAATTTAGATGAAATTAACACCTTATTTTTGGATTTTATATAAATTTTTAGTCAAATTGTAATAAGGGGATTTGAAACAACTTCGATTTTTTTGGATTTTGATGAATTTTTTTGTAGGAGGAGCTAAATTTGATTGAATTTAGATGAAATTTACTTTCATTTTTTGGATTTTATATAAATTTTTAGTCAAATTGTAATAAAGGAATTTGAAACAACTTCGATTTTTTTGGATTTTGATGAGTTTTTTTGTTGGAGGAGTTAAATTTGATTGAATTTAGATGAAATTTGCTTCTATTTTTTTTTATTTCATATAAATTTTTAGTCAAATAGTAATAAAGGAATTTGAACCAACTTCGATTTTTTTGGATTTTGATGATTTTGGTTGTTGGAGGAGTTAAATTTGAGTAAATTTAGATTAAATTAACACCTCATTTTTGGATTTTATATAAATTTTTAGTCAAATTGTAATAAAGGTATTTGAAACAACTTCGATTTTTTTGGATTTTGATGAATTTTTTGTAGGAGGAGCTAAATTTGATTGAATTTAGATGAAATTTACTTTCATTTTTTTGGATTTTATATACATTTTTAGTCAAATTGGAATAAAGTACATTGAAACCAACTTGTATTTTTTTGGATTTTGATGAATTTTTTTGTTGGAGGAGTTAAATTTGAGTGAATTTAGATGAAATTTACTTCTATTTTTTTTTATTTCATATTAATTTTTAGTCAAATAGTAATAAAGGAATTTGAACCAACTTCGATTTTTTTGGATTTTGATGAGTTTTTTGTTGGAGTTAAATTTGAGTGAATTTAGTAGAAATTTACTTCTATTTTTTTGATTTCATATAAATTTTTAGTCAAATTGTAATAAAGCAATTTGAACCAACTTCGATTTTTTTGGATTTTGATGAGTTTTTTTGTTTGGAGGAGCTAAATTTGAGTGAATATAGATGAAATTTACTTTTACTTTTTTGGATTTTATATAAATTTTTAGTCAAATTGTAATAAAGGAATTTGAACCAACTTCGATTTTTTTTTATTTTGATGAGTTTTTTTGTTGGAGTTAAATTCGAGTGAATTTAGTAGAAATTTATTTCTATTTTTTTTTATTTCATATAAATTTGTAGTCAAACTGTAATAAAGTACTTAGAAACCAACTTCGATTTTTTTGAATTTTGATGAATTTTTTTGTTGGAGGAGCTAAATTTGAGTGAATTTAGATGAAATTTACTTTTATTTTTTGTATTGTATATAAATTTTTACTCAAATTGTAATAAAGCAATTTGATCCAACTACGATTTTTTTGGATTTTGATGAGTTTTTTTGTTTGGAGGAGCTAAATTTGAGTGAATTTAGATGAAATTCACTTTTATTTTTTTGGATTTTATATAAATTTTTAGTCAAATTGTAATAAAGGAATTTGAACCAACTTCGATTTATTTGAATTTTGATGAATTTTTTTGTAGGAGGAGCTAAATTTGATTGAATTTAGATGAAATTTACTTTCATTTTTTTGGATTTTATATAAATTTTTAGTCAAATTGTAATAAAGTACATTGAAACCAACTTGGATTTTTTTGGATTTTGTTGAATTTTTTTTTTGGAGGAGTTAAATTTGAGTGAATTTAGATGAAATTTACTTCTATTTTTTTTATTTCATATAAATTTTTAGTCAAATAGTAATAAAGGAATTTGAACCAACTTCGATTTTTTTGGATTTTGATGATTTTGGTTGTTGGAGGAGTTAAATTTGAGTAAATTTAGATGAAATTAACACCTTATTTTTGGATTTTATATAAATTTTTAGTCAAATTGTAATAAAGGGATTTGAAACCAACTTCGATTTTTTTTGGATTTTGATGAGTTTTTTTGTTTGGAGGAGCTAATTTTGAGTGAATTTAGTAGAAATTTACTTTTACTTTTTTGGATTTTATATAAATTTTTAGTCAAATTGTAATAAAGGAATTTGAACCAACTTCGATTTTTTTGGATTTTGATGAGTTTTTTTGTTGGAGGAGTTAAATTTGAGTGAATTTAGATGAAATTTACTTCTATTTTTTTTTATTTCATATAAATTTTTAGTCAAATAGTAATAAAGGAATTTGAACAAACTTCGATTTTTTTGGATTTTGATGATTTTGGTTGTTGGAGGAGTTAAATTTGAGTAAATTTAGATGAAATTAACACCTTATTTTTGGATTTTATATAAATTTTTAGTCAAATTGTAATAAAGGGATTTGAACCAACTTCGATTTTTTTGGATTTTGATGAGTTTTTTTGTTGGAGGAGTTAAATTCGAGTGAATTTAGTAGAAATTTATTTCTATTTTTTTTATTTCATATAAATTTTTAGTCAAACTGTAATAAAGTACTTTGAAACCAACTTCGATTTTTTTGAATTTTGATGAATTTTTTTGTTGGAGGAGCTAAATTTGAGTGAATTTAGATGAAATTTACTTTTATTTTTTGTATTTTATATAAATTTTTAGTCAAATTGTAATAAAGGGAAATGAAACAACTTCGATTTTTTTGGATTTTGATGAATTTTTTTGTAGGAGGAGCTAAATTTGATTGAATTTAGATGAAATTTACTTTCATTTTTTTGGATTTTATATAAATTTTTAGTCAAATTGTAATAAAGTATATTGAAACCAACTTGGATTTTTTTGGATTTTGATGAATTTTTTTGTTGGAGGAGCTAAATTTGAGTGAATTTAGATGAAATTTACTTTTATTTTTTTGGATTTTATATAAATTTTTAATCAAATTGTAATAAAGTAATTTGAAACCAACTTCGATTTTTTTGGATTTTGATGAGTTTTTTGTTGGAGTTAAATTTGAGTGAATTTAGTAGAAATTTACTTCTATTTTTTTGATTTCATATAAATTTTTAGTCAAATTGTAATAAAGTACTTTGAAACCAACTTCGATTTTTTTGGATTTTGATGAATTTTTTTGTTGGAGGAGCTAAATTTGAGTGAATTTAGATGAAATTTACTTTTATTTTTTTGTATTTTATATAAATTTTTAGTCAAATTGTAATAAAGCAATTTGAACCAACTTCGATTTTTTTGGATTTTGATGAGTTTTTTTGTTTGGAGGAGCTAAGTTTGAGTGAATTTAGATGAAATTTACTTTTACTTTTTTGGATTTTATATAAATTTTTAGCCAAATTGTAATAAAGGAATTTGAACCAACTTCGATTTTTTTGGATTTTGATGAGTTTTTTTGTTGGAGGAGTTAAATTTGAGTGAATTTAGTAGAAATTTATTTGTATTTTTTTTTATTTCTTTTAAATTTTTAGTCAAACTGTAATAAAGTACTTAGAAACCAACTTCGATTTTTTTGAATTTTGATGAATTTTTTTGTTGGAGGAGCTAAATTTGAGTGAATTTAGATGAAATTTACTTTTATTTTTTGTATTTTATATAAATTTTTAGTCAAATTGTAATAAAGCAATTTGATCCAACTACGATTTTTTTGGATTTTGATGAGTTTTTTTGTTTGGAGGAGCTAAATTTGAGTGAATTTAGATGAAATTTACTTTAATTTTTTTGGATTTCATATAAATTTTTAGTCAAATTGTAATAAAGGAATTTGAACCAACTTCGATTTATTTGAATTTTGATGAATTTTTTTGTTGGAGGAGCTAAATTTGTGTGAATTTAGATGAAATTTACTTTCATTTTTTGGATTTTATATAAATTTTTAGTCAAATTGTAATAAAGGAATTTGAACCAACATCGATTTTTTTGAATTTTGATGAATTTTTTTGTTGGAGGAGCTAAATTTGAGTGAATTTAGATGAAATTTACTTTTATTTTTTTGGATTTTATATAAATTTTTAATCAAATTGTAATAAAGGAATTTGAACCAACTTCGATTTTTTTGGATTTTGATGAGTTTTTTTGTTGGAGAAGTTAAATTTGAGTGAATTTAGATGAAATTTACTTCTATTTTTTTTTATTTCATATAAATTTTTAGTCAAATAGTAATAAAGGAATTTGAACCAACTTCGATTTTTTTGGATTTTGATGATTTTGGTTGTTGGAGGAGTTAAATTTGAGTAAATTTAGATGAAATTAACACCTTATTTTTGGATTTTATATAAATTTTTAGTCAAATTGTAATAAGGGGATTTGAAACAACTTCGATTTTTTTGGATTTTGATGAATTTTTTTGTAGGAGGAGCTAAATTTGATTGAATTTAGATGAAATTTACTTTCATTTTTTGGATTTTATATAAATTTTTAGTCAAATTGTAATAAAGGAATTTGAAACAACTTCGATTTTTTTGGATTTTGATGAGTTTTTTTGTTGGAGGAGTTAAATTTGATTGAATTTAGATGAAATTTGCTTCTATTTTTTTTTATTTCATATAAATTTTTAGTCAAATAGTAATAAAGGAATTTGAACCAACTTCGATTTTTTTGGATTTTGATGATTTTGGTTGTTGGAGGAGTTAAATTTGAGTAAATTTAGATTAAATTAACACCTCATTTTTGGATTTTATATAAATTTTTAGTCAAATTGTAATAAAGGTATTTGAAACAACTTCGATTTTTTTGGATTTTGATGAATTTTTTGTAGGAGGAGCTAAATTTGATTGAATTTAGATGAAATTTACTTTCATTTTTTTGGATTTTATATACATTTTTAGTCAAATTGGAATAAAGTACATTGAAACCAACTTGGATTTTTTTGGATTTTGATGAATTTTTTTGTTGGAGGAGTTAAATTTGAGTGAATTTAGATGAAATTTACTTCTATTTTTTTTTATTTCATATTAATTTTTAGTCAAATAGTAATAAAGGAATTTGAACCAACTTCGATTTTTTTGGATTTTGATGAGTTTTTTGTTGGAGTTAAATTTGAGTGAATTTAGTAGAAATTTACTTCTATTTTTTTGATTTCATATAAATTTTTAGTCAAATTGTAATAAAGCAATTTGAACCAACTTCGATTTTTTTGGATTTTGATGAGTTTTTTTGTTTGGAGGAGCTAAATTTGAGTGAATATAGATGAAATTTACTTTTACTTTTTTGGATTTTATATAAATTTTTAGTCAAATTGTAATAAAGGAATTTGAACCAACTTCGATTTATTTGAATTTTGATGAATTTTTTTGTTGGAGGAGCTAAATTTGTGTGAATTTAGATGAAATTTACTTTCATTTTTTTGGATTTTATATACATTTTTAGTCAAATTGGAATAAAGTACATTGAAACCAACTTGGATTTTTTTGGATTTTGATGAATTTTTTTGTTGGAGGAGCTAAATTTGAGTGAATTTAGATGAAATTTACTTTTATTTTTTTGGATTTTATATAAATTTTTAATCAAATTGTAATAAAGTAATTTGAAACCAACTTCGATTTTTTTGGATTTTGATGAGTTTTTTGTTGGAGTTAAATTTGAGTGAATTTAGTAGAAATTTACTTCTATTTTTTTTGATTTCATATAAATTTTTAGTCCAATTGTAATAAAGTACTTTGAAACCAACTTCGATTTTTTTTGGATTTTGATGAGTTTTATTGTTGGAGGAGTTAAATTTGAGTGAATTTAGATGAAATATACTTTCATCTTTTTGGATTTTATATAAATTTTTAGTCAAATTGTAATAAAGTACATTGATACCAACTTGGTTTTTTTTGGATTTTGATGAATTTTTTTGTTGGAGGAGTTAAATTTGAGTGAATTTAGATGAAATTTACTTCTATTTTTTTTTATTTCATATAAATTTTTAGTCAAATAGTAATAAAGGAATTTGAACCAACTTCGATTTTTTTGGATTTTGATGAGTTTTTTGTTGGAGTTAAATTTGAGTGAATTTAGAAGAAATTTACTTCTATTTTTTTGATTTCATATAAATTTTTAGTCAAATTGTAATAAAGCAATTTGAACCAACTTCGATTTTTTTGGATTTTGATGAGTTTTTTTGTTTGGAGGAGCTAAATTTGAGTGAATATAGATGAAATTTACTTTTACATTTTTGGATTTTATATAAATTTTTAGTCAAATTGTAATAAAGGAATTTGAATCAACTTCGATTTTTTTGGATTTTGATGAGTTTTTTTGTTGGAGAAGTTAAATTTGAGTGAATTTAGATGAAATTTACTTCTATTTTTTTTATTTCATATAAATTTTTAGTCAAATAGTAATAAAGGAATTTGAACCAACTTCGATTTTTTTGGATTTTGATGATTTTGGTTGTTGGAGGAGTTAAATTTGAGTAAATTTAGATGAAATTAACACCTTATTTTTGGATTTTATATAAATTTTTAGTCAAATTGTAATAAAGGGATTTGAAACCAACTTCGATTTTTTTTGGATTTTGATGAGTATTTTTGTTTGGAGGAGCTAATTTTGAGTGAATTTAGTAGAAATTTACTTTTACTTTTTTGGATTTTATATAAATTTTTAGTCAAATTGTAATAAAGGAATTTGAACCAACTTCGATTTTTTTGGATTTTGATGAGTTTTTTTGTTGGAGGAGTTAAATTTGAGTGAATTTAGATGAAATTTACTTCTATTTTTTTTTATTTCATATAAATTTTTAGTCAAATAGTAATAAAGGAATTTGAACAAACTTCGTTTTTTTTGGATTTTGATGATTTTGGTTGTTGGAGGAGTTAAATTTGAGTAAATTTAGATGAAATTAACACCTTATTTTTGGATTTTATATAAATTTTTAGTCAAATTGTAATAAAGGGATTTGAAACAACTTCGATTTTTTTGGATTTTGATGAATTTTTTTGTAGGAGGAGCTAAATTTGATTGAATTTAGATGAAATTTACTTTCATCTTTTTGGATTTTATATAAATTTTTAGTCAAATTGTAATAAAGTACATTGATACCAACTTGGATTTTTTTGGATTTTGATGAATTTTTTTGTTGGAGGAGTTAAATTTGAGTGAATTTAGATGAAATTTACTTCTATTTTTTTTTATTTCATATAAATTTTTAGTCAAATAGTATTAAAGGAATTTGAACCAACTTCGATTTTTTTGGATTTTGATGAGTTTTTTTGTTTGGAGGAGCTAAATTTGAGTGAATATAGATGAAATTTACTTTTACTTTTTTGGATTTTATATAAATTTTTAGTCAAATTGTAATAAAGGAATTTGAACCAACTTCGATTTTTTTGGATTTTGATGAGTTTTTTTGTTGGAGGAGTTAAATTCGAGTGAATTTAGTAGAAATTTATTTCTATTTTTTTTTATTTCATATAAATTTTTAGTCAAACTGTAATAAAGTACTTAGAAACCAACTTCGATTTTTTGGAATTTTGATGAATTTTTTTGTTGGAGGAGCTAAATTTGAGTGAATTTAGATGAAATTTACTTTTATTTTTTGTATTTTATATAAATTTTTAGTCAAATTGTAATAAAGGGAAATGAAACAACTTCGATTTTTTTGGATTTTGATGAATTTTTTTGTAGGAGGAGCTAAATTTGATTGAATTTAGATGAAATTTACTTTCATTTTTTTGGATTTTATATAAATTTTTAGTCAAATTGTAATAAAGTATATTGAAACCAACTTGGATTTTTTTGGATTTTGATGAATTTTTTTGTTGGAGGAGCTAAATTTGAGTGAATTTAGATGAAATTTACTTTTATTTTTTTGGATTTTATATAAATTTTTAATCAAATTGTAATAAAGTAATTTGAAACCAACTTCGATTTTTTTGGATTTTGATGAGTTTTTTGTTGGAGTTAAATTTGAGTGAATTTAGTAGTGTCACGTCCCGGGTGGAGGTCTTTAGGGGACGATGACTATTGGGGGAAGGAAAGTTAGGCGCGAATCTTACATCCAGCACGCTGAGGATTTTAAAGGAGTTCAGGCACGAATCTTGCATCCAGCACACTGAGGATTTTGAAGGGAAAGTCAGGCACGAATCTTACATCCAGCACGCTGAGGATTTTGAAGGGAAAGTCAGGCGCGAATCTTGCATCCAGCACACTGAGGATTTTGAAGGGAAAGTCAGGCACGAATCTTACATCCAGCACACTGAGGATTTTGAAGGGAAAGTCAGGCGCGAATCTTGCATCCAGCACGCTGATCGACCAAGGAAGGTTTAAATAGTGAATACACACCCGGGGGACACCCGTTAGAGCACCTTATGTTTGTTTTGATTTCGGTAACAGGATTTACCGTTGCATTTATGTAAAGAAAGCCACAAGTAATACTTCCGTGAATTGCACGGCTCACGCAAAAGTATGTTTGTAAACAGTGGAACCGTTCTCGCGTTCACGAACAGAAATCAGCTGATACTGCAGCCTGTCTTAGTTTGGAATCTTTATAACCAAAGGATGCGCATAATAATTCGAAGCGTGATTTTAAAATAGAGAGGTTTATTTACTTTAAACACGAGTACGTTATTACTGTTTAATAGTAATTAAACACAATATATGAATGTGAACATGAAACATAATATTTGACATAAATATTTTGACATAAGCATTAAGCGTTAATATGAAAACAAAATAAGTGTTCGCAATAAGCGTTAATATGAAAAGTAATAATATGAATAGTTATACAAACAATAAATGATCGCAATAAGCGTTGATATGAAAAGTAATATAAATGATCGCAATAAGCGTTAATATAGAAAACAAAAATAAATGTTCGCAATAAGCGTTAATATGAAAAGTAATAATATGAATAGTTATACAAACAATAAATGATCGCAATAAGCGTTGATATGAAAAGTAATAATATAGAAAGCAATAGAAACGGTAATATAAATGATGGTGGTTATATACGATATTGTAAATGGTAATGTAATAGCTTACAATGTTTGATGAACGGTGATTGTTGGTCACTGAATTTAATATGACTTAAACAAGACGAATAATAATGAGTTCTCCGCGATACAGTAAAGAGTAAACTTTTCGGTACAGGAGTTTGGTTGATAATGAATCTCCGGCCTCTCGGGACCTCATATTTATGTATCCTTACAGGAATGTTGCGGGGGTACGCGCGGTAGGAACCTTGACATATTTAACAAATAAGTCGCAATAGGACTTCCGGGGTTTTTATGAACGGTACGTCTATTAATAGACATATTTATGTCACGTACGCCAAATATTCGTCGTAATTAGACCTTTGGGGTTTTATGAATGGTAAAAGGAGATACTCAACCCGTCAAATGGATTTTGGATGTTTTAATGGGAATGGGGTAATTTGTGGGCTCGACTTGGAGGGTCGTAGAGAAGGGGTGAGACGTGGTCTCGGTTTAAGGGGTTTTTGGGACGAGGGACTTGTTTAGATTTAGTATGAAGAAGGGAATTCGTGCCTCTTCGGGCGAATAGTTAGAAGGGGGTTTTGTACTGACCATCTCGAGATGGGGACCGCTAAGGTACATCATCGAGGTGATCAGCGATTGGGGAAAAGGGGTATTTGTTGAGTTGGAAGGACTTTGGTTGAGTGATTGGAGGTTTATACGAAGATGTTTAAATAGTACCGCGCGAAAAATAGTGGGATATCACACCTTCCCCCTTATGTGAAGAAATGCGTGCATTTCTTAACAATAAGGTGTGGGTGGATTTATTTAATTATGGGATGGAAGATTTGATTATGAACTGTGATTCTCTCTCTTCCTGACAAAAGAGAGAGAGAGAGAGAACAAAATAAAAGTATAATTTTGGAAAGGAGGAGAAAAGAAAAAAAAAAAAAAAATAAAAGAAATTTTCTGCCCAAAGGCTTAATACTAGGAAAACTAACCTAACTAAACTAATAGAACTATTTATAAGGGATTTGGGAACTATGTACAAAGGACTATTTATAAGGAAGAAGGATTAAAGGAAGGAAGGAATTTTGTTGGGATTAGAAAGGGGGATAGGAATATTCAAGGGTTTGGAAGGTGGGATCGTCCAGGATGAACGTGAGGTCGTAACCTCCTTGGTAGAGGTCATTGAACCATCTTAAAAACTCGGGTGTCAGCTCTGTATGGTCAGGGACCCTGGTGGCTGACCCCGTGTCCAAGATTTCCACGACATCCGGACAAGGAGGGATGGTGGAGGGGACCTGGATTTCAGGAAGTTGTGGGGAGTGGTAAGGAGGTGGGGGCGGATGGGTGAATACCCCTTCGTCTATCCCTACCAGTAGGGGTGAGTGGTATGGGGGCGGCGGGGTTTTGGCCTCTTGTAATGCCTTTGAGTCCATTGGCGGTGGGGATGATGGGGGAGAGTCCTCTATGGTGACGACGTCGGGGGTTTGGTCAGCCTCCCTAATGACCATTGTGGAGGTGACTTTTGGAAGGAGGGGTGAGAGGCTCCTTCCTTTCCTAATTGCCTCCCGGCGCCGCCACTGTATGTGGGAGAGTTTCCTCCTGACTCCCCCTCCACTTGACTTTGGCCCGTTGGGCTTGTGGGCCCTTTTGTGTGGCATTGTGATCTAGGAAATAAAATGATTAGTATGTCTCCTATATTTTGTGACTAGGGTCAACCGGGATCCTCGCGTATCCGACCAAGACGCGCTTTATTCGCGTGTATTATTTTAGTTTTGCCCTTCCATGATATTTTTAGGTTTTGCGAAGGAATTACCTCCAATATCGTGTGAGGACCAGAGTATTGATCACCGAATTTTCCTTTTCGCGGTTCTATTAGAACGAAGATTGGGTCGCCCGGTTTAAAGGTCTCTTCATTTATGTGTCGATCATAATATTTTTTGTAACGGAGTTTGGATTGATTTAACTTTTCCGCAGCAGCGGTTTGAAGTTCTTGCACCCTCGTACTCAATTTTGAGAGGTAGTGATTGTATGTTTCGTTTTCAAAATCTTCGGGCACCCTATTTCGGCTGGGTAACCGGGCTATTTTTCCAAATACTAACTCGTATGGGGTGTAACCAGTGCCCTCGTGGACGCTGGTATTATAAGAGAACGCGGCCAAGTCAGTCCATTCGTCCCAGTCACTGTATTTACCGATGAACATCTTTAAATATTCTGTCAAAACAAGGTGCGATCGCTCTAAAGAGCCATTTGTCTGTGGGTGAAAGGCTGTGGTTCGAAATTGTGCGATTTTAAATTTTTGCGCGATAGCCTTCATGAATTTACCAGTAAAATTTGTTCCTTGGTCAGTGAGAATGGCTCTGGGAGCTCCGTATTGACAAATAAATCGTTTTATAAACGCATCAGCTATTTTTATCGATGTGGATTGTTTAAGAGGTTCGCATACGAAGTATTTCGTTAACAGATCTTGCATAGTTAGGATGTAGGTATTTCCTGCTCTTGTAGTCGGTAGTGGTCCTACTATATCTAATGCAACCTTATCAAAGGCGCGTCCAGGCGTGTCGGTAAGGATCATTGGTTGCCTGGTTTTAACACGGACGAGTTTTTTTCGCTGACAGTCCTCGCATTTTCGAATATAATCTTCCACGGCTTTCTTCATTCCTTTCCAAAAGTAATGGTGTCTAATTCGATTATATGTTTTGGTCACTCCTTTGTGTCCGGCTAAAGCGGATGCGTGATTTTCTATAATAATATTTTGTCTTTTTGATTCTTCGGGAATTTGAACTATTTGTAAACATATTGTGACACTAATGTCTTCTTCGTCGACGGCTTCGAGGATATCCATAATAATATCCTGCCAGGTTAATTGATCGATATTTGCAGTTTTGGCTATACTGAACGAATATATTATTAATTCTCTTATTACGTTTTTAAAAGAGGAGAGAGTTTCGTCCCAAGTTGTCGCGGTTAAGGGGGTATTCTGAGTTTCTTTAATAACTAGGCCGACCAGAATTTGTTCCCTATTATAAGTTACGTGGGCCCGGCCTAATGTGAGTTCGCTTGTTATTATTAGCGCTCCCGATTCTTGCAACTGTTTAGCTCCGTCGTCGCAAGGTTTTCCATCGGCGCTCAGAAAGAAAACAAGCGTTTCCTTTCTTAGGGACAATGGGTCCCGACTAATTGATGGCGTTATTCTGATATCTCTATCGGGGTCCACTTCGTACGTTTCTTCCGGAGAATCATTCAGCTCGGTTATCAATGAGTCAGAGTCTGACGACGATTCGTACGAAGCGTTAGATCCTACTTCGGAATCAGAGTCGTCCTCTTTTTGTGGTGTTGGAGATTGCGAAGGCGAAACGATTTGGTATGGTGTGTTTGATTGTTTTTGTTCCTGATCTTCCTCTTCAACGCTACTCATCGGTTCCGGTATGTTTAGTGAGGGAGTATCCGGCGGCGTTAGTATAGGCGTTGGAGCCTTACGTACTTTTCGGCTCGGCTGAATCCTTGTAGGCGCCGTCCTTAGGCGGGTTTTATTGGTAACTTCTGATGTCGGGGTGGGTATCTTGGAGGTCCGAGGTCTCCCTGGGCCTCGTTTAGGTGGAGGCTGCTCTTCCCAGTCATCATCGGCTTCCTCTCGTGGTCGTATTGGGTATGTTTCCATGGTAGGTGGATTACGGGATAAGGCATCAGCGAGTTTGTTACTTTTTCCCGGTTGGTAGCGAATTTCATATTCGTATTCGGCTAATTTTAAACGCCACCTAACAAGGCGCGACGTTGGGTCCTTTACCTTGTGTAACCATATCAAGGGTCGGTGGTCGGTATATAAAATAAATTTCCTTCCATAAAGGTAAGGACGGAAGTACCTAACACAATAAACAATTGCTAGGAGTTCCTTTTCGATTGTTGAGTAATTAATTTCCGCTTTATTTAGGAGACGGGACGCGTAAGCAATCGGTAGCTCCTTTTCAGTGATAGCCTGGCTTAATATGCCTCCTATGGCATATTCGGATGCGTCAGTAGTGACGTGAAATTCCAGTTCGAAATTTGGATATTGTAGGATAGGTTCCTTTTGCAATGCGGATTTTAAGTGATCGAAAGCTGTTTGTTGGGACAGTTCCCATTCAAATGTTACGTCTTTCTTTAACAATTGGGTTAACGGGCGAGCAAGTTTAGAGAATTCTGGGATAAACCTCCTATAATATCCGGTTAACCCAAGGAATTCTTTAATACCTTTCGGTGTGCGAGGTGCAGGGTAGTTTTGAACAGCTTGAATCTTTAGTTGATCGGGTTTTACCCCTTCCTCGGTGATTATATGTCCCAAATAAGCGACTTCCTTGTGCAGAAATTTACATTTGGAGGGTTGGAGCTTAAGGTTTGCCTCTCTTAGGCGGTGAGCGAGTTTTTTAAATTTGATTAAGTGTTCCGTGAGGGAACTTGCGTAAAGGACGATATCGTCCAAGTAAACAAACATTTCAGTACCTTGGAGTCCCGTAAGCGCGTGATCCATTAAACGTTGGAAAGTCGCAGGTGCATTACGAAGCCCAAATGGCATTCTTACAAATTCGTAGTGTCCATGTGGCGTAGAAAATGCAGTTTTAGGTACATCCTCAGGTTTCATGGGTATTTGATGGAAACCAGAGGCGAGATCGAAGACAGAAAAATATTTGGCTCCTCCTAATTGGTCCAATATCTCATTAATATTTGGAAGTGGGTATGCGTCGGGAACGGTCTTTTTGTTTAGTTCCCTAAAATCAATAACCATTCGCCACAAAGGTTCCCCATTGGGTCCTGGCTTCTTCGAGACGATCCAGATGGGTGAATTGTAGGGCGATAATGACGGCTTTATGATTTCATCTCCCAGTAACTTGCGTACTTGTTTGTCGATTTCCTTCTTATGTATTGGAGGGAACCGATATTGCTTCGTATTCACAGCCACTGGGTCCGTTGTCTGGATCCCATGCTGTATGGCGTTTGTATGACCTAATTTCTCATCTGGCAAGTGGAAAAGGTCGTGATTTTTTATAATAATATTTTGGACGTGGCATCTTTCCTCTCGACTCATATGTTCTGTTGAAATTAGCTTCAATATTTGTTCCGCCCGTGAAGGGGTTACTATAGAATTTGTCGATACCTCCTTACCCGACGCGACAGCAAGAGACTCACGGAAATTTGGATGAAGGGTTGGTTTGGCGTAATGCTCTGGGGATGATGGTGAGTGCACCTTCACGGGTGCCTCGAGGTAAGATTGTGGTTTAATTTTCCTTGGGGCAGGGATGGGAGTGACGTCTTTAGGCGCCGTCGTCTCTTTGGGTCGTTTTTGTTTGGGTTCCGGAATTATCACTTCGAATTCTTCCAATTCGACAGTGGGTATCGTGATCGTTGAGTCTATTTCTTTGGAATTTATTACTTGCAAGTATGCCTTGCCGTCTTGGTTACGGACAAGTGCGTTACCGGCGTAAATCCCAGTGCCTAAGTCTAACAAGGGTAAATATCCTTCCTCTATCTCTGGGTTAGATAGGTGGACGAAGAAAGTGGTTTTTGACCTTGCGGGTAGCACGACTTGGTTCTTGTTTACGAATGGGATTGTGTTCCCGTGGAAGTCCAACTCCCTCTTGGAATAGTGTATCGAGACATTTTGTTTTATAAAGAATTCTGTGCCTAATATTCCTTGTGGCTTAATTGGGAAATCGTTTTCGACTACGTGGAACGTGACGTTATCGCCAAAAAGGGTTATCCTTACTGTGCCAAGCGTGGTGACGGGACCCGGAGAGATGCCCTTGAGTATTAGTCGAGTTTTCGTGTCTATCTCTTGCGGTAGCTTTACGGCTTGAATTTTCAATAAGTTCACCTGTGACCCAGTATCAATCATTAATTCAGGTGTAGTTTCGAACTCGGGGGAGGGAATGATTACAGACGGAGCTTCATCGGCAGTATTTAACCATGCTGTTGCGATTCTCGTTTCGATATTCCCGGTTCCATTTGTATTGTTATTGGATGCGCTCCTGTTTGGCCCATTCCACGGTACGCATCCATGGTTGACCGTAGGGGCGGAGCGTTTCCCGAATCTCGTTCCTGGGGGGTTCCAGGGTTTCTTTCATTTCGGTTAAATAAGCGTTTCCTGCATTCTGAGATCAGGTGACCAGGTTTTCTGCAGTATGAACAGATACGTATTTCTGTAGGTCTAGAAGGAGGAGGTCGAGTTCTGTCCCAGTAGGGGAGCAGAGGATTGGGTGCCTGGTTTCCATATCCTGCAACGCGGTTTGGAGGATATCTCTCGAAAGATTGTGAAACGACATTTTGATTGCTTCGGCAGGAGCGTGCGTCGTGTCCTGTCTTATTGCAGAGTTGGCACGTTAATTTCGGGGTCTTTTGTTCGGAAAACCTAAGGCGGTCTCTATCAATCTTTTTATCCACGAGTACAGCCAAATCGAAAGCTTCGTCGATCGTTTCGAAGGGATGTTGGAGTAACCTTGTCCTTATATGGGGTGGAAGACCGTCGACAAATGAATCTAATGTTAGGCGATCTAGATTTTCGGGGTGATTCCGTGCGAAGTCGCGGTAATATTCTCTATCTTCTTCATAAATGGCGAATCGGAGGTCCTTAACGCGTGAAATATATTCCAACATATGCTCGTTGGTTCCTTTAATAACGTTGGCGAGTTCTCCGCGATAGTGGTCAGATGTTTTGGCAGGAGAAAAGATGCGTTTAAGTTGTTTAATTAGGTCGTTTACGGAGTCAAGGACCCTATCCTCAACGGCCAAGCATGCATGGTCTTGTAGCTTGTTTCGCAACAACCTCGCCAGCTGGGGTTCGGCTTGCGGGGGAACCAGAGCCTTAGCCCTATTGCAGGCTCTCGCGAATTGTTCTATAGGTATATTGTGCCCGTTAAAATTCGGGACTGTCTCTATGGCATCCTTTAACGTGATCTGGGGCGACGGATTCTGGTCCGGAACATTGTTACGCTTTACTATTTCCGGAACCTCATTACGATTTACTACTGGTTTTCTGTCAAAACGGGAGGAACCCGGTGTGACAAAATTATTTGCAAACGGCGGGGGTGCAAGAAGTTTTTCCATTTTTTCGCGAATGGTTTCTATTTGACTGGAAAGACCTTCCAAAGTGGGACCGCCCGATCCGATAACTATGCTCGAACGCGTATTGGATTCTTTATTTACGAGTTTCGCGTGTAGATTTTCGATCTCAGCGTGTTTTTCCCGTAATAATTGCACTTGTTCCAATAATTCGGCGGTCGCGACGTCTATAGCGCTAATGGAAGGGCCTGTTTCTTGGTCCATTACGCAAGAATCGTCTGTTTCCCCGTACACAGACATGTTTGATTTCTCCAAATTTAAAATTTTTTTTTTTTTTTGAAAAGTTTTGGGTTTTCTTAATTTGGCTTACGGTAGCCGTTATTCAAAGCCTACCGTGCTCTCTACCCGGGTAGTTAATATCAAATCTGTTATAGTTTCTACTTAAGAGGCGTTCTCGCTCGGTGCATTCGGCGCTACTATTTATAGGGCGCACTTTAAGCAAAAGATTTCTGCAACGAGGGCACTCGGGGAATGTATCGTTAGGTTGGTGGTAGTGCTCTTGGTATATTTCATCTACTTCCACCGGGTCTGAATTAAATCAATTTAAACAAATATCTATGCCTTCCGTGGTCGTTGCTACGCCTCCAGAGACACAAATCAATGTATTCAAATCTGACAATACGCTCCGTAATCTGCGGCTTGGGTAATATGGCGTGTCTCGAATTTGATTTTGGTTGCTCATAATAGTTATTTGGGTATTTTGGGTACCGAAAAATTTGGAGGTCTTATTTCTATTAGAGGTAAATGAACGCTATTTTAAGTATCAAGGTCCTCTTGGTTATTGAATCGATCGTAATCTTCGTTAGAGAGGTTGTAAAATTCCGTGCATACGGCGCACCTACTTATGGGGCGAATTTGATATATTTCGTAATTGCACCGAGGGCAAGGGGAAAACGAATAAGGTGCTTGATAATAATGGACGATGTATACAGTCACCGTATTCGCAGGCTCCAACCAGGAACAGCACAGGCAAATATCGTCGCCCTGGTTCGTAGTTGCTAGACTCCCTTTTACACAAATTAGTGATCGCATATATACATTAATGCCTTCTACCTCGCGGCTCCTGTAAGCTACCGCGATCTGTTGAGGGCGCGTAATATACATGTAAATAGGCAATTGTGGGTACCGTATGTTAGAATTTATTCTATCGACAGTTGACGCATCATCCCACCGCTGTCACCAAAATTATGTCACGTCCCGGGTGGAGGTCTTTAGGGGACGATGACTATTGGGGGAAGGAAAGTTAGGCGCGAATCTTACATCCAGCACGCTGAGGATTTTAAAGGAGTTCAGGCACGAATCTTGCATCCAGCACACTGAGGATTTTGAAGGGAAAGTCAGGCACGAATCTTACATCCAGCACGCTGAGGATTTTGAAGGGAAAGTCAGGCGCGAATCTTGCATCCAGCACACTGAGGATTTTGAAGGGAAAGTCAGGCACGAATCTTACATCCAGCACACTGAGGATTTTGAAGGGAAAGTCAGGCGCGAATCTTGCATCCAGCACGCTGATCGACCAAGGAAGGTTTAAATAGTGAATACACACCCGGGGGACACCCGTTAGAGCACCTTATGTTTGTTTTGATTTCGGTAACAGGATTTACCGTTGCATTTATGTAAAGAAAGCCACAAGTAATACTTCCGTGAATTGCACGGCTCACGCAAAAGTATGTTTGTAAACAGTGGAACCGTTCTCGCGTTCACGAACAGAAATCAGCTGATACTGCAGCCTGTCTTAGTTTGGAATCTTTATAACCAAAGGATGCGCATAATAATTCGAAGCGTGATTTTAAAATAGAGAGGTTTATTTACTTTAAACACGAGTACGTTATTACTGTTTAATAGTAATTAAACACAATATATGAATGTGAACATGAAACATAATATTTGACATAAATATTTTGACATAAGCATTAAGCGTTAATATGAAAACAAAATAAGTGTTCGCAATAAGCGTTAATATGAAAAGTAATAATATGAATAGTTATACAAACAATAAATGATCGCAATAAGCGTTGATATGAAAAGTAATATAAATGATCGCAATAAGCGTTAATATAGAAAACAAAAATAAATGTTCGCAATAAGCGTTAATATGAAAAGTAATAATATGAATAGTTATACAAACAATAAATGATCGCAATAAGCGTTGATATGAAAAGTAATAATATAGAAAGCAATAGAAACGGTAATATAAATGATGGTGGTTATATACGATATTGTAAATGGTAATGTAATAGCTTACAATGTTTGATGAACGGTGATTGTTGGTCACTGAATTTAATATGACTTAAACAAGACGAATAATAATGAGTTCTCCGCGATACAGTAAAGAGTAAACTTTTCGGTACAGGAGTTTGGTTGATAATGAATCTCCGGCCTCTCGGGACCTCATATTTATGTATCCTTACAGGAATGTTGCGGGGGTACGCGCGGTAGGAACCTTGACATATTTAACAAATAAGTCGCAATAGGACTTCCGGGGTTTTTATGAACGGTACGTCTATTAATAGACATATTTATGTCACGTACGCCAAATATTCGTCGTAATTAGACCTTTGGGGTTTTATGAATGGTAAAAGGAGATACTCAACCCGTCAAATGGATTTTGGATGTTTTAATGGGAATGGGGTAATTTGTGGGCTCGACTTGGAGGGTCGTAGAGAAGGGGTGAGACGTGGTCTCGGTTTAAGGGGTTTTTGGGACGAGGGACTTGTTTAGATTTAGTATGAAGAAGGGAATTCGTGCCTCTTCGGGCGAATAGTTAGAAGGGGGTTTTGTACTGACCATCTCGAGATGGGGACCGCTAAGGTACATCATCGAGGTGATCAGCGATTGGGGAAAAGGGGTATTTGTTGAGTTGGAAGGACTTTGGTTGAGTGATTGGAGGTTTATACGAAGATGTTTAAATAGTACCGCGCGAAAAATAGTGGGATATCACAGTAGAAATTTACTTCTATTTTTTTGATTTCATTTAAATTTTTAGTCAAATTGTAATAAAGTACTTTGAAACCAACTTCGATTTTTTTGGATTTTGATGAATTTTTTTGTTGGAGGAGCTAAATTTGAGTGAATTTAGATGAAATTTACTTTTATTTTTTTGTATTTTATATAAATTTTTAGTCAAATTGTAATAAAGCAATTTGAACCAACTTCGATTTTTTTGGATTTTGATGAGTTTTTTTGTTTGGAGGAGCTAAATTTGAGTGAATTTAGATGAAATTTACTTTTACTTTTTTGGATTTTATATAAATTTTTAGCCAAATTGTAATAAAGGAATTTGAACCAACTTCGATTTTTTTGGATTTTGATGAGTTTTTTTGTTGGAGGAGTTAAATTTGAGTGAATTTAGTAGAAATTTATTTGTATTTTTTTTTATTTCTTTTAAATTTTTAGTCAAACTGTAATAAAGTACTTAGAAACCAACTTCGATTTTTTTGAATTTTGATGAATTTTTTTGTTGGAGGAGCTAAATTTGAGTGAATTTAGATGAAATTTACTTTTATTTTTTGTATTTTATATAAATTTTTAGTCAAATTGTAATAAAGCAATTTGATCCAACTACGATTTTTTTGGATTTTGATGAGTTTTTTTGTTTGGAGGAGCTAAATTTGAGTGAATTTAGTTGAAATTTACTTTAATTTTTTTGGATTTCATATAAATTTTTAGTCAAATTGTAATAAAGGAATTTGAACCAACTTCGATTTATTTGAATTTTGATGAATTTTTTTGTTGGAGGAGCTAAATTTGTGTGAATTTAGATGAAATTTACTTTCATTTTTTGGATTTTATATAAATTTTTAGTCAAATTGTAATAAAGGAATTTGAACCAACATCGATTTTTTTGAATTTTGATGAATTTTTTTGTTGGAGGAGCTAAATTTGAGTGAATTTAGATGAAATTTACTTTTATTTTTTTGGATTTTATATAAATTTTTAATCAAATTGTAATAAAGGAATTTGAACCAACTTCGATTTTTTTGGATTTTGATGAGTTTTTTTGTTGGAGAAGTTAAATTTGAGTGAATTTAGATGAAATTTACTTCTATTTTTTTTTATTTCATATAAATTTTTAGTCAAATAGTAATAAAGGAATTTGAACCAACTTCGATTTTTTTGGATTTTGATGATTTTGGTTGTTGGAGGAGTTAAATTTGAGTAAATTTAGATGAAATTAACACCTTATTTTTGGATTTTATATAAATTTTTAGTCAAATTGTAATAAGGGGATTTGAAACAACTTCGATTTTTTTGGATTTTGATGAATTTTTTTGTAGGAGGAGCTAAATTTGATTGAATTTAGATGAAATTTACTTTCATTTTTTGGATTTTATATAAATTTTTAGTCAAATTGTAATAAAGGAATTTGAAACAACTTCGATTTTTTTGGATTTTGATGAGTTTTTTTGTTGGAGGAGTTAAATTTGATTGAATTTAGATGAAATTTGCTTCTATTTTTTTTTATTTCATATAAATTTTTAGTCAAATAGTAATAAAGGAATTTGAACCAACTTCGATTTTTTTGGATTTTGATGATTTTGGTTGTTGGAGGAGTTAAATTTGAGTAAATTTAGATTAAATTAACACCTCATTTTTGGATTTTATATAAATTTTTAGTCAAATTGTAATAAAGGTATTTGAAACAACTTCGATTTTTTTGGATTTTGATGAATTTTTTGTAGGAGGAGCTAAATTTGATTGAATTTAGATGAAATTTACTTTCATTTTTTTGGATTTTATATACATTTTTAGTCAAATTGGAATAAAGTACATTGAAACCAACTTGGATTTTTTTGGATTTTGATGAATTTTTTTGTTGGAGGAGTTAAATTTGAGTGAATTTAGATGAAATTTACTTCTATTTTTTTTTATTTCATATTAATTTTTAGTCAAATAGTAATAAAGGAATTTGAACCAACTTCGATTTTTTTGGATTTTGATGAGTTTTTTGTTGGAGTTAAATTTGAGTGAATTTAGTAGAAATTTACTTCTATTTTTTTGATTTCATATAAATTTTTAGTCAAATTGTAATAAAGCAATTTGAACCAACTTCGATTTTTTTGGATTTTGATGAGTTTTTTTGTTTGGAGGAGCTAAATTTGAGTGAATATAGATGAAATTTACTTTTACTTTTTTGGATTTTATATAAATTTTTAGTCAAATTGTAATAAAGGAATTTGAACCAACTTCGATTTTTTTTTATTTTGATGAGTTTTTTTGTTGGAGTTAAATTCGAGTGAATTTAGTAGAAATTTATTTTTTTTTTTTTTATTTCATATAAATTTGTAGTCAAACTGTAATAAAGTACTTAGAAACCAACTTCGATTTTTTTGAATTTTGATGAATTTTTTTGTTGGAGGAGCTAAATTTGAGTGAATTTAGATGAAATTTACTTTTATTTTTTGTATTGTATATAAATTTTTACTCAAATTGTAATAAAGCAATTTGATCCAACTACGATTTTTTTGGATTTTGATGAGTTTTTTTGTTTGGAGGAGCTAAATTTGAGTGAATTTAGATGAAATTCACTTTTATTTTTTTGGATTTTATATAAATTTTTAGTCAAATTGTAATAAAGGAATTTGAACCAACTTCGATTTATTTGAATTTTGATGAATTTTTTTGTAGGAGGAGCTAAATTTGATTGAATTTAGATGAAATTTACTTTCATTTTTTTGGATTTTATATAAATTTTTAGTCAAATTGTAATAAAGTACATTGAAACCAACTTGGATTTTTTTGGATTTTGTTGAATTTTTTTTTGGAGGAGTTAAATTTGAGTGAATTTAGATGAAATTTACTTCTATTTTTTTTATTTCATATAAATTTTTAGTCAAATAGTAATAAAGGAATTTGAACCAACTTCGATTTTTTTGGATTTTGATGATTTTGGTTGTTGGAGGAGTTAAATTTGAGTAAATTTAGATGAAATTAACACCTTATTTTTGGATTTTATATAAATTTTTAGTCAAATTGTAATAAAGGGATTTGAAACCAACTTCGATTTTTTTTGGATTTTGATGAGTTTTTTTGTTTGGAGGAGCTAATTTTGAGTGAATTTAGTAGAAATTTACTTTTACTTTTTTGGATTTTATATAAATTTTTAGTCAAATTGTAATAAAGGAATTTGAACCAACTTCGATTTTTTTGGATTTTGATGAGTTTTTTTGTTGGAGGAGTTAAATTTGAGTGAATTTAGATGAAATTTACTTCTATTTTTTTTTATTTCATATAAATTTTTAGTCAAATAGTAATATAGGAATTTGAACAAACTTCGATTTTTTTGGATTTTGATGATTTTGGTTGTTGGAGGAGTTAAATTTGAGTAAATTTAGATGAAATTAACACCTTATTTTTGGATTTTATATAAATTTTTAGTCAAATTGTAATAAAGGGATTTGAAACAACTTCGATTTTTTTGGATTTTGATGAATTTTTTTGTAGGAGGAGCTAAATTTGATTGAATTTAGATGAAATTTACTTTCATCTTTTTGGATTTTATATAAATTTTTAGTCAAATTGTAATAAAGTACATTGATACCAACTTGGATTTTTTTGGATTTTGATGAATTTTTTTGTTGGAGGAGTTAAATTTGAGTGAATTTAGATGAAATTTACTTCTATTTTTTTTTATTTCATATAAATTTTTAGTCAAATAGTATTAAAGGAATTTGAACCAACTTCGATTTTTTTGGATTTTGATGAGTTTTTTTGTTTGGAGGAGCTAAATTTGAGTGAATATAGATGAAATTTACTTTTACTTTTTTGGATTTTATATAAATTTTTAGTCAAATTGTAATAAAGGAATTTGAACCAACTTCGATTTTTTTGGATTTTGATGAGTTTTTTTGTTGGAGGAGTTAAATTCGAGTGAATTTAGTAGAAATTTATTTCTATTTTTTTTTATTTCATATAAATTTTTAGTCAAACTGTAATAAAGTACTTTGAAACCAACTTCGATTTTTTTGAATTTTGATGAATTTTTTTGTTGGAGGAGCTAAATTTGAGTGAATTTAGATGAAATTTACTTTTATTTTTTGTATTTTATATAAATTTTTAGTCAAATTGTAATAAAGGGAAATGAAACAACTTCGATTTTTTTGGATTTTGATGAATTTTTTTGTAGGAGGAGCTAAATTTGATTGAATTTAGATGAAATTTACTTTCATTTTTTTGGATTTTATATAAATTTTTAGTCAAATTGTAATAAAGTATATTGAAACCAACTTGAATTTTTTTGGATTTTGATGAATTTTTTTGTTGGAGGAGCTAAATTTGAGTGAATTTAGATGAAATTTACTTTTATTTTTTTGGATTTTATATAAATTTTTAATCAAATTGTAATAAAGTAATTTGAAACCAACTTCGATTTTTTTGGATTTTGATGAGTTTTTTGTTGGAGTTAAATTTGAGTGAATTTAGTAGAAATTTACTTCTATTTTTTTGATTTCATATAAATTTTTAGTCAAATTGTAATAAAGTACTTTGAAACCAACTTCGATTTTTTTGGATTTTGATGAATTTTTTTGTTGGAGGAGCTAAATTTGAGTGAATTTAGATGAAATTTACTTTTATTTTTTTGTATTTTATATAAATTTTTAGTCAAATTGTAATAAAGCAATTTGAACCAACTTCGATTTTTTTGGATTTTGATGAGTTTTTTTGTTTGGAGGAGCTAAATTTGAGTGAATTTAGATGAAATTTACTTTTACTTTTTTGGATTTTATATAAATTTTTAGCCAAATTGTAATAAAGGAATTTGAACCAACTTCGATTTTTTTGGATTTTGATGAGTTTTTTTGTTGGAGAAGTTAAATTTGAGTGAATTTAGTAGAAATTTATTTGTATTTTTTTTTATTTCTTTTAAATTTTTAGTCAAACTGTAATAAAGTACTTAGAAACCAACTTCGATTTTTTTGAATTTTGATGAATTTTTTTGTTGGAGGAGCTAAATTTGAGTGAATTTAGATGAAATTTACTTTTATTTTTTGTATTTTATATAAATTTTTAGTCAAATTGTAATAAAGCAATTTGATCCAACTACGATTTTTTTGGATTTTGATGAGTTTTTTTGTTTGGAGGAGCTAAATTTGAGTGAATTTAGTTGAAATTTACTTTAATTTTTTTGGATTTCATATAAATTTTTAGTCAAATTGTAATAAAGGAATTTGAACCAACTTCGATTTATTTGAATTTTGATGAATTTTTTTGTTGGAGGAGCTAAATTTGTGTGAATTTAGATGAAATTTACTTTCATTTTTTGGATTTTATATAAATTTTTAGTCAAATTGTAATAAAGGAATTTGAACCAACATCGATTTTTTTGAATTTTGATGAATTTTTTTGTTGGAGGAGCTAAATTTGAGTGAATTTAGATGAAATTTACTTTTATTTTTTTGGATTTTATATAAATTTTTAATCAAATTGTAATAAAGTACATTGAAACCAACTTGGATTTTTTTGGATTTTGTTGAATTTTTTTTTGGAGGTGTTAAATTTGAGTGAATTTAGATGAAATTTACTTCTATTTTTTTTTATTTCATATAAATTTTTAGTCAAATAGTAATAAAGGAATTTGAACCAACTTCGATTTTTTTGGATTTTGATGATTTTGGTTGTTGGAGGAGTTAAATTTGAGTAAATATAGATGAAATTAACACCTTATTTTTGGATTTTATATAAATTTTTAGTCAAATTGTAATAAAGGTATTTGAAACAACTTCGATTTTTTTGAATTTTGATGAATTTTTTTGTAGGATGAGCTAAATTTGATTGAATTTAGATGAAATTTACTTTCATTTTTTTGGATTTTATATACATTTTTAGTCAAATTGGAATAAAGTACATTGAAACCAACTTGGATTTTTTTGGATTTTGATGAATTTTTTTGTTGGAGGAGCTAAATTTGAGTGAATTTAGATGAAATTTACTTTTATTTTTTTGGATTTTATATAAATTTTTAATCAAATTGTAATGAAGTAATTTGAAACCAACTTCGATTTTTTTGGATTTTGATGAGTTTTTTTGTTTGGAGGAGCTAAATTTGAGTGAATTTAGATGAAATTTACTTTAATTTTTTTGGATTTCATATAATTTTTAGTCAAATTGTAATAAAGGAATTTGAACCAACTTCGATTTATTTGAATTTTGATGAATTTTTTTGTTGGAGGAGCTAAATTTGTGTGAATTTAGATGAAATTTACTTTCATTTTTTGGATTTTATATAAATTTTTAGTCAAATTGTAATAAAGGAATTTGAACCAACATCGATTTTTTTGAATTTTGATGAATTTTTTTGTTGGAGGAGCTAAATTTGAGTGAATTTAGATGAAATTTACTTTTATTTTTTTGGATTTTATATAAATTTTTAATCAAATTGTAATAAAGGAATTTGAACCAACTTCGATTTTTTTGGATTTTGATGAGTTTTTTTGTTGGAGAAGTTAAATTTGAGTGAATTTAGATGAAATTTACTTCTATTTTTTTTTATTTCATATAAATTTTTAGTCAAATAGTAATAAAGGAATTTGAACCAACTTCGATTTTTTTGGATTTTGATGATTTTGGTTGTTGGAGGAGTTAAATTTGAGTAAATTTAGATGAAATTAACACCTTATTTTTGGATTTTATATAAATTTTTAGTCAAATTGTAATAAGGGGATTTGAAACAACTTCGACTTTTTTGGATTTTGATGAATTTTTTTGTAGGAGGAGCTAAATTTGATTGAATTTAGATGAAATTTACTTTCATTTTTTGGATTTTATATAAATTTTTAGTCAAATTGTAATAAAGGAATTTGAAACAACTTCGATTTTTTTGGATTTTGATGAGTTTTTTTGTTGGAGGAGTTAAATTTGATTGAATTTAGATGAAATTTGCTTCTATTTTTTTTTATTTCATATAAATTTTTAGTCAAATAGTAATAAAGGAATTTGAACCAACTTCGATTTTTTTGGATTTTGATGATTTTGGTTGTTGGAGGAGTTAAATTTGAGTAAATTTAGATTAAATTAACACCTCATTTTTGGATTTTATATAAATTTTTAGTCAAATTGTAATAAAGGTATTTGAAACAACGTCGATTTTTTTGGATTTTGATGAATTTTTTGTAGGAGGAGCTAAATTTGATTGAATTTAGATGAAATTTACTTTCATTTTTTTGGATTTTATATACATTTTTAGTCAAATTGGAATAAAGTACATTGAAACCAACTTGGATTTTTTTGGATTTTGATGAATTTTTTTGTTGGAGGAGTTAAATTTGAGTGAATTTAGATGAAATTTACTTCTATTTTTTTTTATTTCATATTAATTTTTAGTCAAATAGTAATAAAGGAATTTGAACCAACTTCGATTTTTTTGGATTTTGATGAGTTTTTTGTTGGAGTTAAATTTGAGTGAATTTAGTAGAAATTTACTTCTATTTTTTTGATTTCATATAAATTTTTAGTCAAATTGTAATAAAGCAATTTGAACCAACTTCGATTTTTTTGGATTTTGATGAGTTTTTTTGTTTGGAGGAGCTAAATTTGAGTGAATATAGATGAAATTTACTTTTACTTTTTTGGATTTTATATAAATTTTTAGTCAAATTGTAATAAAGGAATTTGAACCAACTTCGATTTTTTTTGATTTTGATGAGTTTTTTTGTTGGAGTTAAATTCGAGTGAATTTAGTAGAAATTTATTTCTATTTTTTTTTATTTCATATAAATTTGTAGTCAAACTGTAATAAAGTACTTAGAAACCAACTTCGATTTTTTTGAATTTTGATGAATTTTTTTGTTGGAGGAGCTAAATTTGAGTGAATTTAGATGAAATTTACTTTTATTTTTTGTATTGTATATAAATTTTTACTCAAATTGTAATAAAGCAATTTGATCCAACTACGATTTTTTTGGATTTTGATGAGTTTTTTTGTTTGGAGGAGCTAAATTTGAGTGAATTTAGATGAAATTCACTTTTATTTTTTTGAATTTTATATAAATTTTTAGTCAAATTGTAATAAAGGAATTTGAACCAACTTCGATTTATTTGAATTTTGATGAATTTTTTTGTAGGAGGAGCTAAATTTGATTGAATTTAGATTAAATTTACTTTCATTTTTTTGGATTTTATATAAATTTTTAGTCAAATTGTAATAAAGGAATTTGAACCAACATCGATTTTTTTGAATTTTGATGAATTTTTTTGTTGGAGGAGCTAAATTTGAGTGAATTTAGATGAAATTTACTTTTATTTTTTTGGATTTTATATAAATTTTTAGTCAAATTGTAATAAAGGAATTTGAACCAACTTCGATTTTTTTGGATTTTGATGAGTTTTTTTGTTGGAGGAGTTAAATTTGAGTGAATTTAGATGAAATTTACTTCTATTTTTTTTTATTTCATATAAATTTTTAGTCAAATAGTAATATAGGAATTTGAACAAACTTCGATTTTTTTGGATTTTGATGATTTTGGTTGTTGGAGGAGTTAAATTTGAGTAAATTTAGATGAAATTAACACCTTATTTTTGGATTTTATATAAATTTTTAGTCAAATTGTAATAAAGGGATTTGAAACAACTTCGATTTTTTTGGATTTTGATGAATTTTTTGTAGGAGGAGCTAAATTTGATTGAATTTAGATGAAATTTACTTTCATTTTTTTGGATTTTATATACATTTTTAGTCAAATTGGAATAAAGTACATTGAAACCAACTTGGATTTTTTTGGATTTTGATGAATTTTTTTGTTGGAGGAGTTAAATTTGAGTGAATTTAGATGAAATTTACTTCTATTTTTTTTTATTTCATATTAATTTTTAGTCAAATAGTAATAAAGGAATTTGAACCAACTTCGATTTTTTTGGATTTTGATGAGTTTTTTTGTTTGGAGGAGCTAAATTTGAGTGAATATAGATGAAATTTACTTTTACTTTTTTGGATTTTATATAAATTTTTAGTCAAATTGTAATAAAGGAATTTGAACCAACTTCGATTTTTTTGGATTTTGATGAGTTTTTTTGTTGGAGGAGTTAAATTCGAGTGAATTTAGTAGAAATTTATTTCTATTTTTTTTTATTTCATATAAATTTTTAGTCAAACTGTAATAAAGTACTTTGAAACCAACTTCGATTTTTTTGAATTTTGATGAATTTTTTTGTTGGAGGAGCTAAATTTGAGTGAATTTAGATGAAATTTACTTTTATTTTTTGTATTTTATATAAATTTTTAGTCAAATTGTAATAAAGGGAAATGAAACAACTTCGATTTTTTTGGATTTTGATGAATTTTTTTGTAGGAGGAGCTAAATTTGATTGAATTTAGATGAAATTTACTTTCATTTTTTTGGATTTTATATAAATTTTTAGTCAAATTGTAATAAAGTATATTGAAACCAACTTGGATTTTTTTGGATTTTGATGAATTTTTTTGTTGGAGGAGCTAAATTTGAGTGAATTTAGATGAAATTTACTTTTATTTTTTTGGATTTTATATAAATTTTTAATCAAATTGTAATAAAGTAATTTGAAACCAACTTCGATTTTTTTGGATTTTGATGAGTTTTTTGTTGGAGTTAAATTTGAGTGAATTTAGTAGAAATTTACTTCTATTTTTTTGATTTCATATAAATTTTTAGTCAAATTGTAATAAAGTACTTTGAAACCAACTTCGATTTTTTTGGATTTTGATGAATTTTTTTGTTGGAGGAGCTAAATTTAAGTGAATTTAGATGAAATTTACTTTTATTTTTTTGTATTTTATATAAATTTTTAGTCAAATTGTAATAAAGCAATTTGAACCAACTTCGATTTTTTTGGATTTTGATGAGTTTTTTTGTTTGGAGGAGCTAAATTTGAGTGAATTTAGATGAAATTTACTTTTACTTTTTTGGATTTTATATAAATTTTTAGCCAAATTGTAATAAAGGAATTTGAACCAACTTCGATTTTTTTGGATTTTGATGAGTTTTTTTGTTGGAGGAGTTAAATTTGAGTGAATTTAGTAGAAATTTATTTGTATTTTTTTTTATTTCTTTTAAATTTTTAGTCAAACTGTAATAAAGTACTTAGAAACCAACTTCGATTTTTTTGAATTTTGATGAATTTTTTTGTTGGAGGAGCTAAATGTGAGTGAATTTAGATGAAATTTACTTTTATTTTTTGTATTTTATATAAATTTTTAGTCAAATTGTAATAAAGCAATTTGATCCAACTACGATTTTTTTGGATTTTGATGAGTTTTTTTGTTTGGAGGAGCTAAATTTGAGTGAATTTAGTTGAAATTTACTTTAATTTTTTTGGATTTCATATAAATTTTTAGTCAAATTGTAATAAAGGAATTTGAACCAACTTCGATTTATTTGAATTTTGATGAATTTTTTTGTTGGAGGAGCTAAATTTGTGTGAATTTAGATGAAATTTACTTTCATTTTTTGGATTTTATATAAATTTTTAGTCAAATTGTAATAAAGGAATTTGAACCAACATCGATTTTTTTGAATTTTGATGAATTTTTTTGTTGGAGGAGCTAAATTTGAGTGAATTTAGATGAAATTTACTTTTATTTTTTTGGATTTTATATAAATTTTTAATCAAATTGTAATAAAGTACATTGAAACCAACTTGGATTTTTTTGGATTTTGTTGAATTTTTTTTTGGAGGTGTTAAATTTGAGTGAATTTAGATGAAATTTACTTCTATTTTTTTTTATTTCATATAAATTTTTAGTCAAATAGTAATAAAGGAATTTGAACCAACTTCGATTTTTTTGGATTTTGATGATTTTGGTTGTTGGAGGAGTTAAATTTGAGTAAATATAGATGAAATTAACACCTTATTTTTGGATTTTATATAAATTTTTAGTCAAATTGTAATAAAGGTATTTGAAACAACTTCGATTTTTTTGAATTTTGATGAATTTTTTTGTAGGATGAGCTAAATTTGATTGAATTTAGATGAAATTTACTTTCATTTTTTTGGATTTTATATACATTTTTAGTCAAATTGGAATAAAGTACATTGAAACCAACTTGGATTTTTTTGGATTTTGATGAATTTTTTTGTTGGAGGAGCTAAATTTGAGTGAATTTAGATGAAATTTACTTTTATTTTTTTGGATTTTATATAAATTTTTAATCAAATTGTAATGAAGTAATTTGAAACCAACTTCGATTTTTTTGGATTTTGATGAGTTTTTTTGTTTGGAGGAGCTAAATTTGAGTGAATTTAGATGAAATTTACTTTAATTTTTTTGGATTTCATATAAATTTTTAGTCAAATTGTAATAAAGGAATTTGAACCAACTTCGATTTATTTGAATTTTGATGAATTTTTTTGTTGGAGGAGCTAAATTTGTGTGAATTTAGATGAAATTTACTTTCATTTTTTGGATTTTATATAAATTTTTAGTCAAATTGTAATAAAGGAATTTGAACCAACATCGATTTTTTTGAATTTTGATGAATTTTTTTGTTGGAGGAGCTAAATTTGAGTGAATTTAGATGAAATTTACTTTTATTTTTTTGGATTTTATATAAATTTTTAATCAAATTGTAATAAAGGAATTTGAACCAACTTCGATTTTTTTGGATTTTGATGAGTTTTTTTGTTGGAGAAGTTAAATTTGAGTGAATTTAGATGAAATTTACTTCTATTTTTTTTTATTTCATATAAATTTTTAGTCAAATAGTAATAAAGGAATTTGAACCAACTTCGATTTTTTTGGATTTTGATGATTTTGGTTGTTGGAGGAGTTAAATTTGAGTAAATTTAGATGAAATTAACACCTTATTTTTGGATTTTATATAAATTTTTAGTCAAATTGTAATAAGGGGATTTGAAACAACTTCGATTTTTTTGGATTTTGATGAATTTTTTTGTAGGAGGAGCTAAATTTGATTGAATTTAGATGAAATTTACTTTCATTTTTTGGATTTTATATAAATTTTTAGTCAAATTGTAATAAAGGAATTTGAAACAACTTCGATTTTTTTGGATTTTGATGAGTTTTTTTGTTGGAGGAGTTAAATTTGATTGAATTTAGATGAAATTTGCTTCTATTTTTTTTTATTTCATATAAATTTTTAGTCAAATAGTAATAAAGGAATTTGAACCAACTTCGATTTTTTTGGATTTTGATGATTTTGGTTGTTGGAGGAGTTAAATTTGAGTAAATTTAGATTAAATTAACACCTCATTTTTGGATTTTATATAAATTTTTAGTCAAATTGTAATAAAGGTATTTGAAACAACTTCGATTTTTTTGGATTTTGATGAATTTTTTGTAGGAGGAGCTAAATTTGATTGAATTTAGATGAAATTTACTTTCATTTTTTTGGATTTTATATACATTTTTAGTCAAATTGGAATAAAGTACATTGAAACCAACTTGGATTTTTTTGGATTTTGATGAATTTTTTTGTTGGAGGAGTTAAATTTGAGTGAATTTAGATGAAATTTACTTCTATTTTTTTTTATTTCATATTAATTTTTAGTCAAATAGTAATAAAGGAATTTGAACCAACTTCGATTTTTTTGGATTTTGATGAGTTTTTTGTTGGAGTTAAATTTGAGTGAATTTAGTAGAAATTTACTTCTATTTTTTTGATTTCATATAAATTTTTAGTCAAATTGTAATAAAGCAATTTGAACCAACTTCGATTTTTTTGGATTTTGATGAGTTTTTTTGTTTGGAGGAGCTAAATTTGAGTGAATATAGATGAAATTTACTTTTACTTTTTTGGATTTTATATAAATTTTTAGTCAAATTGTAATAAAGGAATTTGAACCAACTTCGATTTTTTTTGATTTTGATGAGTTTTTTTGTTGGAGTTAAATTCGAGTGAATTTAGTAGAAATTTATTTCTATTTTTTTTTATTTCATATAAATTTGTAGTCAAACTGTAATAAAGTACTTAGAAACCAACTTCGATTTTTTTGAATTTTGATGAATTTTTTTGTTGGAGGAGCTAAATTTGAGTGAATTTAGATGAAATTTACTTTTATTTTTTGTATTGTATATAAATTTTTACTCAAATTGTAATAAAGCAATTTGATCCAACTACGATTTTTTTGGATTTTGATGAGTTTTTTTGTTTGGAGGAGCTAAATTTGAGTGAATTTAGATGAAATTCACTTTTATTTTTTTGGATTTTATATAAATTTTTAGTCAAATTGTAATAAAGGAATTTGAACCAACTTCGATTTATTTGAATTTTGATGAATTTTTTTGTAGGAGGAGCTAAATTTGATTGAATTTAGATGAAATTTACTTTCATTTTTTTGGATTTTATATAAATTTTTAGTCAAATTGTAATAAAGTACATTGAAACCAACTTGGATTTTTTTGGATTTTGTTGAATTTTTTTTTTGGAGGAGTTAAATTTGAGTGAATTTAGATGAAATTTACTTCTATTTTTTTTTATTTCATATAAATTTTTAGTCAAATAGTAATAAAGGAATTTGAACCAACTTCGATTTTTTTGGATTTTGATGATTTTGGTTGTTGGAGGAGTTAAATTTGAGTAAATATAGATGAAATTAACACCTTATTTTTGGATTTTATATAAATTTTTAGTCAAATTGTAATAAAGGTATTTGAAACAACTTCGATTTTTTTGAATTTTGATGAATTTTTTGTAGGAGGAGCTAAATTTGATTGAATTTAGATGAAATTTACTTTCATTTTTTTGGATTTTATATACATTTTTAGTCAAATTGGAATAAAGTACATTGAAACCAACTTGGATTTTTTTGGATTTTGATGAATTTTTTTGTTGGAGGAGTTAAATTTGAGTGAATTTAGATGAAATTTACTTCTATTTTTTTTTATTTCATATTAATTTTTAGTCAAATAGTAATAAAGGAATTTGAACCAACTTCGATTTTTTTGGATTTTGATGAGTTTTTTGTTGGAGTTAAATTTGAGTGAATTTAGTAGAAATTTACTTCTATTTTTTTGATTTCATATAAATTTTTAGTCAAATTGTAATAAAGCAATTTGAACCAACTTCGATTTTTTTGGATTTTGATGAGTTTTTTTGTTTGGAGGAGCTAAATTTGAGTGAATATAGATGAAATTTACTTTTACTTTTTTGGATTTTATATAAATTTTTAGTCAAATTGTAATAAAGGAATTTGAACCAACTTCGATTTTTTTTGATTTTGATGAGTTTTTTTGTTGGAGTTAAATTCGAGTGAATTTAGTAGAAATTTATTTCTATTTTTTTTTATTTCATATAAATTTGTAGTCAAACTGTAATAAAGTACTTAGAAACCAACTTCGATTTTTTTGAATTTTGATGAATTTTTTTGTTGGAGGAGCTAAATTTGAGTGAATTTAGATGAAATTTACTTTTATTTTTTGTATTGTATATAAATTTTTACTCAAATTGTAATAAAGCAATTTGATCCAACTACGATTTTTTTGGATTTTGATGAGTTTTTTTGTTTGGAGGAGCTAAATTTGAGTTAATTTAGATGAAATTCACTTTTATTTTTTTGGATTTTATATAAATTTTTAGTCAAATTGTAATAAAGGAATTTGAACCAACTTCGATTTATTTGAATTTTGATGAATTTTTTTGTAGGAGGAGCTAAATTTGATTGAATTTAGATGAAATTTACTTTCATTTTTTTGGATTTTATATAAATTTTTAGTCAAATTGTAATAAAGGAATTTGAACCAACATCGATTTTTTTGAATTTTGATGAATTTTTTTGTTGGAGGAGCTAAATTTGAGTGAATTTAGATGAAATTTACTTTTATTTTTTTGGATTTTATATAAATTTTTAGTCAAATTGTAATAAAGGAATTTGAACCAACTTCGATTTTTTTAGATTTTGATGAGTTTTTTTGTTGGAGGAGTTAAATTTGAGTGAATTTAGATGAAATTTACTTCTATTTTTTTTTATTTCATATAAATTTTTAGTCAAATAGTAATATAGGAATTTGAACAAACTTCGATTTTTTTGGATTTTGATGATTTTGGTTGTTGGAGGAGTTAAATTTGAGTAAATTTAGATGAAATTAACACCTTATTTTTGGATTTTATATAAATTTTTAGTCAAATTGTAATAAAGGGATTTGAAACAACTTCGATTTTTTTGGATTTTGATGAATTTTTTTGTAGGAGGAGCTAAATTTGATTGAATTTAGATGAAATTTACTTTCATCTTTTTGGATTTTATATAAATTTTTAGTCAAATTGTAATAAAGTACATTGATACCAACTTGGATTTTTTTGGATTTTGATGAATTTTTTTGTTGGAGGAGTTAAATTTGAGTGAATTTAGATGAAATTTACTTCTATTTTTTTTTATTTCATATAAATTTTTAGTCAAATAGTATTAAAGGAATTTGAACCAACTTCGATTTTTTTGGATTTTGATGAGTTTTTTTGTTTGGAGGAGCTAAATTTGAGTGAATATAGATGAAATTTACTTTTACTTTTTTGGATTTTATATAAATTTTTAGTCAAATTGTAATAAAGGAATTTGAACCAACTTCGATTTTTTTGGATTTTGATGAGTTTTTTTGTTGGAGGAGTTAAATTCGAGTGAATTTAGTAGAAATTTATTTCTATTTTTTTTTATTTCATATAAATTTTTAGTCAAACTGTAATAAAGTACTTTGAAACCAACTTCGATTTTTTTGAATTTTGATGAATTTTTTTGTTGGAGGAGCTAAATTTGAGTGAATTTAGATGAAATTTACTTTTATTTTTTGTATTTTATATAAATTTTTAGTCAAATTGTAATAAAGGGAAATGAAACAACTTCGATTTTTTTGGATTTTGATGAATTTTTTTGTAGGAGGAGCTAAATTTGATTGAATTTAGATGAAATTTACTTTCATTTTTTTGGATTTTATATAAATTTTTAGTCAAATTGTAATAAAGTATATTGAAACCAACTTGGATTTTTTTGGATTTTGATGAATTTTTTTGTTGGAGGAGCTAAATTTGAGTGAATTTAGATGAAATTTACTTTTATTTTTTTGGATTTTATATAAATTTTTAATCAAATTGTAATAAAGTAATTTGAAACCAACTTCGATTTTTTTGGATTTTGATGAGTTTTTTGTTGGAGTTAAATTTGAGTGAATTTAGTAGAAATTTACTTCTATTTTTTTGATTTCATATAAATTTTTAGTCAAATTGTAATAAAGTACTTTGAAACCAACTTCGATTTTTTTGGATTTTGATGAATTTTTTTGTTGGAGGAGCTAAATTTGAGTGAATTTAGATGAAATTTACTTTTATTTTTTTGTATTTTATATAAATTTTTAGTCAAATTGTAATAAAGCAATTTGAACCAACTTCGATTTTTTTGGATTTTGATGAGTTTTTTTGTTTGGAGGAGCTAAATTTGAGTGAATTTAGATGAAATTTACTTTTACTTTTTTGGATTTTATATAAATTTTTAGCCAAATTGTAATAAAGGAATTTGAACCAACTTCGATTTTTTTGGATTTTGATGAGTTTTTTTGTTGGAGGAGTTAAATTTGAGTGAATTTAGTAGAAATTTATTTGTATTTTTTTTTATTTCTTTTAAATTTTTAGTCAAACTGTAATAAAGTACTTAGAAACCAACTTCGATTTTTTTGAATTTTGATGAATTTTTTTGTTGGAGGAGCTAAATTTGAGTGAATTTAGATGAAATTTACTTTTATTTTTTGTATTTTATATAAATTTTTAGTCAAATTGTAATAAAGCAATTTGATCCAACTACGATTTTTTTGGATTTTGATGAGTTTTTTTGTTTGGAGGAGCTAAATTTGAGTGAATTTAGTTGAAATTTACTTTAATTTTTTTGGATTTCATATAAATTTTTAGTCAAATTGTAATAAAGGAATTTGAACCAACTTCGATTTATTTGAATTTTGATGAATTTTTTTGTTGGAGGAGCTAAATTTGTGTGAATTTAGATGAAATTTACTTTCATTTTTTGGATTTTATATAAATTTTTAGTCAAATTGTAATAAAGGAATTTGAACCAACATCGATTTTTTTGAATTTTGATGAATTTTTTTGTTGGAGGAGCTAAATTTGAGTGAATTTAGATGAAATTTACTTTTATTTTTTTGGATTTTATATAAATTTTTAATCAAATTGTAATAAAGTACATTGAAACCAACTTGGATTTTTTTGGATTTTGTTGAATTTTTTTTTGGAGGTGTTAAATTTGAGTGAATTTAGATGAAATTTACTTCTATTTTTTTTTATTTCATATAAATTTTTAGTCAAATAGTAATAAAGGAATTTGAACCAACTTCGATTTTTTTGGATTTTGATGATTTTGGTTGTTGGAGGAGTTAAATTTGAGTAAATATAGATGAAATTAACACCTTATTTTTGGATTTTATATAAATTTTTAGTCAAATTGTAATAAAGGTATTTGAAACAACTTCGATTTTTTTGAATTTTGATGAATTTTTTTGTAGGATGAGCTAAATTTGATTGAATTTAGATGAAATTTACTTTCATTTTTTTGGATTTTATATACATTTTTAGTCAAATTGGAATAAAGTACATTGAAACCAACTTGGATTTTTTTGGATTTTGATGAATTTTTTTGTTGGAGGAGCTAAATTTGAGTGAATTTAGATGAAATTTACTTTTATTTTTTTGGATTTTATATAAATTTTTAATCAAATTGTAATGAAGTAATTTGAAACCAACTTCGATTTTTTTGGATTTTGATGAGTTTTTTTGTTTGGAGGAGCTAAATTTGAGTGAATTTAGATGAAATTTACTTTAATTTTTTTGGATTTCATATAAATTTTTAGTCAAATTGTAATAAAGGAATTTGAACCAACTTCGATTTATTTGAATTTTGATGAATTTTTTTGTTGGAGGAGCTAAATTTGTGTGAATTTAGATGAAATTTACTTTCATTTTTTGGATTTTATATAAATTTTTAGTCAAATTGTAATAAAGGAATTTGAACCAACATCGATTTTTTTGAATTTTGATGAATTTTTTTGTTGGAGGAGCTAAATTTGAGTGAATTTAGATGAAATTTACTTTTATTTTTTTGGATTTTATATAAATTTTTAATCAAATTGTAATAAAGGAATTTGAACCAACTTCGATTTTTTTGGATTTTGATGAGTTTTTTTGTTGGAGAAGTTAAATTTGAGTGAATTTAGATGAAATTTACTTCTATTTTTTTTTATTTCATATAAATTTTTAGTCAAATAGTAATAAAGGAATTTGAACCAACTTCGATTTTTTTGGATTTTGATGATTTTGGTTGTTGGAGGAGTTAAATTTGAGTAAATTTAGATGAAATTAACACCTTATTTTTGGATTTTATATAAATTTTTAGTCAAATTGTAATAAGGGGATTTGAAACAACTTCGATTTTTTTGGATTTTGATGAATTTTTTTGTAGGAGGAGCTAAATTTGATTGAATTTAGATGAAATTTACTTTCATTTTTTGGATTTTATATAAATTTTTAGTCAAATTGTAATAAAGGAATTTGAAACAACTTCGATTTTTTTGGATTTTGATGAGTTTTTTTGTTGGAGGAGTTAAATTTGATTGAATTTAGATGAAATTTGCTTCTATTTTTTTTTATTTCATATAAATTTTTAGTCAAATAGTAATAAAGGAATTTGAACCAACTTCGATTTTTTTGGATTTTGATGATTTTGGTTGTTGGAGGAGTTAAATTTGAGTAAATTTAGATTAAATTAACACCTCATTTTTGGATTTTATATAAATTTTTAGTCAAATTGTAATAAAGGTATTTGAAACAACTTCGATTTTTTTGGATTTTGATGAATTTTTTGTAGGAGGAGCTAAATTTGATTGAATTTAGATGAAATTTACTTTCATTTTTTTGGATTTTATATACATTTTTAGTCAAATTGGAATAAAGTACATTGAAACCAACTTGGATTTTTTTGGATTTTGATGAATTTTTTTGTTGGAGGAGTTAAATTTGAGTGAATTTAGATGAAATTTACTTCTATTTTTTTTTATTTCATATTAATTTTTAGTCAAATAGTAATAAAGGAATTTGAACCAACTTCGATTTTTTTGGATTTTGATGAGTTTTTTGTTGGAGTTAAATTTGAGTGAATTTAGTAGAAATTTACTTCTATTTTTTTGATTTCATATAAATTTTTAGTCAAATTGTAATAAAGCAATTTGAACCAACTTCGATTTTTTTGGATTTTGATGAGTTTTTTTGTTTGGAGGAGCTAAATTTGAGTGAATATAGATGAAATTTACTTTTACTTTTTTGGATTTTATATAAATTTTTAGTCAAATTGTAATAAAGGAATTTGAACCAACTTCGATTTTTTTTGATTTTGATGAGTTTTTTTGTTGGAGTTAAATTCGAGTGAATTTAGTAGAAATTTATTTCTATTTTTTTTATTTCATATAAATTTGTAGTCAAACTGTAATAAAGTACTTAGAAACCAACTTCGATTTTTTTGAATTTTGATGAATTTTTTTGTTGGAGGAGCTAAATTTGAGTGAATTTAGATGAAATTTACTTTTATTTTTTGTATTGTATATAAATTTTTACTCAAATTGTAATAAAGCAATTTGATCCAACTACGATTTTTTTGGATTTTGATGAGTTTTTTTGTTTGGAGGAGCTAAATTTGAGTGAATTTAGATGAAATTCACTTTTATTTTTTTGGATTTTATATAAATTTTTAGTCAAATTGTAATAAAGGAATTTGAACCAACTTCGATTTATTTGAATTTTGATGAATTTTTTTGTAGGAGGAGCTAAATTTGATTGAATTTAGATGAAATTTACTTTCATTTTTTTGGATTTTATATAAATTTTTAGTCAAATTGTAATAAAGTACATTGAAACCAACTTGGATTTTTTTGGATTTTGTTGAATTTTTTTTTTGGAGGAGTTAAATTTGAGTGAATTTAGATGAAATTTACTTCTATTTTTTTTTATTTCATATAAATTTTTAGTCAAATAGTAATAAAGGAATTTGAACCAACTTCGATTTTTTTGGATTTTGATGATTTTGGTTGTTGGAGGAGTTAAATTTGAGTAAATATAGATGAAATTAACACCTTATTTTTGGATTTTATATAAATTTTTAGTCAAATTGTAATAAAGGTATTTGAAACAACTTCGATTTTTTTGAATTTTGATGAATTTTTTGTAGGAGGAGCTAAATTTGATTGAATTTAGATGAAATTTACTTTCATTTTTTTGGATTTTATATACATTTTTAGTCAAATTGGAATAAAGTACATTGAAACCAACTTGGATTTTTTTGGATTTTGATGAATTTTTTTGTTGGAGGAGTTAAATTTGAGTGAATTTAGATGAAATTTACTTCTATTTTTTTTTATTTCATATTAATTTTTAGTCAAATAGTAATAAAGGAATTTGAACCAACTTCGATTTTTTTGGATTTTGATGAGTTTTTTGTTGGAGTTAAATTTGAGTGAATTTAGTAGAAATTTACTTCTATTTTTTTGATTTCATATAAATTTTTAGTCAAATTGTAATAAAGCAATTTGAACCAACTTCGATTTTTTTGGATTTTGATGAGTTTTTTTGTTTGGAGGAGCTAAATTTGAGTGAATATAGATGAAATTTACTTTTACTTTTTTGGATTTTATATAAATTTTTAGTCAAATTGTAATAAAGGAATTTGAACCAACTTCGATTTTTTTTGATTTTGATGAGTTTTTTTGTTGGAGTTAAATTCGAGTGAATTTAGTAGAAATTTATTTCTATTTTTTTTTATTTCATATAAATTTGTAGTCAAACTGTAATAAAGTACTTAGAAACCAACTTCGATTTTTTTGAATTTTGATGAATTTTTTTGTTGGAGGAGCTAAATTTGAGTGAATTTAGATGAAATTTACTATTATTTTTTGTATTGTATATAAATTTTTACTCAAATTGTAATAAAGCAATTTGATCCAACTACGATTTTTTTGGATTTTGATGAGTTTTTTTGTTTGGAGGAGCTAAATTTGAGTTAATTTAGATGAAATTCACTTTTATTTTTTTGGATTTTATATAAATTTTTAGTCAAATTGTAATAAAGGAATTTGAACCAACTTCGATTTATTTGAATTTTGATGAATTTTTTTGTAGGAGGAGCTAAATTTGATTGAATTTAGATGAAATTTACTTTCATTTTTTTGGATTTTATATAAATTTTTAGTCAAATTGTAATAAAGGAATTTGAACCAACATCGATTTTTTTGAATTTTGATGAATTTTTTTGTTGGAGGAGCTAAATTTGAGTGAATTTAGATGAAATTTACTTTTATTTTTTTGGATTTTATATAAATTTTTAGTCAAATTGTAATAAAGGAATTTGAACCAACTTCGATTTTTTTAGATTTTGATGAGTTTTTTTGTTGGAGGAGTTAAATTTGAGTGAATTTAGATGAAATTTACTTCTATTTTTTTTTATTTCATATAAATTTTTAGTCAAATAGTAATATAGGAATTTGAACAAACTTCGATTTTTTTGGATTTTGATGATTTTGGTTGTTGGAGGAGTTAAATTTGAGTAAATTTAGATGAAATTAACACCTTATTTTTGGATTTTATATAAATTTTTAGTCAAATTGTAATAAAGGGATTTGAAACAACTTCGATTTTTTTGGATTTTGATGAATTTTTTTGTAGGAGGAGCTAAATTTGATTGAATTTAGATGAAATTTACTTTCATCTTTTTGGATTTTATATAAATTTTTAGTCAAATTGTAATAAAGTACATTGATACCAACTTGGATTTTTTTGGATTTTGATGAATTTTTTTGTTGGAGGAGTTAAATTTGAGTGAATTTAGATGAAATTTACTTCTATTTTTTTTTATTTCATATAAATTTTTAGTCAAATAGTATTAAAGGAATTTGAACCAACTTCGATTTTTTTGGATTTTGATGAGTTTTTTTGTTTGGAGGAGCTAAATTTGAGTGAATATAGATGAAATTTACTTTTACTTTTTTGGATTTTATATAAATTTTTAGTCAAATTGTAATAAAGGAATTTGAACCAACTTCGATTTTTTTGGATTTTGATGAGTTTTTTTGTTGGAGGAGTTAAATTCGAGTGAATTTAGTAGAAATTTATTTCTATTTTTTTTTATTTCATATAAATTTTTAGTCAAACTGTAATAAAGTACTTTGAAACCAACTTCGATTTTTTTGAATTTTGATGAATTTTTTTGTTGGAGGAGCTAAATTTGAGTGAATTTAGATGAAATTTACTTTTATTTTTTGTATTTTATATAAATTTTTAGTCAAATTGTAATAAAGGGAAATGAAACAACTTCGATTTTTTTGGATTTTGATGAATTTTTTTGTAGGAGGAGCTAAATTTGATTGAATTTAGATGAAATTTACTTTCATTTTTTTGGATTTTATATAAATTTTTAGTCAAATTGTAATAAAGTATATTGAAACCAACTTGGATTTTTTTGGATTTTGATGAATTTTTTTGTTGGAGGAGCTAAATTTGAGTGAATTTAGATGAAATTTACTTTTATTTTTTTGGATTTTATATAAATTTTTAATCAAATTGTAATAAAGTAATTTGAAACCAACTTCGATTTTTTTGGATTTTGATGAGTTTTTTGTTGGAGTTAAATTTGAGTGAATTTAGTAGAAATTTACTTCTATTTTTTTGATTTCATATAAATTTTTAGTCAAATTGTAATAAAGTACTTTGAAACCAACTTCGATTTTTTTGGATTTTGATGAATTTTTTTGTTGGAGGAGCTAAATTTGAGTGAATTTAGATGAAATTTACTTTTATTTTTTTGTATTTTATATAAATTTTTAGTCAAATTGTAATAAAGCAATTTGAACCAACTTCGATTTTTTTGGATTTTGATGAGTTTTTTTGTTTGGAGGAGCTAAATTTGAGTGAATTTAGATGAAATTTACTTTTACTTTTTTGGATTTTATATAAATTTTTAGCCAAATTGTAATAAAGGAATTTGAACCAACTTCGATTTTTTTGGATTTTGATGAGTTTTTTTGTTGGAGGAGTTAAATTTGAGTGAATTTAGTAGAAATTTATTTGTATTTTTTTTTATTTCTTTTAAATTTTTAGTCAAACTGTAATAAAGTACTTAGAAACCAACTTCGATTTTTTTGAATTTTGATGAATTTTTTTGTTGGAGGAGCTAAATTTGAGTGAATTTAGATGAAATTTACTTTTATTTTTTGTATTTTATATAAATTTTTAGTCAAATTGTAATAAAGCAATTTGATCCAACTACGATTTTTTTGGATTTTGATGAGTTTTTTTGTTTGGAGGAGCTAAATTTGAGTGAATTTAGTTGAAATTTACTTTAATTTTTTTGGATTTCATATAAATTTTTAGTCAAATTGTAATAAAGGAATTTGAACCAACTTCGATTTATTTGAATTTTGATGAATTTTTTTGTTGGAGGAGCTAAATTTGTGTGAATTTAGATGAAATTTACTTTCATTTTTTGGATTTTATATAAATTTTTAGTCAAATTGTAATAAAGGAATTTGAACCAACATCGATTTTTTTGAATTTTGATGAATTTTTTTGTTGGAGGAGCTAAATTTGAGTGAATTTAGATGAAATTTACTTTTATTTTTTTGGATTTTATATAAATTTTTAATCAAATTGTAATAAAGTACATTGAAACCAACTTGGATTTTTTTGGATTTTGTTGAATTTTTTTTTGGAGGTGTTAAATTTGAGTGAATTTAGATGAAATTTACTTCTATTTTTTTTTATTTCATATAAATTTTTAGTCAAATAGTAATAAAGGAATTTGAACCAACTTCGATTTTTTTGGATTTTGATGATTTTGGTTGTTGGAGGAGTTAAATTTGAGTAAATATAGATGAAATTAACACCTTATTTTTGGATTTTATATAAATTTTTAGTCAAATTGTAATAAAGGTATTTGAAACAACTTCGATTTTTTTGAATTTTGATGAATTTTTTTGTAGGATGAGCTAAATTTGATTGAATTTAGATGAAATTTACTTTCATTTTTTTGGATTTTATATACATTTTTAGTCAAATTGGAATAAAGTACATTGAAACCAACTTGGATTTTTTTGGATTTTGATGAATTTTTTTGTTGGAGGAGCTAAATTTGAGTGAATTTAGATGAAATTTACTTTTATTTTTTTGGATTTTATATAAATTTTTAATCAAATTGTAATGAAGTAATTTGAAACCAACTTCGATTTTTTTGGATTTTGATGAGTTTTTTTGTTTGGAGGAGCTAAATTTGAGTGAATTTAGATGAAATTTACTTTAATTTTTTTGGATTTCATATAAATTTTTAGTCAAATTGTAATAAAGGAATTTGAACCAACTTCGATTTATTTGAATTTTGATGAATTTTTTTGTTGGAGGAGCTAAATTTGTGTGAATTTAGATGAAATTTACTTTCATTTTTTGGATTTTATATAAATTTTTAGTCAAATTGTAATAAAGGAATTTGAACCAACATCGATTTTTTTGAATTTTGATGAATTTTTTTGTTGGAGGAGCTAAATTTGAGTGAATTTAGATGAAATTTACTTTTATTTTTTTGGATTTTATATAAATTTTTAATCAAATTGTAATAAAGGAATTTGAACCAACTTCGATTTTTTTGGATTTTGATGAGTTTTTTTGTTGGAGAAGTTAAATTTGAGTGAATTTAGATGAAATTTACTTCTATTTTTTTTTATTTCATATAAATTTTTAGTCAAATAGTAATAAAGGAATTTGAACCAACTTCGATTTTTTTGGATTTTGATGATTTTGGTTGTTGGAGGAGTTAAATTTGAGTAAATTTAGATGAAATTAACACCTTATTTTTGGATTTTATATAAATTTTTAGTCAAATTGTAATAAGGGGATTTGAAACAACTTCGATTTTTTTGGATTTTGATGAATTTTTTTGTAGGAGGAGCTAAATTTGATTGAATTTAGATGAAATTTACTTTCATTTTTTGGATTTTATATAAATTTTTAGTCAAATTGTAATAAAGGAATTTGAAACAACTTCGATTTTTTTGGATTTTGATGAGTTTTTTTGTTGGAGGAGTTAAATTTGATTGAATTTAGATGAAATTTGCTTCTATTTTTTTTTATTTCATATAAATTTTTAGTCAAATAGTAATAAAGGAATTTGAACCAACTTCGATTTTTTTGGATTTTGATGATTTTGGTTGTTGGAGGAGTTAAATTTGAGTAAATTTAGATTAAATTAACACCTCATTTTTGGATTTTATATAAATTTTTAGTCAAATTGTAATAAAGGTATTTGAAACAACTTCGATTTTTTTGGATTTTGATGAATTTTTTGTAGGAGGAGCTAAATTTGATTGAATTTAGATGAAATTTACTTTCATTTTTTTGGATTTTATATACATTTTTAGTCAAATTGGAATAAAGTACATTGAAACCAACTTGGATTTTTTTGGATTTTGATGAATTTTTTTGTTGGAGGAGTTAAATTTGAGTGAATTTAGATGAAATTTACTTCTATTTTTTTTTATTTCATATTAATTTTTAGTCAAATAGTAATAAAGGAATTTGAACCAACTTCGATTTTTTTGGATTTTGATGAGTTTTTTGTTGGAGTTAAATTTGAGTGAATTTAGTAGAAATTTACTTCTATTTTTTTGATTTCATATAAATTTTTAGTCAAATTGTAATAAAGCAATTTGAACCAACTTCGATTTTTTTGGATTTTGATGAGTTTTTTTGTTTGGAGGAGCTAAATTTGAGTGAATATAGATGAAATTTACTTTTACTTTTTTGGATTTTATATAAATTTTTAGTCAAATTGTAATAAAGGAATTTGAACCAACTTCGATTTTTTTTGATTTTGATGAGTTTTTTTGTTGGAGTTAAATTCGAGTGAATTTAGTAGAAATTTATTTCTATTTTTTTTTATTTCATATAAATTTGTAGTCAAACTGTAATAAAGTACTTAGAAACCAACTTCGATTTTTTTGAATTTTGATGAATTTTTTTGTTGGAGGAGCTAAATTTGAGTGAATTTAGATGAAATTTACTTTTATTTTTTTGGATTTTATATAAATTTTTAATCAAATTGTAATGAAGTAATTTGAAACCAACTTCGATTTTTTTGGATTTTGATGAGTTTTTTTGTTTGGAGGAGCTAAATTTGAGTGAATTTAGATGAAATTTACTTTAATTTTTTTGGATTTCATATAAATTTTTAGTCAAATTGTAATAAAGGAATTTGAACCAACTTCGATTTATTTGAATTTTGATGAATTTTTTTGTTGGAGGAGCTAAATTTGTGTGAATTTAGATGAAATTTACTTTCATTTTTTGGATTTTATATAAATTTTTAGTCAAATTGTAATAAAGGAATTTGAACCAACATCGATTTTTTTGAATTTTGATGAATTTTTTTGTTGGAGGAGCTAAATTTGAGTGAATTTAGATGAAATTTACTTTTATTTTTTTGGATTTTATATAAATTTTTAATCAAATTGTAATAAAGGAATTTGAACCAACTTCGATTTTTTTGGATTTTGATGAGTTTTTTTGTTGGAGAAGTTAAATTTGAGTGAATTTAGATGAAATTTACTTCTATTTTTTTTATTTCATATAAATTTTTAGTCAAATAGTAATAAAGGAATTTGAACCAACTTCGATTTTTTTGGATTTTGATGATTTTGGTTGTTGGAGGAGTTAAATTTGAGTAAATTTAGATGAAATTAACACCTTATTTTTGGATTTTATATAAATTTTTAGTCAAATTGTAATAAGGGGATTTGAAACAACTTCGATTTTTTTGGATTTTGATGAATTTTTTTGTAGGAGGAGCTAAATTTGATTGAATTTAGATGAAATTTACTTTCATTTTTTGGATTTTATATAAATTTTTAGTCAAATTGTAATAAAGGAATTTGAAACAACTTCGATTTTTTTGGATTTTGATGAGTTTTTTTGTTGGAGGAGTTAAATTTGATTGAATTTAGATGAAATTTGCTTCTATTTTTTTTTTATTTCATATAAATTTTTAGTCAAATAGTAATAAAGGAATTTGAACCAACTTCGATTTTTTTGGATTTTGATGATTTTGGTTGTTGGAGGAGTTAAATTTGAGTAAATTTAGATTAAATTAACACCTCATTTTTGGATTTTATATAAATTTTTAGTCAAATTGTAATAAAGGTATTTGAAACAACTTCGATTTTTTTGGATTTTGATGAATTTTTTGTAGGAGGAGCTAAATTTGATTGAATTTAGATGAAATTTACTTTCATTTTTTTGGATTTTATATACATTTTTAGTCAAATTGGAATAAAGTACATTGAAACCAACTTGGATTTTTTTGGATTTTGATGAATTTTTTTGTTGGAGGAGTTAAATTTGAGTGAATTTAGATGAAATTTACTTCTATTTTTTTTTATTTCATATTAATTTTTAGTCAAATAGTAATAAAGGAATTTGAACCAACTTCGATTTTTTTGGATTTTGATGAGTTTTTTGTTGGAGTTAAATTTGAGTGAATTTAGTAGAAATTTACTTCTATTTTTTTGATTTCATATAAATTTTTAGTCAAATTGTAATAAAGCAATTTGAACCAACTTCGATTTTTTTGGATTTTGATGAGTTTTTTTGTTGGAGTTAAATTCGAGTGAATTTAGTAGAAATTTATTTCTATTTTTTTTTATTTCATATAAATTTGTAGTCAAACTGTAATAAAGTACTTAGAAACCAACTTCGATTTTTTTGAATTTTGATGAATTTTTTTGTTGGAGGAGCTAAATTTGAGTGAATTTAGATGAAATTTACTTTTATTTTTTGTATTGTATATAAATTTTTACTCAAATTGTAATAAAGCAATTTGATCCAACTACGATTTTTTTGGATTTTGATGAGTTTTTTTGTTTGGAGGAGCTAAATTTGAGTGAATTTAGATGAAATTCACTTTTATTTTTTTGGATTTTATATAAATTTTTAGTCAAATTGTAATAAAGGAATTTGAACCAACTTCGATTTATTTGAATTTTGATGAATTTTTTTGTAGGAGGAGCTAAATTTGATTGAATTTAGATGAAATTTACTTTCATTTTTTTGGATTTTATATAAATTTTTAGTCAAATTGTAATAAAGTACATTGAAACCAACTTGGATTTTTTTGGATTTTGTTGAATTTTTTTTTTGGAGGAGTTAAATTTGAGTGAATTTAGATGAAATTTACTTCTATTTTTTTTTATTTCATATAAATTTTTAGTCAAATAGTAATAAAGGAATTTGAACCAACTTCGATTTTTTTGGATTTTGATGATTTTGGTTGTTGGAGGAGTTAAATTTGAGTAAATATAGATGAAATTAACACCTTATTTTTGGATTTTATATAAATTTTTAGTCAAATTGTAATAAAGGTATTTGAAACAACTTCGATTTTTTTGAATTTTGATGAATTTTTTGTAGGAGGAGCTAAATTTGATTGAATTTAGATGAAATTTACTTTCATTTTTTTGGATTTTATATACATTTTTAGTCAAATTGGAATAAAGTACATTGAAACCAACTTGGATTTTTTTGGATTTTGATGAATTTTTTTGTTGGAGGAGTTAAATTTGAGTGAATTTAGATGAAATTTACTTCTATTTTTTTTTATTTCATATTAATTTTTAGTCAAATAGTAATAAAGGAATTTGAACCAACTTCGATTTTTTTGGATTTTGATGAGTTTTTTGTTGGAGTTAAATTTGAGTGAATTTAGTAGAAATTTACTTCTATTTTTTTGATTTCATATAAATTTTTAGTCGAATTGTAATAAAGCAATTTGAACCAACTTCGATTTTTTTGGATTTTGATGAGTTTTTTTGTTTGGAGGAGCTAAATTTGAGTGAATATAGATGAAATTTACTTTTACTTTTTTGGATTTTATATAAATTTTTAGTCAAATTGTAATAAAGGAATTTGAACCAACTTCGATTTTTTTTGATTTTGATGAGTTTTTTTGTTGGAGTTAAATTCGAGTGAATTTAGTAGAAATTTATTTCTATTTTTTTTTATTTCATATAAATTTGTAGTCAAACTGTAATAAAGTACTTAGAAACCAACTTCGATTTTTTTGAATTTTGATGAATTTTTTTGTTGGAGGAGCTAAATTTGAGTGAATTTAGATGAAATTTACTTTTATTTTTTGTATTGTATATAAATTTTTACTCAAATTGTAATAAAGCAATTTGATCCAACTACGATTTTTTTGGATTTTGATGAGTTTTTTTGTTTGGAGGAGCTAAATTTGAGTGAATTTAGATGAAATTCACTTTTATTTTTTTGGATTTTATATAAATTTTTAGTCAAATTGTAATAAAGGAATTTGAACCAACTTCGATTTATTTGAATTTTGATGAATTTTTTTGTAGGAGGAGCTAAATTTGATTGAATTTAGATGAAATTTACTTTCATTTTTTTGGATTTTATATAAATTTTTAGTCAAATTGTAATAAAGTACATTGAAACCAACTTGGATTTTTTTGGATTTTGTTGAATTTTTTTTTTGGAGGAGTTAAATTTGAGTGAATTTAGATGAAATTTACTTCTATTTTTTTTTATTTCATATAAATTTTTAGTCAAATAGTAATAAAGGAATTTGAACCAACTTCGATTTTTTTGGATTTTGATGATTTTGGTTGTTGGAGGAGTTAAATTTGAGTAAATATAGATGAAATTAACACCTTATTTTTGGATTTTATATAAATTTTTAGTCAAATTGTAATAAAGGTATTTGAAACAACTTCGATTTTTTTGAATTTTGATGAATTTTTTTGTAGGATGAGCTAAATTTGATTGAATTTAGATGAAATTTACTTTCATTTTTTTGGATTTTATATACATTTTTAGTCAAATTGGAATAAAGTACATTGAAACCAACTTGGATTTTTTGGATTTTGATGAATTTTTTTGTTGGAGGAGCTAAATTTGAGTGAATTTAGATGAAATTTACTTTTATTTTTTTTGATTTTATATAAATTTTTAATCAAATTGTAATAAAGTAATTTGAAACTAACTTCGATTTTTTTGGATTTTGAAGAGTTTTTTGTTGGAGTTAAATTTGAGTGAATTTAGTAGAAATTTACTTCTATTTTTTTGATTTCATATAAATTTTTAGTCCAATTGTAATAAAGTACTTTGAAACCAACTTCGATTTTTTTTGGATTTTGATGAGTTTTATTGTTGGAGGAGTTAAATTTGAGTGAATTTAGATGAAATTTACTTGTATTTTTTTGATTTCATATAAATTTTTAGTCAAATTGTAATAAAGGAATTTGAACCAACTTCGATTTTTTTGGATTTTGATGATTTTGGTTGTTGGAGGAGTTAAATTTGAGTAAATTTAGATGAAATTAACACCTTATTTTTGGATTTTATATAAATTTTTAGTCAAATTGTAATAAAGGGATTTGAAACAACTTCGATTTTTTTGGATTTTGATGAATTTTTTTGTAGGAGGAGCTAAATTTGATTGAATTTAGATGAAATTTACTTTCATTTTTTTGGATTTTATATACATTTTTAGTCAAATTGGAATAAAGTACATTGAAACCAACTTGGATTTTTTTGGATTTTGATGAATTTTTTTGTTGGAGGAGTTAAATTTGAGTGAATTTAGATGAAATTTACTTCTATTTTTTTTTATTTCATATAAATTTTTAGTCAAATAGTAATTAAGGAATTTGAACCAACTTCGATTTTTTTGGATTTTGATGAGTTTTTTGTTGGAGTTAAATTTGAGTGAATTTAGTAGAAATTTACTTCTATTTTTTTGATTTCATATAAATTTTTAGTCAAATTGTAATAAAGCAATTTGAACCAACTTCGATTTTTTTGGATTTTGATGAGTTTTTTTGTTTGGAGGAGCTAAATTTGAGTGAATATAGATGAAATTTACTTTTACTTTTTTGGATTTTATATAAATTTTTAGTCAAATTGTAATAAAGGAATTTGAACCAACTTCGATTTTTTTGGATTTTGATGAGTTTTTTTGTTGGAGGAGTTAAATTCGAGTGAATTTAGTAGAAATTTATTTCTATTTTTTTTTATTTCATATAAATTTTTAGTCAAACTGTAATAAAGTACTTAGAAACCAACTTCGATTTTTTTGAATTTTGATGAATTTTTTTGTTGGAGGAGCTAAATTTGAGTGAATTTAGATGAAATTTACTTTTATTTTTTGTATTTTATATAAATTTTTAGTCAAATTGTAATAAAGGGAAATGAAACAACTTCGATTTTTTTGGATTTTGATGAATTTTTTTGTAGGAGGAGCTAAATTTGATTGAATTTAGATGAAATTTACTTTCATTTTTTTGGATTTTATATAAATTTTTAGTCAAATTGTAATAAAGTATATTGAAACCAACTTGGATTTTTTTGGATTTTGATGAATTTTTTTGTTGGAGGAGCTAAATTTGAGTGAATTTAGATGAAATTTACTTTTACTTTTTTGGATTTTATATAAATTTTTAGTCAAATTGTAATAAAGGAATTTGAACCAACTTCGATTTTTTTGGATTTTGATGAGTTTTTTTGTTGGAGGAGTTAAATTTGAGTGAATTTAGTAGAAATTTATTTGTATTTTTTTTTATTTCTTTTAAATTTTTAGTCAAACTGTAATAAAGTACTTAGAAACCAACTTCGATTTTTTTGAATTTTGATGAATTTTTTTGTTGGAGGAGCTAAATTTGAGTGAATTTAGATGAAATTTACTTTTATTTTTTGTATTTTATATAAATTTTTAGTCAAATTGTAATAAAGCAATTTGATCCAACTACGATTTTTTTGGATTTTGATGAGTTTTTTTGTTTGGAGGAGCTAAATTTGAGTGAATTTAGATGAGATTTACTTTAATTTTTTTGGATTTCATATAAATTTTTAGTCAAATTGTAATAAAGGAATTTGAACCAACTTCGATTTATTTGAATTTTGATGAATTTTTTTGTTGGAGGAGCTAAATTTGTGTGAATTTAGATGAAATTTACTTTCATTTTTTGGATTTTATATAAATTTTTAGTCAAATTGTAATTAAGGAATTTGAACCAACTTCGATTTTTTTGAATTTTGATGAATTTTTTTGTTGGAGGAGCTAAATTTGAGTGAATTTAGATGAAATTTACTTTTATTTTTTTGGATTTTATATAAATTTTTAATCAAATTGTAATAAAGGAATTTGAACCAACTTCGATTTTTTTGGATTTTGATGAATTTTTTTGTTGGAGGAGTTAAATTTGAGTGAATTTAGATGAAATTTACTTCTATTTTTTTTATTTCATATAAATTTTTAGTCAAATAGTAATAAAGGAATTTGAACCAACTTCGATTTTTTTGGATTTTGATGAGTTTTTTGTTGGAGTTAAATTTGAGTGAATTTAGTAGAAATTTACTTCTATTTTTTTGATTTCATATAAATTTTTAGTCAAATTGTAATAAAGCAATTTGAACCAACTTCGATTTTTATGGATTTTGATGAGTTTTTTTGTTTGGAGGAGCTAAATTTGAGTGAATATAGATGAAATTTACTTTTACTTTTTTGGATTTTATATAAATTTTTAGTCAAATTGTAATAAAGGAATTTGAACCAACTTCGATTTTTTTTTATTTTGATGAGTTTTTTTGTTGGAGGAGTTAAATTCGAGTGAATTTAGTAGAAATTTATTTCTATTTTTTTTTATTTCATATAAATTTTTAGTCAAACTGTAATAAAGTACTTAGAAACCAACTTCGATTTTTTTGAATTTTGATGAATTTTTTTGTTGGAGGAGTTAAATTCGAGTGAATTTAGTAGAAATTTATTTCTATTTTTTTTTATTTCATATAAATTTTTAGTCAAACTGTAAAAAAGTACTTAGAAACCAACTTCGATTTTTTTGAATTTTGATGAATTTTTTTGTTGGAGGAGCTAAATTTGAGTGAATTTAGATGAAATTTACTTTTATTTTTTGTATTTTATATAAATTTTTAGTCAAATTGTAATAAAGGAATTTGAACCAACTTCGATTATTTTGGATTTTGATGAGTTTTTTTGTTGGAGGAGTTAAATTTGAGTGAATTTAGTAGAAATTTATTTGTATTTTTTTTTATTTCTTTTCAATTTTTAGTCAAACTGTAATAAAGTACTTAGAAACCAACTTCGATTTTTTTGAATTTTGATGAATTTTTTTGTTGGAGGAGCTAAATTTGAGTGAATTTAGATGAAATTTACTTTTATTTTTTGTATTTTATATAAATTTTTAGTCAAATTGTAATAAAGCAATTTGATCCAACTACGATTTTTTTGGATTTTGATGAGTTTTTTTGTTTGGAGGAGCTAAATTTGAGTGAATTTAGATGAAATTTACTTTAATTTTTTTGGATTTCATATAAATTTTTAGTCAAATTGTAATAAAGGAATTTGAACCAACTTCGATTTATTTGAATTTTGATGATTTTTTTTGTTGGAGGAGCTAAATTTGTGTGAATTTAGATGAAATTTACTTTCATTTTTTGGATTTTATATAAATTTTTAGTCAAATTGTAATAAAGGGATTTGAAAAAACTTCGATTTTTTTGGATTTTGATGAATTTTTTTGTAGGAGGAGCTAAATTTGATTGAATTTAGATGAAATTTACTTTCATTTTTTGGATTTTATATAAATTTTTAGTCAAATTGTAATAAAGGAATTTGAAACAACTTCGATTTTTTTGGATTTTGATGAGTTTTTTTGTTGGAGGAGTTAAATTTGAGTGAATTTAGATGAAATTTGCTTCTATTTTTTTTTATTTCATATAAATTTTTAGTCAAATAGTAATAAAGGAATTTGAACCAACTTCGATTTTTTTGGATTTTGATGATTTTGGTTGTTGGAGGAGTTAAATTTGAGTAAATTTAGATGAAATTAACACCTCATTTTTGGATTTTATATAAATTTTTAGTCAAATTGTAATAAAGGTATTTGAACCAACTTCGATTTTTTTGGATTTTGATGAGTTTTTTGTTGGAGTTAAATTTGAGTGAATTTAGTAGAAATTTACTTCTATTTTTTTGATTTCTTATAAATTTTTAGTCAAATTGTAATAAAGCAATTTGAACCAACTTCGATTTTTATGGATTTTGATGAGTTTTTTTGTTTGGAGGAGCTAAATTTGAGTGAATATAGATGAAATTTACTTTTACTTTTTTGGATTTTATATAAATTTTTAGCCAAATTGTAATACAGGAATTTGAACCAACTTCGATTTTTTTTTATTTTGATGAGTTTTTTTGTTGGAGGAGTTAAATTCGAGTGAATTTAGTAGAAATTTATTTCTATTTTTTTTTTATTTCATATAAATTTTTAGTCAAACTGTAATAAAGTACTTAGAAACCAACTTCGATTTTTTTGAATTTTGATGAATTTTTTTGTTGGAGGAGCTAAATTTGAGTGAATTTAGATGAAATTTACTTTTATTTTTTGTATTTTATATAAATTTTTACTCAAATTGTAATAAAGCAATTTGATCCAACTACGATTTTTTTGGATTTTGATGAGTTTTTTTGTTTGGAGGAGCTAAATTTGAGTGAATTTAGATGAAATTCACTTTTATTTTTTTGGATTTTATATAAATTTTTAGTCAAATTGTAATAAAGTAATTTGAACCAACTTCGATTTATTTGAATTTTGATGAATTTTTTTGTAGGAGGAGCTAAATTTGATTGAATTTAGATGAAATTTACTTTCATTTTTTTGGATTTTATATACATTTTTAGTCAAATTGGAATAAAGTACATTGAAACCAACTTGGATTTTTTTGGATTTTGATGAATTTTTTTGTTGGAGGAGCTAAATTTGAGTGAATTTAGATGAAATTTACTTTTATTTTTTTGGATTTTATATAAATTTTTAATCAAATTGTAATAAAGTAATTTGAAACCAACTTCGATTTTTTTGGATTTTGATGAGTTTTTTGTTGGAGTTAAATTTGAGTGAATTTAGTAGAAATTTACTTCTATTTTTTTGATTTCATATAAATTTTTAGTCAAATTGTAATAGAGTACTTTGAAACCAACTTCGATTTTTTTTGGATTTTGATGAGTTTTATTGCTGGAGGAGTTAAATTTGAGTGAATTTAGATGAAATTTACTTGTATTTTTTTGATTTCATATAAATTTTTAGTCAAATTGTAATAAAGGAATTTGAACCAACTTCGATTTTTTTGGATTTTGATGATTTTGGTTGTTGGAGGAGTTAAATTTGAGTAAATTTAGATGAAATTAACACCTTATTTTTGGATTTTATATAAATTTTTAGTCAAATTGTAATAAAGGGATTTGAAACAACTTCGATTTTTTTGGATTTTGATGAATTTTTTTGTAGGAGGAGCTAAATTTGATTGAATTTAGATGAAATTTACTTTCATTTTTTTGGATTTTATATACATTTTTAGTCAAATTGGAATAAAGTACATTGAAACCAACTTGGATTTTTTTGGATTTTGATGAATTTTTTTGTTGGAGGAGTTAAATTTGAGAGAATTTAGTAGAAATTTACTTCTATTTTTTTGATTTCATATAAATTTTTAGTCAAATTGTTATAAAGTACTTTGAAACCAACTTCGATTTTTTTGGATTTTGATGAATTTTTTTGTTGGAGGAGCTAAATTTGAGTGAATTTAGATGAAATTTACTTTTATTTTTTTGTATTTTATATAAATTTTTAGTCAAATTGTAATAAAGCAATTTGAACCAACTTCGATTTTTTTGGATTTTGATGAGTTTTTTTGTTTGGAGGAGCTAAATTTGAGTGAATTTAGATGAAATTTACTTTTACTTTTCTGGATTTTATATAAATTTTTAGTCAAATTGTAATAAAGGAATTTGAACCAACTTCGATTTTTTTGGATTTTGATGAGTTTTTTTGTTGGAGGAGTTAAATTTGAGTGAATTTAGTAGAAATTTATTTGTATTTTTTTTATTTCTTTTAAATTTTTAGTCAAACTGTAATAAAGTACTTAGAAACCAACTTCGATTTTTTGAATTTTGATGAATTTTTTTGTTGGAGGAGCTAAATTTGAGTGAATTTAGATGAAATTTACTTTTATTTTTTGTATTTTATATAAATTTTTAGTCAAATTGTAATAAAGCAATTTGATCCAACTACGATTTTTTTGGATTTTGATGAGTTTTTTTGTTTGGAGGAGCTAAATTTGAGTGAATTTAGATGAAATTTACTTTAATTTTTTTGGATTTTATATAAATTTTTAGTCAAATTGTAATAAAGGAATTTGAACCAACTTCGATTTATTTGAATTTTGATGAATTTTTTTGTTGGAGGAGCTAAATTTGTGTGAATTTAGATGAAATTTACTTTCATTTTTTGGATTTTATATAAATTTTTAGTCAAATTGTAATAAAGGAATTTGAACCAACTTCGATTTTTTTGAATTTTGATGAATTTTTTTGTTGGAGGAGCTAAATTTGAGTGAATTTAGATGAAATTTACTTTTATCTTTTTGGATTTTATATAAATTTTTAATCAAATTGTAATAAAGGAATTTGAACCAACTTCGATTTTTTTGGATTTTGATGAGTTTTTTTGTTGGAGAAGTTAAATTTGAGTGAATTTAGATGAAATTTACTTCTATTTTTTTTTATTTCATATAAATTTTTAGTCAAATAGTAATAAAGGAATTTGAACCAACTTCGATTTTTTTGGATTTTGATGATTTTGGTTGTTGGAGGAGTTAAATTTGAGTAAATTTAGATGAAATTAACACCTTATTTTTGGATTTTATATAAATTTTTAGTCAAATTGTAATAAAGGGATTTGAAACCAACTTCGATTTTTTTGGGATTTTGATGAGTTTTTTTGTTTGGAGGAGCTAAATTTGAGTGAATTTAGTAGAAATTTACTTTTACTTTTTTGGATTTTATATAAATTTTTAGTCAAATTGTAATAAAGGAATTTGAACCAACTACGATTTTTTTGGATTTTGATGAGTTTTTTTGTTTGGAGGAGCTAAATTTGAGTGAATTTAGATGAAATTCACTTTTATTTTTTTGGATTTTATATAAATTTTTAGTCAAATTGTAATAAAGGAATTTGAACCAACTTCGATTTATTTGAATTTTGATGAATTTTTTTGTAGGAGGAGCTAAATTTGATTGAATTTAGATGAAATTTACTTTCATTTTTTTGGATTTTATATAAATTTTTAGTCAAATTGTAATAAAGTACATTGAAACCAACTTGGATTTTTTTGGATTTTGATGAGTTTTTTTGTTGGAGGAGTTAAATTCGAGTGAATTTAGTAGAAATTTATTTCTATTTTTTTTGATTTCATATAATTTTTTAGTCAAACTGTAATAAAGTACTTAGAAACCAACTTCGATTTTTTGAAATTTTGATGAATTTTTTTGTTGGAGGAGCTAAATTTGAGTGAATTTAGATGAAATTTACTTTTATTTTTTGTATTTTATATAAATTTTTAGTCAAATTGTAATAAAGGGAAATGAAACAACTTCGATTTTTTTGGATTTTGATGAATTTTTTTGTAGGAGGAGCTAAATTTGATTGAATTTAGATGAAATTTACTTTCATTTTTTTGGATTTTATATATATTTTTAGTCAAATTGTAATAAAGTATATTGAAACCAACTTGGATTTTTTTGGATTTTGATGAATTTTTTTGTTGGAGGAGCTAAATTTGAGTGAATTTAGATGAAATTTACTTTTATTTTTTTGGATTTTATATAAATTTTTAATCAAATTGTAATAAAGTAATTTGAAACCAACTTCGATTTTTTTGGATTTTGATGAGTTTTTTGTTGGAGTTAAATTTGAGTGAATTTAGTAGAAATTTACTTCTATTTTTTTGATTTCATATAAATTTTTAGTCAAATTGTAATAAAGTACTTTGAAACCAACTTCGATTTTTTTGGATTTTGATGAATTTTTTTGTTGGAGGAGCTAAATTTGAGTGAATTTAGATGAAATTTACTTTTATTTTTTTGTATTTTATATAAATTTTTAGTCAAATTGTAATAAAGCAATTTGAACAAACTTCGATTTTTTTGGATTTTGATGAGTTTTTTTGTTTGGAGGAGCTAAATTTGAGTGAATTTAGATGAAATTTACTTTTACTTTTTTGGATTTTATATAAATTTTTAGTCAAATTGTAATAAAGGAATTTGAACCAACTTCGATTTTTTTGGATTTTGATGAGTTTTTTTGTTGGAGGAGTTAAATTTGAGTGAATTTAGATGAAATTTACTTCTATTTTTTTTTATTTCATATTAATTTTTAGTCAAATAGTAATAAAGGAATTTGAACCAACTTCGATTTTTTTGGATTTTGATGAGTTTTTTGTTGGAGTTAAATTTGAGTGAATTTAGTAGAAATTTACTTCTATTTTTTTGATTTCATATAAATTTTTAGTCAAATTGTAATAAAGCAATTTGAACCAACTTCGATTTTTTTGGATTTTGATGAGTTTTTTTGTTTGGAGGAGCTAAATTTGAGTGAATATAGATGAAATTTACTTTTACTTTTTTGGATTTTATATAAATTTTTAGTCAAATTGTAATAAAGGAATTTGAACCAACTTCGATTTTTTTTTATTTTGATGAGTTTTTTTGTTGGAGTTAAATTCGAGTGAATTTAGTAGAAATTTATTTCTATTTTTTTTTATTTCATATAAATTTGTAGTCAAACTGTAATAAAGTACTTAGAAACCAACTTCAATTTTTTTGAATTTTGATGAATTTTTTTGTTGGAGGAGCTAAATTTGAGTGAATTTAGATGAAATTTACTTTTATTTTTTGTATTGTATATAAATTTTTACTCAAATTGTAATAAAGCAATTTGATCCAACTACGATTTTTTTGGATTTTGATGAGTTTTTTTGTTTGGAGGAGCTAAATTTGAGTGAATTTAGATGAAATTCACTTTTATTTTTTTGGATTTTATATAAATTTTTAGTCAAATTGTAATAAAGGAATTTGAACCAACTTCGATTTATTTGAATTTTGATGAATTTTTTTGTAGGAGGAGCTAAATTTGATTGAATTTAGATGAAATTTACTTTCATTTTTTTGGATTTTATATAAATTTTTAGTCAAATTGTAATAAAGTACATTGAAACCAACTTGGATTTTTTTGGATTTTGTTGAATTTTTTTTTTGGAGGAGTTAAATTTGAGTGAATTTAGATGAAATTTACTTCTATTTTTTTTATTTCATATAAATTTTTAGTCAAATAGTAATAAAGGAATTTGAACCAACTTCGATTTTTTTGGATTTTGATGATTTTGGTTGTTGGAGGAGTTAAATTTGAGTAAATTTAGATGAAATTAACACCTTATTTTTGGATTTTATATAAATTTTTAGTCAAATTGTAATAAAGGGATTTGAAACCAACTTCGATTTTTTTTGGATTTTGATGAGTTTTTTTGTTTGGAGGAGCTAATTTTGAGTGAATTTAGTAGAAATTTACTTTTACTTTTTTGGATTTTATATAAATTTTTAGTCAAATTGTAATAAAGGAATTTGAACCAACTTCGATTTTTTTGGATTTTGATGAGTTTTTTTGTTGGAGGAGTTAAATTTGAGTGAATTTAGATGAAATTTACTTCTATTTTTTTTTATTTCATATAAATTTTTAGTCAAATAGTAATAAAGGAATTTGAACAAACTTCGATTTTTTTGGATTTTGATGATTTTGGTTGTTGGAGGAGTTAAATTTGAGTAAATTTAGATGAAATTAACACCTTATTTTTGGATTTTATATAAATTTTTAGTCAAATTGTAATAAAGGGATTTGAAACAACTTCGATTTTTTTGGATTTTGATGAATTTTTTTGTAGGAGGAGCTAAATTTGATTGAATTTAGATGAAATTTACTTTCATCTTTTTGGATTTTATATAAATTTTTAGTCAAATTGTAATAAAGTACATTGATACCAACTTGGATTTTTTTGGATTTTGATGAATTTTTTTGTTGGAGGAGTTAAATTTGAGTGAATTTAGATGAAATTTACTTCTATTTTTTTTATTTCATATAAATTTTTAGTCAAATAGTATTAAAGGAATTTGAACCAACTTCGATTTTTTTGAATTTTGATGAATTTTTTTGTTGGAGGAGCTAAATTTGAGTGAATTTAGATGAAATTTACTTTTATTTTTTGTATTGTATATAAATTTTTACTCAAATTGTAATAAAGCAATTTGATCCAACTACGATTTTTTTGGATTTTGATGAGTTTTTTTGTTTGGAGGAGCTAAATTTGAGTGAATTTAGATGAAATTCACTTTTATTTTTTTGGATTTTATATAAATTTTTAGTCAAATTGTAATAAAGGAATTTGAACCAACTTCGATTTATTTGAATTTTGATGAATTTTTTTGTAGGAGGAGCTAAATTTGATTGAATTTAGATGAAATTTACTTTCATTTTTTTGGATTTTATATAAATTTTTAGTCAAATTGTAATAAAGTACATTGAAACCAACTTGGATTTTTTTGGATTTTGTTGAATTTTTTTTTTGGAGGAGTTAAATTTGAGTGAATTTAGATGAAATTTACTTCTATTTTTTTTATTTCATATAAATTTTTAGTCAAATAGTAATAAAGGAATTTGAACCAACTTCGATTTTTTTGGATTTTGATGATTTTGGTTGTTGGAGGAGTTAAATTTGAGTAAATTTAGATGAAATTAACACCTTATTTTTGGATTTTATATAAATTTTTAGTCAAATTGTAATAAAGGGATTTGAAACCAACTTCGATTTTTTTTGGATTTTGATGAGTTTTTTTGTTTGGAGGAGCTAATTTTGAGTGAATTTAGTGGAAATTTACTTTTACTTTTTTGGATTTTATATAAATTTTTAGTCAAATTGTAATAAAGGAATTTGAACCAACTTCGATTTTTTTGGATTTTGATGAGTTTTTTTGTTGGAGGAGTTAAATTTGAGTGAATTTAGATGAAATTTACTTCTATTTTTTTTTATTTCATATAAATTTTTAGTCAAATAGTAATAAAGGAATTTGAACAAACTTCGATTTTTTTGGATTTTGATGATTTTGGTTGTTGGAGGAGTTAAATTTGAGTAAATTTAGATGAAATTAACACCTTATTTTTGGATTTTATATAAATTTTTAGTCAAATTGTAATAAAGGGATTTGAAACAACTTCGATTTTTTTGGATTTTGATGAATTTTTTTGTAGGAGGAGCTAAATTTGATTGAATTTAGATGAAATTTACTTTCATCTTTTTGGATTTTATATAAATTTTTAGTCAAATTGTAATAAAGTACATTGATACCAACTTGGATTTTTTTGGATTTTGATGAATTTTTTTGTTGGAAGAGTTAAATTTGAGTGAATTTAGATGAAATTTACTTCTATTTTTTTTATTTCATATAAATTTTTAGTCAAATAGTATTAAAGGAATTTGAACCAACTTCGATTTTTTTGGATTTTGATGAGTTTTTTTGTTTGGAGGAGCTAAATTTGAGTGAATATAGATGAAATTTACTTTTACTTTTTTGGATTTTATATAAATTTTTAGTCAAATTGTAATAAAGGAATTTGAACCAACTTCGATTTTTTTGGATTTTGATGAGTTTTTTTGTTGGAGGAGTTAAATTCGAGTGAATTTAGTAGAAATTTATTTCTATTTTTTTTTATTTCATATAAATTTTTAGTCAAACTGTAATAAAGTACTTTGAAACCAACTTCGATTTTTTTGAATTTTGATGAATTTTTTTGTTGGAGGAGCTAAATTTGAGTGAATTTAGATGAAATTTACTTTTATTTTTTGTATTTTATATAAATTTTTAGTCAAATTGTAATAAAGGGAAATGAAACAACTTCGATTTTTTTGGATTTTGATGAATTTTTTTGTAGGAGGAGCTAAATTTGATTGAATTTAGATGAAATTTACTTTCATTTTTTTGGATTTTATATAAATTTTTAGTCAAATTGTAATAAAGTATATTGAAACCAACTTGGATTTTTTTGGATTTTGATGAATTTTTTTGTTGGAGGAGCTAAATTTGAGTGAATTTAGATGAAATTTACTTTTATTTTTTTGGATTTTATATAAATTTTTAATCAAATTGTAATAAAGTAATTTGAAACCAACTTCGATTTTTTTGGATTTTGATGAGTTTTTTGTTGGAGTTAAATTTGAGTGAATTTAGTAGAAATTTACTTCTATTTTTTTGATTTCATATAAATTTTTAGTCAAATTGTAATAAAGTACTTTGAAACCAACTTCGATTTTTTTGGATTTTGATGAATTTTTTTGTTGGAGGAGCTAAATTTGAGTGAATTTAGATGAAATTTACTTTTATTTTTTTGTATTTTATATAAATTTTTAGTCAAATTGTAATAAAGCAATTTGAACCAACTTCGATTTTTTTGGATTTTGATGAGTTTTTTTGTTTGGAGGAGCTAAATTTGAGTGAATTTAGATGAAATTTACTTTTACTTTTTTGGATTTTATATAAATTTTTAGCCAAATTGTAATAAAGGAATTTGAACCAACTTCGATTTTTTTGGATTTTGATGAGTTTTTTTGTTGGAGGAGTTAAATTTGAGTGAATTTAGTAGAAATTTATTTGTATTTTTTTTTATTTCTTTTAAATTTTTAGTCAAACTGTAATAAAGTACTTAGAAACCAACTTCGATTTTTTTGAATTTTGATGAATTTTTTTGTTGGAGGAGCTAAATTTGAGTGAATTTAGATGAAATTTACTTTTATTTTTTGTATTTTATATAAATTTTTACTCAAATTGTAATAAAGCAATTTGATCCAACTACGATTTTTTTGGATTTTGATGAGTTTTTTTGTTTGGAGGAGCTAAATTTGTGTGAATTTAGATGAAATTCACTTTTATTTTTTTGGATTTTATATAAATTTTTAGTCAAATTGTAATAAAGTAATTTGAACCAACTTCGATTTTTTTGGATTTTGATGAGTTTTTTTGTTGGAGGAGTTAAATTCGAGTGAATTTAGTAGAAATTTATTTCTATTTTTTTTTATTTCATATAAATTTTTAGTCAAACTGTAAAAAAGTACTTAGAAACCAACTTCGATTTTTTTGAATTTTGATGAATTTTTTTGTTGGAGGAGCTAAATTTGAGTGAATTTAGATGAAATTTACTTTTATTTTTTGTATTTTATATAAATTTTTAGTCAAATTGTAATAAAGGAATTTGAACCAACTTCGATTATTTTGGATTTTGATGAGTTTTTTTGTTGGAGGAGTTAAATTTGAGTGAATTTAGTAGAAATTTATTTGTATTTTTTTTTATTTCTTCTAAATTTTTAGTCAAACTGTAATAAAGTACTTAGAAACCAACTTCGATTTTTTTGAATTTTGATGAATTTTTTTGTTGGAGGAGCTAAATTTGAGTGAATTTAGATGAAATTTACTTTTATTTTTTGTATTTTATATAAATTTTTAGTCAAATTGTAATAAAGCAATTTGATCCAACTACGATTTTTTTGGATTTTGATGAGTTTTTTTGTTTGGAGGAGCTAAATTTGAGTGAATTTAGATGAAATTTACTTTAATTTTTTTGGATTTCATATAAATTTTTAGTCAAATTGTAATAAAGGAATTTGAACCAACTTCGATTTATTTGAATTTTGATGAATTTTTTTGTTGGAGGAGCTAAATTTGTGTGAATTTAGATGAAATTTACTTTCATTTTTTGGATTTTATATAAATTTTTAGTCAAATTGTAATAAAGGAATTTGAACCAACTTCGATTTTTTTGAATTTTGATGAATTTTTTTGTTGGAGGAGCTAAATTTGAGTGAATTTAGATGAAAATTACTTTTATTTTTTTGGATTTTATATAAATTTTTAATCAAATTGTAATAAAGGAATTTGAACCAACTTCGATTTTTTTGGATTTTGATGAGTTTTTTTGTTGGAGAAGTTAAATTTGAGTGAATTTAGATGAAATTTACTTCTATTTTTTTTTATTTCATATAAATTTTTAGTCAAATAGTAATAAAGGAATTTGAACCAACTTCGATTTTTTTGGATTTTGATGATTTTGGTTGTTGGAGGAGTTAAATTTGAGTAAATTTAGATGAAATTAACACCTTATTTTTGGATTTTATATAAATTTTTAGTCAAATTGTAATAAAGGGATTTGAAAAAACTTCGATTTTTTTGGATTTTGATGAATTTTTTTGTAGGAGGAGCTAAATTTGATTGAATTTAGATGAAATTTACTTTCATTTTTTGGATTTTATATAAATTTTTAGTCAAATTGTAATAAAGGAATTTGAAACAACTTCGATTTTTTTGGATTTTGATGAGTTTTTTTGTTGGAGGAGTTAAATTTGAGTGAATTTAGATGAAATTTGCTTCTATTTTTTTTTATTTCATATAAATTTTTAGTCAAATAGTAATAAAGGAATTTGAACCAACTTCGATTTTTTTGGATTTTGATGATTTTGGTTGTTGGAGGAGTTAAATTTGAGTAAATTTAGATGAAATTAACACCTCATTTTTGGATTTTATATAAATTTTTAGTCAAATTGTAATAAAGGTATTTGAAACAACTTCGATTTTTTTGGATTTTGATGAATTTTTTTGTAGGAGGAGCTAAATTTGATTGAATTTAGATGAAATTTACTTTCATTTTTTTGGATTTTATATACATTTTTAGTCAAATTGGAATAAAGTACATTGAAACCAACTTGGATTTTTTTGGATTTTGATGAATTTTTTTGTTGGAGGAGTTAAATTTGAGTGAATTTAGATGAAATTTACTTCTATTTTTTTTTATTTCATATAAATTTTTAGTCAAATAGTAATAAAGGAATTTGAACCAACTTCGATTTTTTTGGATTTTGATGAGTTTTTTGTTGGAGTTAAATTTGAGTGAATTTAGTAGAAATTTACTTCTATTTTTTTGATTTCTTATAAATTTTTAGTCAAATTGTAATAAAGCAATTTGAACCAACTTCGATTTTTATGGATTTTGATGAGTTTTTTTGTTTGGAGGAGCTAAATTTGAGTGAATATAGATGAAATTTACTTTTACTTTTTTGGATTTTATATAAATTTTTAGCCAAATTGTAATAAAGGAATTTGAACCAACTTCGATTTTTTTTTATTTTGATGAGTTTTTTTGTTGGAGGAGTTAAATTCGAGTGAATTTAGTAGAAATTTATTTCTATTTTTTTTTTATTTCATATAAATTTTTAGTCAAACTGTAATAAAGTACTTAGAAACCAACTTCGATTTTTTTGAATTTTGATGAATTTTTTTGTTGGAGGAGCTAAATTTGAGTGAATTTAGATGAAATTTACTTTTATTTTTTGTATTTTATATAAATTTTTACTCAAATTGTAATAAAGCAATTTGATCCAACTACGATTTTTTTGGATTTTGATGAGTTTTTTTGTTTGGAGGAGCTAAATTTGAGTGAATTTAGATGAAATTCACTTTTATTTTTTTGGATTTTATATAAATTTTTAGTCAAATTGTAATAAAGTAATTTGAACCAACTTCGATTTATTTGAATTTTGATGAATTTTTTTGTAGGAGGAGCTAAATTTGATTGAATTTAGATGAAATTTACTTTCATTTTTTTGGATTTTATATACATTTTTAGTCAAATTGGAATAAAGTACATTGAAACCAACTTGGATTTTTTTGGATTTTGATGAATTTTTTTGTTGGAGGAGCTAAATTTGAGTGAATTTAGATGAAATTTACTTTTATTTTTTGTATTTTATATAAATTTTTAGTCAAATTGTAATAAAGGGAAATGAAACAACTTCGATTTTTTTGGATTTTGATGAATTTTTTTGTAGGAGGAGCTAAATTTGATTGAATTTAGATGAAATTTACTTTCATTTTTTTGGATTTTATATAAATTTTTAGTCAAATTGTAATAAAGTATATTGAAACCAACTTGGATTTTTTTGGATTTTGATGAATTTTTTTGTTGGAGGAGCTAAATTTGAGTGAATTTAGATGAAATTTACTTTTATTTTTTTGGATTTTATATAAATTTTTAATCAAATTGTAATAAAGTAATTTGAAACCAACTTCGATTTTTTTGGATTTTGATGAGTTTTTTGTTGGAGTTAAATTTGAGTGAATTTAGTAGAAATTTACTTCTATTTTTTTGATTTCATATAAATTTTTAGTCAAATTGTAATAAAGTACTTTGAAACCAACTTCGATTTTTTTGGATTTTGATGAATTTTTTTGTTGGAGGAGCTAAATTTGAGTGAATTTAGATGAAATTTACTTTTATTTTTTTGTATTTTATATAAATTTTTAGTCAAATTGTAATAAAGCAATTTGAACCAACTTCGATTTTTTTGGATTTTGATGAGTTTTTTTGTTTGGAGGAGCTAAATTTGAGTGAATTTAGATGAAATTTACTTTTACTTTTTTGGATTTTATATAAATTTTTAGCCAAATTGTAATAAAGGAATTTGAACCAACTTCGATTTTTTTGGATTTTGATGAGTTTTTTTGTTGGAGGAGTTAAATTTGAGTGAATTTAGTAGAAATTTATTTTTATTTTTTTTTATTTCTTTTAAATTTTTAGTCAAACTGTAATAAAGTACTTAGAAACCAACTTCGATTTTTTTGAATTTTGATGAATTTTTTTGTTGGAGGAGCTAAATTTGAGTGAATTTAGATGAAATTTACTTTTATTTTTTGTATTTTATATAAATTTTTACTCAAATTGTAATAAAGCAATTTGATCCAACTACGATTTTTTTGGATTTTGATGAGTTTTTTTGTTTGGAGGAGCTAAATTTGTGTGAATTTAGATGAAATTCACTTTTATTTTTTTGGATTTTATATAAATTTTTAGTCAAATTGTAATAAAGTAATTTGAACCAACTTCGATTTTTTTGGATTTTGATGAGTTTTTTTGTTGGAGGAGTTAAATTCGAGTGAATTTAGTAGAAATTTATTTCTATTTTTTTTTATTTCATATAAATTTTTAGTCAAACTGTAAAAAAGTACTTAGAAACCAACTTCGATTTTTTTGAATTTTGATGAATTTTTTTGTTGGAGGAGCTAAATTTGAGTGAATTTAGATGAAATTTACTTTTATTTTTTGTATTTTATATAAATTTTTAGTCAAATTGTAATAAAGGAATTTGAACCAACTTCGATTATTTTGGATTTTGATGAGTTTTTTTGTTGGAGGAGTTAAATTTGAGTGAATTTAGTAGAAATTTATTTGTATTTTTTTTTATTTCTTCTAAATTTTTAGTCAAACTGTAATAAAGTACTTAGAAACCAACTTCGATTTTTTTGAATTTTGATGAATTTTTTTGTTGGAGGAGCTAAATTTGAGTGAATTTAGATGAAATTTACTTTTATTTTTTGTATTTTATATAAATTTTTAGTCAAATTGTAATAAAGCAATTTGATCCAACTACGATTTTTTTGGATTTTGATGAGTTTTTTTGTTTGGAGGAGCTAAATTTGAGTGAATTTAGATGAAATTTACTTTAATTTTTTTGGATTTCGTATAAATTTTTAGTCAAATTGTAATAAAGGAATTTGAACCAACTTCGATTTATTTGAATTTTGATGAATTTTTTTGTTGGAGGAGCTAAATTTGTGTGAATTTAGATGAAATTTACTTTCATTTTTTGGATTTTATATAAATTTTTAGTCAAATTGTAATAAAGGAATTTGAACCAACTTCGATTTTTTTGAATTTTGATGAATTTTTTTGTTGGAGGAGCTAAATTTGAGTGAATTTAGATGAAAATTACTTTTATTTTTTTGGATTTTATATAAATTTTTAATCAAATTGTAATAAAGGAATTTGAACCAACTTCGATTTTTTTGGATTTTGATGAGTTTTTTTGTTGGAGAAGTTAAATTTGAGTGAATTTAGATGAAATTTACTTCTATTTTTTTTTATTTTAATAAATTTTTAGTCAAATAGTAATAAAGGAATTTGAACCAACTTCGATTTTTTTGGATTTTGATGATTTTGGTTGTTGGAGGAGTTAAATTTGAGTAAATTTAGATGAAATTAACACCTTATTTTTGGATTTTATATAAATTTTTAGTCAAATTGTAATAAAGGGATTTGAAAAAACTGCGATTTTTTTGGATTTTGATGAATTTTTTTGTAGGAGGAGCTAAATTTGATTGAATTTAGATGAAATTTACTTTCATTTTTTGGATTTTATATAAATTTTTAGTCAAATTGTAATAAAGGAATTTGAAACAACTTCGATTTTTTTGGATTTTGATGAGTTTTTTTGTTGGAGGAGTTAAATTTGAGTGAATTTAGATGAAATTTGCTTCTATTTTTTTTTATTTCATATAAATTTTTAGTCAAATAGTAATAAAGGAATTTGAACCAACTTCGATTTTTTTGGATTTTGATGATTTTGGTTGTTGGAGGAGTTAAATTTGAGTAAATTTAGATGAAATTAACACCTCATTTTTGGATTTTATATAAATTTTTAGTCAAATTGTAATAAAGGTATTTGAAACAACTTCGATTTTTTTGGATTTTGATGAATTTTTTTGTAGGAGGAGCTAAATTTGATTGAATTTAGATGAAATTTACTTTCATTTTTTTGGATTTTATATACATTTTTAGTCAAATTGGAATAAAGTACATTGAAACCAACTTGGATTTTTTTGGATTTTGATGAATTTTTTTGTTGGAGGAGTTAAATTTGAGTGAATTTAGATGAAATTTACTTCTATTTTTTTTTATTTCATATAAATTTTTAGTCAAATAGTAATAAAGGAATTTGAACCAACTTCGATTTTTTTGGATTTTGATGAGTTTTTTGTTGGAGTTAAATTTGAGTGAATTTAGTAGAAATTTACTTCTATTTTTTTGATTTCTTATAAATTTTTAGTCAAATTGTAATAAAGCAATTTGAACCAACTTCGATTTTTATGGATTTTGATGAGTTTTTTTGTTTGGAGGAGCTAAATTTGAGTGAATATAGATGAAATTTACTTTTACTTTTTTGGATTTTATATAAATTTTTAGCCAAATTGTAATAAAGGAATTTGAACCAACTTCGATTTTTTTTTATTTTGATGAGTTTTTTTGTTGGAGGAGTTAAATTCGAGTGAATTTAGTAGAAATTTATTTCTATTTTTTTTTTATTTCATATAAATTTTTAGTCAAACTGTAATAAAGTACTTAGAAACCAACTTCGATTTTTTTGAATTTTGATGAATTTTTTTGTTGGAGGAGCTAAATTTGAGTGAATTTAGATGAAATTTACTTTTATTTTTTGTATTTTATATAAATTTTTACTCAAATTGTAATAAAGCAATTTGATCCAACTACGATTTTTTTGGATTTTGATGAGTTTTTTTGTTTGGAGGAGCTAAATTTGAGTGAATTTAGATGAAATTCACTTTTATTTTTTTGGATTTTATATAAATTTTTAGTCAAATTGTAATAAAGTAATTTGAACCAACTTCGATTTATTTGAATTTTGATGAATTTTTTTGTAGGAGGAGCTAAATTTGATTGAATTTAGATGAAATTTACTTTCATTTTTTTGGATTTTATATACATTTTTAGTCAAATTGGAATAAAGTACATTGAAACCAACTTGGATTTTTTTGGATTTTGATGAATTTTTTTGTTGGAGGAGCTAAATTTGAGTGAATTTAGATGAAATTTACTTTTATTTTTTTGGATTTTATATAAATTTTTAATCAAATTGTAATAAAGTAATTTGAAACCAACTTCGATTTTTTTGGATTTTGATGAGTTTTTTGTTGGAGTTAAATTTGAGTGAATTTAGTAGAAATTTACTTCTATTTTTTTGATTTCATATAAATTTTTAGTCAAATTGTAATAGAGTACTTTGAAACCAACTTCGATTTTTTTTGGATTTTGATGAGTTTTATTGCTGGAGGAGTTAAATTTGAGTGAATTTAGATGAAATTTACTTGTATTTTTTTGATTTCATATAAATTTTTAGTCAAATTGTAATAAAGGAATTTGAACCAACTTCGATTTTTTTGGATTTTGATGATTTTGGTTGTTGGAGGAGTTAAATTTGAGTAAATTTAGATGAAATTAACACCTTATTTTTGGATTTTATATAAATTTTTAGTCAAATTGTAATAAAGGGATTTGAAACAACTTCGATATTTTTGGATTTTGATGAATTTTTTTGTAGGAGGAGCTAAATTTGATTGAATTTAGATGAAATTTACTTTCATTTTTTTGGATTTTATATACATTTTTAGTCAAATTGGAATAAAGTACATTGAAACCAACTTGGATTTTTTTGGATTTTGATGAATTTTTTTGTTGGAGGAGTTAAATTTGAGAGAATTTAGTAGAAATTTACTTCTATTTTTTTGATTTCATATAAATTTTTAGTCAAATTGTTATAAAGTACTTTGAAACCAACTTCGATTTTTTTGGATTTTGATGAATTTTTTTGTTGGAGGAGCTAAATTTGAGTGAATTTAGATGAAATTTACTTTTATTTTTTTGTATTTTATATAAATTTTTAGTCAAATTGTAATAAAGCAATTTGAACCAACTTCGATTTTTTTGGATTTTGATGAGTTTTTTTGTTTGGAGGAGCTAAATTTGAGTGAATTTAGATGAAATTTACTTTTACTTTTCTGGATTTTATATAAATTTTTAGTCAAATTGTAATAAAGGAATTTGAACCAACTTCGATTTTTTTGGATTTTGATGAGTTTTTTTGTTGGAGGAGTTAAATTTGAGTGAATTTAGTAGAAATTTATTTGTATTTTTTTTATTTCTTTTAAATTTTTAGTCAAACTGTAATAAAGTACTTAGAAACCAACTTCGATTTTTTGAATTTTGATGAATTTTTTTGTTGGAGGAGCTAAATTTGAGTGAATTTAGATGAAATTTACTTTTATTTTTTGTATTTTATATAAATTTTTAGTCAAATTGTAATAAAGCAATTTGATCCAACTACGATTTTTTTGGATTTTGATGAGTTTTTTTGTTTGGAGGAGCTAAATTTGAGTGAATTTAGATGAAATTTACTTTAATTTTTTTGGATTTTATATAAATTTTTAGTCAAATTGTAATAAAGGAATTTGAACCAACTTCGATTTATTTGAATTTTGATGAATTTTTTTGTTGGAGGAGCTAAATTTGTGTGAATTTAGATGAAATTTACTTTCATTTTTTGGATTTTATATAAATTTTTAGTCAAATTGTAATAAAGGAATTTGAACCAACTTCGATTTTTTTGAATTTTGATGAATTTTTTTGTTGGAGGAGCTAAATTTGAGTGAATTTAGATGAAATTTACTTTTATCTTTTTGGATTTTATATAAATTTTTAATCAAATTGTAATAAAGGAATTTGAACCAACTTCGATTTTTTTGGATTTTGATGAGTTTTTTTGTTGGAGAAGTTAAATTTGAGTGAATTTAGATGAAATTTACTTCTATTTTTTTTTATTTCATATAAATTTTTAGTCAAATAGTAATAAAGGAATTTGAACCAACTTCGATTTTTTTGGATTTTGATGATTTTGGTTGTTGGAGGAGTTAAATTTGAGTAAATTTAAATGAAATTAACACCTTATTTTTGGATTTTATATAAATTTTTAGTCAAATTGTAATAAAGGGATTGGAAACCAACTTCGATTTTTTTTGGATTTTGATGAGTTTTTTTGTTGGGAGGAGCTAAATTTGAGTGAATTTAGTAGAAATTTACTTTTACTTTTTTGGATTTTATATAAATTTTTAGTCAAATTGTAATAAAGGAATTTGAACCAACTACGATTTTTTTGGATTTTGATGAGTTTTTTTGTTTGGAGGAGCTAAATTTGAGTGAATTTAGATGAAATTCACTTTTATTTTTTTGGATTTTATATAAATTTTTAGTCAAATTGTAATAAAGGAATTTGAACCAACTTCGATTTATTTGAATTTTGATGAATTTTTTTGTAGGAGGAGCTAAATTTGATTGAATTTAGATGAAATTTACTTTCATTTTTTTGGATTTTATATAAATTTTTAGTCAAATTGTAATAAAGTACATTGAAACCAACTTGGATTTTTTTGGATTTTGATGAGTTTTTTTGTTGGAGGAGTTAAATTCGAGTGAATTTAGTAGAAATTTATTTCTATTTTTTTTGATTTCATATAATTTTTTAGTCAAACTGTAATAAAGTACTTAGAAACCAACTTCGATTTTTTGAAATTTTGATGAATTTTTTTGTTGGAGGAGCTAAATTTGAGTGAATTTAGATGAAATTTACTTTTATTTTTTGTATTTTATATAAATTTTTAGTCAAATTGTAATAAAGGGAAATGAAACAACTTCGATTTTTTTGGATTTTGATGAATTTTTTTGTAGGAGGAGCTAAATTTGATTGAATTTAGATGAAATTTACTTTCATTTTTTTGGATTTTATATATATTTTTAGTCAAATTGTAATAAAGTATATTGAAACCAACTTGGATTTTTTTGGATTTTGATGAATTTTTTTGTTGGAGGAGCTAAATTTGAGTGAATTTAGATGAAATTTACTTTTATTTTTTTGGATTTTATATAAATTTTTAATCAAATTGTAATAAAGTAATTTGAAACCAACTTCGATTTTTTTGGATTTTGATGAGTTTTTTGTTGGAGTTAAATTTGAGTGAATTTAGTAGAAATTTACTTCTATTTTTTTGATTTCATATAAATTTTTAGTCAAATTGTAATAAAGTACTTTGAAACCAACTTCGATTTTTTTGGATTTTGATGAATTTTTTTGTTGGAGGAGCTAAATTTGAGTGAATTTAGATGAAATTTACTTTTATTTTTTTGTATTTTATATAAATTTTTAGTCAAATTGTAATAAAGCAATTTGAACAAACTTCGATTTTTTTGGATTTTGATGAGTTTTTTTGTTTGGAGGAGCTAAATTTGAGTGAATTTAGATGAAATTTACTTTTACTTTTTTGGATTTTATATAAATTTTTAGTCAAATTGTAATAAAGGAATTTGAACCAACTTCGATTTTTTTGGATTTTGATGAGTTTTTTTGTTGGAGGAGTTAAATTTGAGTGAATTTAGTAGAAATTTATTAGTATTTTTTTTATTTCTTTTAAATTTTTAGTCAAACTGTAATAAAGTACTTAGAAACCAACTTCGATTTTTTTGAATTTTGATGAATTTTTTTGTTGGAGGAGCTAAATTTGAGTGAATTTAGATGAAATTTACTTTTATTTTTTGTATTTTATATAAATTTTTAGTCAAATTGTAATAAAGCAATTTGATCCAACTACGATTTTTTTGGATTTTGATGAGTTTTTTTGTTTGGAGGAGCTAAATTTGAGTGAATTCAGATGAAATTTACTTTAATTTTTTTGGATTTCATATAAATTTTTAGTCAAATTGTAATAAAGGAATTTGAACCAACTTCGATTTATTTGAATTTTGATGAATTTTTTTGTTGGAGGAGCTAAATTTGTGTGAATTTAGATGAAATTTACTTTCATTTTTTGGATTTTATATAAATTTTTAGTCAAATTGTAATAAAGGAATTTGAACCAACTTCGATTTTTTTGAATTTTGATGAATTTTTTTGTTGGAGGAGCTAAATTTGAGTGAATTTAGATGAAATTTACTTTTATCTTTTTGGATTTTATATAAATTTTTAATCAAATTGTAATAAAGGAATTTGATCCAACTTCGATTTTTTTGGATTTTGATGAGTTTTTTTGTTGGAGGAGTTAAATTTGAGTAAATTTAGATGAAATTAACACCTTATTTTTGGATTTTATATAAATTTTTAGTCAAATTGTAATAAAGGGATTTGAAACCAACTTCGATTTTTTTTGGATTTTGATGAGTTTTTTTGTTTGGAGGAGCTAAATTTGAGTGAATTTAGTAGAAATTTACTTTTACTTTTTTGGATTTTATATAAATTTTTAGTCAAATTGTAATAAAGGAATTTGAACCAACTACGATTTTTTTGGATTTTGATGAGTTTTTTTGTTTGGAGGAGCTAAATTTGAGTGAATTTAGATGAAATTCACTTTTATTTTTTTGGATTTTATATAAATTTTTAGTCAAATTGTAATAAAGGAATTTGAACCAACTTCGATTTATTTGAATTTTGATGAATTTTTTTGTAGGAGGAGCTAAATTTGATTGAATTTAGATGAAATTTACTTTCATTTTTTTGGATTTTATATAAATTTTTAGTCAAATTGTAATAAAGTACATTGAAACCAACTTGGATTTTTTTGGATTTTGATGAGTTTTTTTGTTGGAGGAGTTAAATTCGAGTGAATTTAGTAGAAATTTATTTCTATTTTTTTTTATTTCATATAAATTTTTAGTCAAATAGTAATAAAGGAATTTGAACCAACTTCGATTTTTTTGGATTTTGATGATTTTGGTTGTTGGAGGAGTTAAATTTGATTGAATTTAGATGAAATTTACTTTCATTTTTTTGGATTTTATATAAATTTTTAGTCAAATTGTAATAATGTACATTGAAACCAACTTCGATTTTTTTGGATTTTGATGAGTTTTTTGTTGGAGTTAAATTTGAGTGAATTTAGTAGAAATTTACTTCTATTTTTTTGATTTCATATAAATTTTTAGTCAAATTGTAATAAAGTACTTTGAAACCAACTTCGATTTTTTTTGGATTTTGATGTTTTTTTTTGTTGGAGGAGTTAAATTTGAGTGAATTTAGTAGAAATTTATTTCTATTTTTTTTTATTTCATATAATTTTTTAGTCAAACTGTAATAAAGTACTTAGAAACCAACTTCGATTTTTTGAAATTTTGATGAATTTTTTTGTTGGAGGAGCTAAATTTGAGTGAATTTAGATGAAATTTACTTTTATTTTTTGTATTTTATATAAATTTTTAGTCAAATTGTAATAAAGGGAAATGAAACAACTTCGATTTTTTTGGATTTTGATGAATTTTTTTGTTGGAGGAGCTAAATTTGAGTGAATTTAGATGAAATTTACTTTTATTTTTTTGTATTTTATATAAATTTTTAGTCAAATTGTAATAAAGCAATTTGAACCAACTTCGATTTTTTTGGATTTTGATGAGTTTTTTTGTTTGGAGGAGCTAAATTTGAGTGAATTTAGATGAAATTTACTTTTACTTTTTTGGATTTTATATAAATTTTTAGTCAAATTGTAATAAAGGAATTTGAACCAACTTCGATTTTTTTGGATTTTGATGAGTTTTTTTGTTGGAGGAGTTAAATTTGAGTGAATTTAGTAGAAATTTATTTGTATTTTTTTTTATTTCTTTTAAATTTTTAGTCAAACTGTAATAAAGTACTTAGAAACCAACTTCGATTTTTTTGAATTTTGATGAATTTTTTTGTTGGAGGAGCTAAATTTGAGTGAATTTAGATGAAATTTACTTTTATTTTTTGTATTTTATATAAATTTTTAGTCAAATTGTAATAAAGCAATTTGATCCAACTACGATTTTTTGGATTTTGATGAGTTTTTTTGTTTGGAGGAGCTAAATTTGAGTGAATTTAGATGAAATTTACTTTAATTTTTTTGGATTTCATATAAATTTTTAGTCAAATTGTAATAAAGGAATTTGAACCAACTTCGATTTATTTGAATTTTGATGAATTTTTTTGTTGGAGGAGCTAAATTTGTGTGAATTTAGATGAAATTTACTTTCATTTTTTGGATTTTATATAAATTTTTAGTCAAATTGTAATAAAGGAATTTGAACCAACTTCGATTTTTTTGAATTTTGATGAATTTTTTTGTTGGAGGAGCTAAATTTGAGTGAATTTAGATGAAATTTACTTTTATCTTTTTGGATTTTATATAAATTTTTAATCAAATTGTAATAAAGGAATTTGATCCAACTTCGATTTTTTTGGATTTTGATGAGTTTTTTTGTTGGAGAAGTTAAATTTGAGTGAATTTAGATGAAATTTACTTCTATTTTTTTTTATTTCATATAAATTTTTAGTCAAATAGTAATAAAGGAATTTGAACCAACTTCGATTTTTTTGGATTTTGATGATTTTGGTTGTTGGTGGAGTTAAATTTGATTAAATTTAGATGAAATTAACACCTTATTTTTGGATTTTATATAAATTTTTAGTCAAATTGTAATAAAGGGATTTGAAACCAACTTCGATTTTTTTTGGATTTTGATGAGTTTTTTTGTTTGGAGGAGCTAAATTTGAGTGAATTTAGTAGAAATTTACTTTTACTTTTTTGGATTTTATATAAATTTTTAGTCAAATTGTAATAAAGGGAAATGAAACAACTTCGATTTTTTTGGATTTTGATGAATTTTTTTGTAGGAGGAGCTAAATTTGATTGAATTTAGATGAAATTTACTTTCATTTTTTTGGATTTTATATAAATTTTTAGTCAAATTGTAATAAAGTATATTGAAACCAACTTGGATTTTTTTGGATTTTGATGAATTTTTTTGTTGGAGGAGCTAAATTTGAGTGAATTTAGATGAAATTTACTTTTATTTTTTTGGATTTTATATAAATTTTTAATCAAATTGTAATAAAGTAATTTGAAACCAACTTCGATTTTTTTGGGTTTTGATGAGTTTTTTGTTGGAGTTAAATTTGAGTGAATTTAGTAGAAATTTACTTCTATTTTTTTGATTTCATATAAATTTTTAGTCAAATTGTAATAAAGTACTTTGAAACCAACTTCGATTTTTTTGGATTTTGATGAATTTTTTTGTTGGAGGAGCTAAATTTGAGTGAATTTAGATGAAATTTACTTTTATTTTTTTGTATTTTATATAAATTTTTAGTCAAATTGTAATAAAGCAATTTGAACCAACTTCGATTTTTTTGGATTTTGATGAGTTTTTTTGTTTGGAGGAGCTAAATTTGAGTGAATTTAGATGAAATTTACTTTTACTTTTTTGGATTTTATATAAATTTTTAGTCAAATTGTAATAAAGGAATTTGAACCAACTTCGATTTTTTTGGATTTTGATGAGTTTTTTTGTTGGAGGAGTTAAATTTGAGTGAATTTAGTAGAAATTTATTTGTATTTTTTTTTATTTCTTTTAAATTTTTAGTCAAACTGTAATAAAGTACTTAGAAACCAACTTCGATTTTTTTGAATTTTGATGAATTTTTTTGTTGGAGGAGCTAAATTTGAGTGAATTTAGATGAAATTTACTTTTATTTTTTGTATTTTATATAAATTTTTAGTCAAATTGTAATAAAGCAATTTGATCCAACTACGTTTTTTTTGGATTTTGATGAGTTTTTTTGTTCGGAGGAGCTAAATTTGAGTGAATTTAGATGAAATTTACTTTAATTTTTTTGGATTTCATATAAATTTTTAGTCAAATTGTAATAAAGGAATTTGAACCAACTTCGATTTTTTTGGATTTTGATGAGTTTTTTTGTTGGAGGAGTTAAATTTGAGTGAATTTAGTAGAAATTTATTTGTATTTTTTTTATTTCTTTTAAATTTTTAGTCAAACTGTAATAAAGTACTTAGAAACCAACTTCGATTTTTTTGAATTTTGATGAATTTTTTTGTTGGAGGAGCTAAATTTGAGTGAATTTAGATGAAATTTACTTTTATTTTTTGTATTTTATATAAATTTTTAGTCAAATTGTAATAAAGCAATTTGATCCAACTACGATTTTTTTGGATTTTGATGAGTTTTTTTGTTCGGAGGAGCTAAATTTGAGTGAATTTAGATGAAATTTACTTTAATTTTTTTGGATTTCATATAAATTTTTAGTCAAATTGTAATAAAGGAATTTGAACCAACTTCGATTTATTTGAATTTTGATGAATTTTTTTGTTGGAGGAGCTAAATTTGTGTGAATTTAGATGAAATTTACTTTCATTTTTTGGATTTTATATAAATTTTTAGTCAAATTGTAATAAAGGAATTTGAACCAACTTCGATTTTTTTGAATTTTGATGAATTTTTTTGTTGGAGGAGCTAAATTTGAGTGAATTTAGATGAAATTTACTTTTATCTTTTTGGATTTTATATAAATTTTTAATCAAATTGTAATAAAGGAATTTGATCCAACTTCGATTTTTTTGGATTTTGATGAGTTTTTTTGTTGGAGAAGTTAAATTTGAGTGAATTTAGATGAAATTTACTTCTATTTTTTTTTATTTCATATAAATTTTTAGTCAAATAGTATTAAAGGAATTTGAACCAACTTCGATTTTTTTGGATTTTGATGATTTTGGTTGTTGGAGGAGTTAAATTTGAGTAAATTTAGATGAAATTAACACCTTATTTTTGGATTTTATATAAATTTTTAGTCAAATTGTAATAAAGGTATTTGAAACAACTTCGATTTTTTTGAATTTTGATGAATTTTTTTGTAGGAGGAGCTAAATTTGATTGAATTTAGATGAAATTTACTTTCATTTTTTTGGATTTTATATACATTTTTAGTCAAATTGGAATAAAGTACATTGAAACCAACTTGGATTTTTTTGGATTTTGATGAATTTTTTTGTTGGAGGAGCTAAATTTGAGTGAATTTAGATGAAATTTACTTTTATTTTTTTGGATTTTATATAAATTTTTAATCAAATTGTAATAAAGTAATTTGAAACCAACTTCGATTTTTTTGGATTTTGATGAGTTTTTTGTTGGAGTTAAATTTGAGTGAATTTAGTAGAAATTTACTTCTATTTTTTTGATTTCATATAAATTTTTAGTCAAATTGTAATAAAGTACTTTGAAACCAACTTCGATTTTTTTTGGATTTTGATGAGTTTTATTGTTGGAGGAGTTAAATTTGAGTGAATTTAGATGAAATTTACTTGTATTTTTTTGATTTCATATAAATTTTTAGTCAAATTGTAATAAAGGGATTTGAAACAACTTCGATTTTTTTGGATTTTGATGAATTTTTTTGTAGGAGGAGCTAAATTTGATTGAATTTAGATGAAATTTACTTTCATCTTTTTGGATTTTATATAAATTTTTAGTCAAATTGTAATAAAGTACATTGATACCAACTTGGATTTTTTTGGATTTTGATGAATTTTTTTGTTGGAGGAGTTAAATTTGAGTGAATTTAGATGAAATTTACTTCTATTTTTTTTTATTTCATATAAATTTTTAGTCAAATAGTAATAAAGGAATTTGAACCAACTTCGATTTTTTTGGATTTTGATGAGTTTTTTGTTGGAGTTAAATTTGAGTGAATTTAGTAGAAATTTACTTCTATTTTTTTGATTTCATATAAATTTTTAGTCAAATTGTAATAAAGCAATTTGAACCAACTTCGATTTTTTTGGATTTTGATGAGTTTATTTGTTTGGAGGAGCTAAATTTGAGTGAATATAGATGAAATTTACTTTTACTTTTTTGGATTTTATATAAATTTTTAGTCAAATTGTAATAAAGGAATTTGAACCAACTTCGATTTTTTTGGATTTTGATGAGTTTTTTGTTGGAGTTAAATTTGAGTGAATTTAGTAGAAATTTACTTCTATTTTTTTGATTTCATATAAATTTTTAGTCAAATTTTAATAAAGTACTTTGAAACCAACTTCGATTTTTTTGGATTTTGATGAATTTTTTTGTTGGAGGAGCTAAATTTGAGTGAATTTAGATGAAATTTACTTTTATTTTTTTGTATTTTATATAAATTTTTAGTCAAATTGTAATAAAGCAATTTGAACCAACTTCGATTTTTTTGGATTTTGATGAGTTTTTTTGTTTGGAGGAGCTAAATTTGAGTGAATTTAGATGAAATTTACTTTTACTTTTTTGGATTTTATATAAATTTTTAGTCAAATTGTAATAAAGGAATTTGAACCAACTTCGATTTTTTTGGATTTTGATGAGTTTTTTTGTTGGAGGAGTTAAATTTGAGTGAATTTAGTAGAAATTTACTTCTATTTTTTTGATTTCATATAAATTTTTAGTCAAATTGTAATAAAGCACTTTGAAACCAACTTCGATTTTTTTGGATTTTGATGAATTTTTTTGTTGGAGGAGCTAAATTTGAGTGAATTTAGATGAAATTTACTTTTATTTTTTTGTATTTTATATAAATTTTTAGTCAAATTGTAATAAAGCAATTTGAACCAACTTCGATTTTTTTGGATTTTGATGAGTTTTTTTGTTTGGAGGAGCTAAATTTGAGTGAATTTAGATGAAATTTACTTTAATTTTTTTGGATTTCATATAAATTTTTAGTCAAATTGTAATAAAGGAATTTGAACCAACTTCGATTTATTTGAATTTTGATGAATTTTTTTGTTCGGAGGAGCTAAATTTGAGTGAATTTAGATGAAATTTACTTTAATTTTTTTGGATTTCATATAAATTTTTAGTCAAATTGTAATAAAGGTATTTGAACCAACTTCGATTTATTTGAATTTTGATGAATTTTTTTGTTGGAGGAGCTAAATTTGTGTGAATTTAGATGAAATTTACTTTCATTTTTTGGATTTTATATAAATTTTTAGTCAAATTGTAATAAAGGAATTTGAACCAACTTCGATATTTTTGAATTTTGATGAATTTTTTTGTTGGAGGAGCTAAATTTGAGTGAATTTAGATGAAATTTACTTTTATCTTTTTGGATTTTATATAAATTTTTAATCAAATTGTAATAAAGGAATTTGATCCAACTTCGATTTTTTTGGATTTTGATGAGTTTTTTTGTTGGAGAAGTTAAATTTGAGTGAATTTAGATGAAATTTACTTCTATTTTTTTTTATTTCATATAAATTTTTAGTCAAATAGTAATAAAGGAATTTGAACCAACTTCGATTTTTTTGGATTTTGATGATTTTGGTTGTTGGTGGAGTTAAATTTGATTAAATTTAGATGAAATTAACACCTTATTTTTGGATTTTATATAAATTTTTAGTCAAATTGTAATAAAGGGATTTGAAACCAACTTCGATTTTTTTTGGATTTTGATGAGTTTTTTTGTTTGGAGGAGCTAAATTTGAGTGAATTTAGATGAAATTTACTTTTACTTTTTTGGATTTTATATAAATTTTTAGTCAAATTGTAATAAAGGAATTTGAACCAACTTCGATTTTTTTGGATTTTGATGAGTTTTTTTGTTGGAGGAGTTAAATTTGAGTGAATTTAGTAGAAATTTACTTCTATTTTTTTGATTTCATATAAATTTTTAGTCAAATTGTAATAAAGTACTTTGAAACCAACTTTTTTTTTTTGGATTTTGATGAATTTTTTTGTTGGAGGAGCTAAATTTGAGTGAATTTAGATGAAATTTACTTTTATTTTTTTGTATTTTATATAAATTTTTAGTCAAATTGTAATAAAGCAATTTGAACCAACTTCGATTTTTTTGGATTTTGATGAGTTTTTTTGTTTGGAGGAGCTAAATTTGAGTGAATTTAGATGAAATTTACTTTTACTTTTTTGGATTTTATATAAATTTTTAGTCAAATTGTAATAAAGGAATTTGAACCAACTTCGATTTTTTTGGATTTTGATGAGTTTTTTTGTTGGAGGAGTTAAATTTGAGTGAATTTAGTAGAAATTTATTTGTATTTTTTTTTATTTCTTTTAAATTTTTAGTCAAACTGTAATAAAGTACTTAGAAACCAACTTCGATTTTTTTGAATTTTGATGAATTTTTTTGTTGGAGGAGCTAAATTTGAGTGAATTTAGATGAAATTTACTTTTATTTTTTGTATTTTATATAAATTTTTAGTCAAATTGTAATAAAGCAATTTGATCCAACTACGATTTTTTTGGATTTTGATGAGTTTTTTTGTTCGGAGGAGCTAAATTTGAGTGAATTTAGATGAAATTTACTTTAATTTTTTTGGATTTCATATAAATTTTTAGTCAAATTGTAATAAAGGAATTTGAACCAACTTCGATTTATTTGAATTTTGATGAATTTTTTTGTTGGAGGAGCTAAATTTGTGTGAATTTAGATGAAATTTACTTTCATTTTTTGGATTTTATATAAATTTTTAGTCAAATTGTAATAAAGGAATTTGAACCAACTTCGATTTTTTTGAATTTTGATGAATTTTTTTGTTGGAGGAGCTAAATTTGAGTGAATTTAGATGAAATTTACTTTTATCTTTTTGGATTTTATATAAATTTTTAATCAAATTGTAATAAAGGAATTTGATCCAACTTCGATTTTTTTGGATTTTGATGAATTTTTTTGTAGGAGGAGCTAAATTTGATTGAATTTAGATGAAATTTACTTTCATTTTTTTGGATTTTATATACATTTTTAGTCAAATTGGAATAAAGTACATTGAAACCAACTTGGATTTTTTTGGATTTTGATGAATTTTTTTGTTGGAGGAGCTAAATTTGAGTGAATTTAGATGAAATTTACTTTTATTTTTTTGGATTTTATATAAATTTTTAATCAAATTGTAATAAAGTAATTTGAAACCAACTTCGATTTTTTTGGATTTTGATGAGTTTTATTGTTGGAGGAGTTAAATTTGAGTGAATTTAGATGAAATTTACTTGTATTTTTTTGATTTCATATAAATTTTTAGTCAAATTGTAATAAAGTACTTTGAAACCAACTTCGATTTTTTTTGGATTTTGATGATTTTGGTTGTTGGAGGAGTTAAATTTGAGTAAATTTAGATGAAATTAACACCTTATTTTGGATTTTATATAAATTTTTAGTCAAATTGTAATAAAGGGATTTGAAACAACTTCGATTTTTTTGGATTTTGATGAATTTTTTTGTAGGAGGAGCTAAATTTGATTGAATTTAGATGAAATTTACTTTCATCTTTTTGGATTTTATATAAATTTTTAGTCAAATTGTAATAAAGTACATTGATACCAACTTGGATTTTTTTGGATTTTGATGAATTTTTTTGTTGGAGGAGTTAAATTTGAGTGAATTTAGATGAAATTTACTTCTATTTTTTTTTATTTCATATAAATTTTTAGTCAAATAGTAATAAAGGAATTTGAACCAACTTCGATTTTTTTGGATTTTGATGAGTTTTTTGTTGGAGTTAAATTTGAGTGAATTTAGTAGAAATTTACTTCTATTTTTTTGATTTCATATAAATTTTTAGTCAAATTGTAATAAAGCAATTTGAACCAACTTCGATTTTTTTGGATTTTGATGAGTTTTTTTGTTTGGAGGAGCTAAATTTGAGTGAATATAGATGAAATTTACTTTTACTTTTTTGGATTTTATATAAATTTTTAGTCAAATTGTAATAAAGGAATTTGAACCAACTTCGATTTTTTTGGATTTTGATGAGTTTTTTGTTGGAGTTAAATTTGAGTGAATTTAGTAGAAATTTACTTCTATTTTTTTGATTTCATATAAATTTTTAGTCAAATTTTAATAAAGTACTTTGAAACCAACTTCGATTTTTTTGGATTTTGATGAATTTTTTTGTTGGAGGAGCTAAATTTGAGTGAATTTAGATGAAATTTACTTTTATTTTTTTGTATTTTATATAAATTTTTAGTCAAATTGTAATAAAGCAATTTGAACCAACTTCGATTTTTTTGGATTTTGATGAGTTTTTTTGTTTGGAGGAGCTAAATTTGAGTGAATTTAGATGAAATTTACTTTTACTTTTTTGGATTTTATATAAATTTTTAGTCAAATTGTAATAAAGGGAAATGAAACAACTTCGATTTTTTTGGATTTTGATGAATTTTTTTGTAGCAGGAGCTAAATTTGATTGAATTTAGATGAAATTTACTTTCATTTTTTTGGATTTTATATAAATTTTTAGTCAAATTGTAATAAAGTATATTGAAACCAACTTGGATTTTTTTGGATTTTGATGAATTTTTTTGTTGGAGGAGCTAAATTTGAGTGAATTTAGATGAAATTTACTTTTATTTTTTTGGATTTTATATAAATTTTTAATCAAATTGTAATAAAGTAATTTGAAACCAACTTCGATTTTTTTGGTTTTTGATGAGTTTTTTGTTGGAGTTAAATTTGAGTGAATTTAGTAGAAATTTACTTCTATTTTTTTGATTTCATATAAATTTTTAGTCAAATTGTAATAAAGTACTTTGAAACCAACTTCGATTTTTTTGGATTTTGATGAATTTTTTTGTTGGAGGAGCTAAATTTGAGTGAATTTAGATGAAATTTACTTTTATTTTTTTGTATTTTATATAAATTTTTAGTCAAATTATAATAAAGCAATTTGAACCAACTTCGATTTTTTTGGATTTTGATGAGTTTTTTTGTTTGGAGGAGCTAAATTTGAGTGAATTTAGATGAAATTTACTTTTACTTTTTTGGATTTTATATAAATTTTTAGTCAAATTGTAATAAAGGAATTTGAACCAACTTCGATTTTTTTGGATTTTGATGAGTTTTTTTGTTGGAGGAGTTAAATTTGAGTGAATTTAGTAGAAATTTATTTGTATTTTTTTTTATTTCTTTTAAATTTTTAGTCAAACTGTAATAAAGTACTTAGAAACCAACTTCGATTTTTTTGAATTTTGATGAATTTTTTTGTTGGAGGAGCTAAATTTGAGTGAATTTAGATGAAATTTACTTTTATTTTTTGTATTTTATATAAATTTTTAGTCAAATTGTAATAAAGCAATTTGATCCAACTACGTTTTTTTTGGATTTTGATGAGTTTTTTTGTTCGGAGGAGCTAAATTTGAGTGAATTTAGATGAAATTTACTTTAATTTTTTTGGATTTCATATAAATTTTTAGTCAAATTGTAATAAAGGAATTTGAACCAACTTCGATTTTTTTGGATTTTGATGAGTTTTTTTGTTGGAGGAGTTAAATTTGAGTGAATTTAGTAGAAATTTATATGTATTTTTTTTATTTCTTTTAAATTTTTAGTCAAACTGTAATAAAGTACTTAGAAACCAACTTCGATTTTTTTGAATTTTGATGAATTTTTTTGTTGGAGGAGCTAAATTTGAGTGAATTTAGATGAAATTTACTTTTATTTTTTGTATTTTATATAAATTTTTAGTCAAATTGTAATAAAGCAATTTGATCCAACTACGATTTTTTTGGATTTTGATGAGTTTTTTTGTTCGGAGGAGCTAAATTTGAGTGAATTTAGATGAAATTTACTTTAATTTTTTTGGATTTCATATAAATTTTTAGTCAAATTGTAATAAAGGAATTTGAACCAACTTCGATTTATTTGAATTTTGATGAATTTTTTTGTTGGAGGAGCTAAATTTGTGTGAATTTAGATGAAATTTACTTTCATTTTTTGGATTTTATATAAATTTTTAGTCAAATTGTAATAAAGGAATTTGAACCAACTTCGATTTTTTTGAATTTTGATGAATTTTTTTGTTGGAGGAGCTAAATTTGAGTGAATTTAGATGAAATTTACTTTTATCTTTTTGGATTTTATATAAATTTTTAATCAAATTGTAATAAAGGAATTTGATCCAACTTCGATTTTTTTGAATTTTGATGAGTTTTTTTGTTGGAGAAGTTAAATTTGAGTGAATTTAGATGAAATTTACTTCTATTTTTTTTTATTTCATATAAATTTTTAGTCAAATAGTATTAAAGGAATTTGAACCAACTTCGATTTTTTTGGATTTTGATGATTTTGGTTGTTGGAGGAGTTAAATTTGAGTAAATTTAGATGAAATTAACACCTTATTTTTGGATTTTATATAAATTTTTAGTCAAATTGTAATAAAGGTATTTGAAACAACTTCGATTTTTTTGAATTTTGATGAATTTTTTTGTAGGAGGAGCTAAATTTGATTGAATTTAGATGAAATTTACTTTCATTTTTTTGGATTTTATATACATTTTTAGTCAAATTGGAATAAAGTACATTGAAACCAACTTGGATTTTTTTGGATTTTGATGAATTTTTTTGTTGGAGGAGCTAAATTTGAGTGAATTTAGATGAAATTTACTTTTATTTTTTTGGATTTTATATAAATTTTTAATCAAATTGTAATAAAGTAATTTGAAACCAACTTCGATTTTTTTGGATTTTGATGAGTTTTTTGTTGGAGTTAAATTTGAGTGAATTTAGTAGAAATTTACTTCTATTTTTTTGATTTCATATAAATTTTTAGTCAAATTGTAATAAAGTACTTTGAAACCAACTTCGATTTTTTTTGGATTTTGATGAGTTTTATTGTTGGAGGAGTTAAATTTGAGTGAATTTAGATGAAATTTACTTGTATTTTTTTGATTTCATATAAATTTTTAGTCAAATTGTAATAAAGGAATTTGAACCAACTTCGATTTTTTTGGATTTTGATGATTTTGGTTGTTGGAGGAGTTAAATTTGAGTAAATTTAGATGAAATTAACACCTTATTTTTGGATTTTATATAAATTTTTAGTCAAATTGTAATAAAGGGATTTGAAACAACTTCGATTTTTTTGGATTTTGATGAATTTTTTTGTAGGAGGAGCTAAATTTGATTGAATTTAGATGAAATTTACTTTCATCTTTTTGGATTTTATATAAATTTTTAGTCAAATTGTAATAAAGTACATTGATACCAACTTGGATTTTTTTGGATTTTGATGAATTTTTTTGTTGGAGGAGTTAAATTTGAGTGAATTTAGATGAAATTTACTTCTATTTTTTTTTATTTCATATAAATTTTTAGTCAAATAGTAATAAAGGAATTTGAACCAACTTCGATTTTTTTGGATTTTGATGAGTTTTTTGTTGGAGTTAAATTTGAGTGAATTTAGTAGAAATTTACTTCTATTTTTTTGATTTCATATAAATTTTTAGTCAAATTGTAATAAAGCAATTTGAACCAACTACGATTTTTTTGGATTTTGATGAGTTTTTTTGTTTGGAGGAGCTAAATTTGAGTGAATATAGATGAAATTTACTTTTACTTTTTTGGATTTTATATAAATTTTTAGTCAAATTGTAATAAAGGAATTTGAACCAACTTCGATTTATTTGAATTTTGATGAATTTTTTTGTTCGGAGGAGCTAAATTTGAGTGAATTTAGATGAAATTTACTTTAATTTTTTTGGATTTCATATAAATTTTTAGTCAAATTGTAATAAAGGTATTTGAACCAACTTCGATTTATTTGAATTTTGATGAATTTTTTTGTTGGAGGAGCTAAATTTGTGTGAATTTAGATGAAATTTACTTTCATTTTTTGGATTTTATATAAATTTTTAGTCAAATTGTAATAAAGGAATTTGAACCAACTTCGATTTTTTTGGATTTTGATGAGTTTTTTGTTGGAGTTAAATTTGAGTGAATTTAGTAGAAATTTACTTCTATTTTTTTGATTTCATATAAATTTTTAGTCAAATTTTAATAAAGTACTTTGAAACCAACTTCGATTTTTTTGGATTTTGATGAATTTTTTTGTTGGAGGAGCTAAATTTGAGTGAATTTAGATGAAATTTACTTTTATTTTTTTGTATTTTATATAAATTTTTAGTCAAATTGTAATAAAGGAATTTGAACCAACTTCGATTTATTTGAATTTTGATGAATTTTTTTGTTCGGAGGAGCTAAATTTGAGTGAATTTAGATGAAATTTACTTTAATTTTTTTGGATTTCATATAAATTTTTAGTCAAATTGTAATAAAGGTATTTGAACCAACTTCGATTTATTTGAATTTTGATGAATTTTTTTGTTGGAGGAGCTAAATTTGTGTGAATTTAGATGAAATTTACTTTCATTTTTTGGATTTTATATAAATTTTTAGTCAAATTGTAATAAAGGAATTTGAACCAACTTCGATATTTTTGAATTTTGATGAATTTTTTTGTTGGAGGAGCTAAATTTGAGTGAATTTAGATGAAATTTACTTTTATCTTTTTGGATTTTATATAAATTTTTAATCAAATTGTAATAAAGGAATTTGATCCAACTTCGATTTTTTTGGATTTTGATGAGTTTTTTTGTTGGAGAAGTTAAATTTGAGTGAATTTAGATGAAATTTACTTCTATTTTTTTTTTATTTCATATAAATTTTTAGTCAAATAGTAATAAAGGAATTTGAACCAACTTCGATTTTTTTGGATTTTGATGATTTTGGTTGTTGGTGGAGTTAAATTTGATTAAATTTAGATGAAATTAACACCTTATTTTTGGATTTTATATAAATTTTTAGTCAAATTGTAATAAAGGGATTTGAAACCAACTTCGATTTTTTTTGGATTTTGATGAGTTTTTTTGTTTGGAGGAGCTAAATTTGAGTGAATTTAGATGAAATTTACTTTTACTTTTTTGGATTTTATATAAATTTTTAGTCAAATTGTAATAAAGGAATTTGAACCAACTTCGATTTTTTTGGATTTTGATGAGTTTTTTTGTTGGAGGAGTTAAATTTGAGTGAATTTAGTAGAAATTTACTTCTATTTTTTTGATTTCATATAAATTTTTAGTCAAATTGTAATAAAGTACTTTGAAACCAACTTCGATTTTTTTGGATTTTGATGAATTTTTTTGTTGGAGGAGCTAAATTTGAGTGAATTTAGATGAAATTTACTTTTATTTTTTGTATTTTATATAAATTTTTAGTCAAATTGTAATAAAGCAATTTGAACCAACTTCGATTTTTTTGGATTTTGATGAGTTTTTTTGTTTGGAGGAGCTAAATTTGAGTGAATTTAGATGAAATTTACTTTTACTTTTTTGGATTTTATATAAATTTTTAGTCAAATTGTAATAAAGGAATTTGAACCAACTTCGATTTTTTTGGATTTTGATGAGTTTTTTTGTTGGAGGAGTTAAATTTGAGTGAATTTAGTAGAAATTTATTTGTATTTTTTTTTATTTCTTTTAAATTTTTAGTCAAACTGTAATAAAGTACTTAGAAACCAACTTCGATTTTTTTGAATTTTGATGAATTTTTTTGTTGGAGGAGCTAAATTTGAGTGAATTTAGATGAAATTTACTTTTATTTTTTGTATTTTATATAAATTTTTAGTCAAATTGTAATAAAGCAATTTGATCCAACTACGATTTTTTTGGATTTTGATGAGTTTTTTTGTTTGGAGGAGCTAAATTTGAGTGAATTTAGAAGAAATTTACTTTAATTTTTTTGGATTTCATATAAATTTTTAGTCAAATTGTAATAAAGGAATTTGAACCAACTTCGATTTATTTGAATTTTGATGAATTTTTTTGTTGGAGGAGCTAAATTTGTGTGAATTTAGATGAAATTTACTTTCATTTTTTGGATTTTATATAAATTTTTAGTCAAATTGTAATAAAGGAATTTGAACCAACTTCGATTTTTTTGGATTTTGATGAGTTTTTTTGTTTGGAGGAGCTAAATTTGAGTGAATTTAGATGAAATTTGCTTTTACTTTTTTGGATTTTATATAAATTTTTAGTCAAATTGTAATAAAGGAATTTGAACCAACTTCGATTTTTTTGGATTTTGATGAGTTTTTTTGTTGGAGGAGTTAAATTTGAGTGAATTTAGTAGAAATTTATTTGTATTTTTTTTTATTTCTTTTAAATTTTTAGTCAAACTGTAATAAAGTACTTAGAAACCAACTTCGATTTTTTTGAATTTTGATGAATTTTTTTGTTGGAGGAGCTAAATTTGAGTGAATTTAGATGAAATTTACTTTTATTTTTTTGGATTTTATATAAATTTTTAATCAAATTGTAATAAAGGAATTTGAACCAACTTCGATTTTTTTGGATTTTGATGAGTTTTTTTGTTGGAGAAGTTAAATTTGAGTGAATTTAGATGAAATTTACTTCTATTTTTTTTTATTTCATATAAATTTTTAGTCAAATAGTAATAAAGGAATTTGAACCAACTTCGATTTTTTTGGATTTTGATGATTTTGGTTGTTGGAGGAGTTAAATTTGAGTAAATTTAGATGAAATTAACACCTTATTTTTGGATTTTATATAAATTTTTAGTCAAATTGTAATAAAGGGATTTGAAACAACTTCGATTTTTTTGGATTTTGATGAATTTTTTTGTAGGAGGAGCTAAATTTTATTGAATTTAGATGAAATTTACTTTCATCTTTTTGGATTTTATATAAATTTTTAGTCAAATTGTAATAAAGTACATTGAAACCAACTTGGATTTTTTTGGATTTTGATGAATTTTTTTGTTGGAGGAGCTAAATTTGAGTGAGTTTAGATGAAATTTACTTTTATTTTTTTTGGATTTTATATAAATTTTTAATCAAATTGTAATAAAGTAATTTGAAACCAACTTCGATTTTTTTGGATTTTGATGAGTTTTTTGTTGGAGTTAAATTTGAGTGAATTTAGTAGAAATTTACTTCTATTTTTTTGATTTCATATAAATTTTTAGTCAAATTGTAATAAAGTACTTTGAAACCAACTTCGATTTTTTTGGATTTTGATGAATTTTTTTGTTGGAGGAGCTAAATTTGAGTGAATTTAGATGAAATTTACTTTTATTTTTTTGTATTTTATATAAATTTTTAGTCAAACTGTAATAAAGCAATTTGAACCAACTTCGATTTTTTTGGATTTTGATGAGTTTTTTTGTTTGGAGGAGCTAAATTTGAGTGAATTTAGATGAAATTTACTTTTACTTTTTTGGATTTTATATAAATTTTTAGTCAAATTGTAATAAAGGAATTTGAACCAACTTCGTTTTTTTTGGATTTTGGTGATTTTGGTTGTTGGAGGAGTTAAATTTGAGTAAATCTAGATGAAATTAACACCTATTTTTTGGATTTTATATAAATTTTTAGTCAAATTGTAATAAAGGAATTTGAAACCAACTTCGATTTTTTTGGATTTTGATGAATTTTTTTGTTGGAGGAGCTAAATTTGAGTGAATTTAGATGAAATTTACTTTTATTTTTTTGTATTTTATATAAATTTTTAGTCAAACTGTAATAAAGCAATTTGAACCAACTTCGATTTTTTTGGATTTTGATGAGTTTTTTTGTTTGGAGGAGCTAAATTTGAGTGAATTTAGATGAAATTTACTTTTACTTTTTTGGATTTTATATAAATTTTTAGTCAAATTGTAATAAAGGAATTTGAACCAACTTCGTTTTTTTTGGATTTTGGTGATTTTGGTTGTTGGAGGAGTTAAATTTGAGTAAATCTAGATGAAATTAACACCTATTTTTTGGATTTTATATAAATTTTTAGTCAAATTGTAATAAAGGAATTTGAAACCAACTTCGATTTTTTTGGATTTTGATGAATTTTTTTGTTGGAGGAGCTAAATTTGTGTGAATTTAGATGAAATTTACTTTCATTTTTTGGATTTTATATAAATTTTTAGTCAAATTGTATTAAAGGAATTTTAACCAACTTCGATTTTTTTGGATTTTGATGAGTTTTTTTGTTGGAGTTAAATTTGAGTGAATTTAGATGAAATTTACTTCTATTTTTTTTGATTTCATATAAATTTTTAGTTAAATAGTAATAAAGGAATTTGAACCAAATTCGATTTTTTTGGATTTTGATGAGTTTTTTTGTTGGAGGAGTTAAATTTGAGTGAATTTAGATGAAATTTACTTCTATTTTTTTTTGATTTCATATAAATTTTTAGTCAAATAGTAATAAATTTGAACCAACTCCGATTTTTTTGGATTTTGATGAATTTTTTGTAGGAGGAGCTAAATTTGATTGAATTTAGATGAAATTTAGTTTCATCTTTTTGGATTTTATATAAATTTTTAGTCAAATTGTAATAAAGTACATTGATACCAACTTGGATTTTTTTGGATTTTGATGAATTTTTTTGTTGGAGGAGTTAAATTTGAGTGAATTTAGATGAAATTAACTTCTATTTTTTTTTATTTCATATAAATTTTTAGTCAAATAGTAATAAAGGAATTTGAACCAACTTCGATTTTTTTGGATTTTGATGAGTTTTTTGTTGGAGTTAAATTTGAGTGAATTTAGTAGAAATTTACTTCTATTTTTTTGATTTCATATAAATTTTTAGTCAAATTGTAATAAAGCAATTTGAACCAACTTCGATTTTTTTGGATTTTGATGAGTTTTTTTGTTTGGAGGAGCTAAATTTGAGTGAATGTAGATGAAATTTACTTTTATTTTTTTAGATTTTATATAAATTTTTAGTCAAATTGTAATAAAGGAATTTGAACCAACTTCGATTTATTTGAATTTTGATGAATTTTTTTGTAGGTGGAGCTAAATTTGATTGAATTTAGATGAAATTTACTTTCATTTTTTTGGATTTTATATAAATTTTTAGTCAAATTGTAATAAAGTACATTGAAACCAACTTGGATTTTTTTGGATTTGATGAATTTTTTTTTTGGAGGAGTTAAATTTGAGTGAATTTAGATGAAATTTACTTCTATTTTTTTTTATTTCATATAAATTTTTAGTCAAATAGTAATAAAGGAATTTGAACCAACTTCGATTTTTTTGGATTTTGATGATTTTGGTTGTTGGAGGAGTTAAATTTGATTGAATTTAGATGAAATTTACTTTCATTTTTTTGGATTTTATATAAATTTTTAGTCAAATTGTAATAAAGTACATTGAAACCAACTTCGATTTTTTTTGGATTTTGATGAGTTTTATTGTTGGAGGAGTTAAATTTGAGTAAATCTAGATGAAATTAACACCTATTTTTTTGGATTTTATATAAATTTTTAGTCAAATTGTAATAAAGTAATTTGAAACCAACTTCGATTTTTTTTGGATTTTGATGAGTTTTTTTGTTGGAGGAGTTAAATTTGAGTGAATTTAGTAGAAATTTATTTCTATTTTTTTTGATTTCATATAAATTTTTAGTCAAACTGTAATAAAGTACTTAGAAACCAACTTCGATTTTTTTGAATTTTGATGAATTTTTTTGTTGGAGGAGCTAAATTTGAGTGAATTTAGATGAAATTTACTTTAATTTTTTTGGATTTCATATAAATTTTTAGTCAAATTGTAATAAAGGAATTTGAACCAACTTCGATTTATTTGAATTTTGATGATTTTTTTTGTTGGAGGAGCTAAATTTGTGTGAATGTAGATGAAATTTACTTTCATTTTTTGGATTTTATATAAATTTTTAGTCAAATTGTAATAAAGGTATTTGAACCAACTTTTTTTTTTTGAATTTTGATGAATTTTTTTGTTGGAGGAGCTAAATTTGAGTGAATTTAGATGAAATTTACTTTAATTTTTTTGGATTTTATATAAATTTTTAATCAAATTGTAATAAAGGAATTTGAACCAACTTCGATTTTTTTGGATTTTGATGAGTTTTTTTGTTGGAGAAGTTAAATTTGAGTGAATTTAGATGAAATTTACTTCTATTTTTTTTTATTTCATATAAATTTTTAGTCAAATAGTAATAAAGGAATTTGAACCAACTTCGATTTTTTTGGATTTTGATGATTTTGGTTGTTGGAGGAGTTAAATTTGAGTAAATTTAGATGAAATTAACACCTTATTTTTGGATTTTATATAAATTTTTAGTCAAATTGTAATAAAGGGATTTGAAACAACTTCGATTTTTTTGGATTATGATGAATTTTTTTGTAGGAGGAGCTAAATTTGATTGAATTTAGATGAAATTTACTTTCATCTTATTGGATTTTATATAAATTTTTAGTCAAATTGTAATAAAGTACATTGAAACCAACTTGGATTTTTTTGGATTTTGATGAATTTTTTTGTTGGAGGAGCTAAATTTGAGTGAATTTAGATGAAATTTACTTTTATTTTTTTTGGATTTTATATAAATTTTTAATCAAATTGTAATAAAGTAATTTGAAACCAACTTCGATTTTTTTGGATTTTGATGAGTTTTTTGTTGGAGTTAAATTTGAGTGAATTTAGTAGAAATTTACTTCTATTTTTTTGATTTCATATAAATTTTTAGTCAAATTGTAATAAAGTACTTTGAAACCAACTTCGATTTTTTTGGATTTTGATGAATTTTTTTGTTGGAGGAGCTAAATTTGAGTGAATTTAGATGAAATTTACTTTTATTTTTTTGTATTTTATATAAATTTTTAGTCAAACTGTAATAAAGCAATTTGAACCAACTTCGATTTTTTTGGATTTTGATGAGTTTTTTTGTTTGGAGGAGCTAAATTTGAGTGAATTTAGATGAAATTTACTTTTACTTTTTTGGATTTTATATAAATTTTTAGTCAAATTGTAATAAAGGAATTTGAACCAACTTCGTTTTTTTTGGATTTTGGTGATTTTGGTTGTTGGAGGAGTTAAATTTGAGTAAATCTAGATGAAATTAACACCTATTTTTTGGATTTTATATAAATTTTTAGTCAAATTGTAATAAAGGAATTTGAAACCAACTTCGATTTTTTTGGATTTTGATGAGTTTTTTGTTGGAGTTAAATTTGAGTGAATTTAGTAGAAATTTACTTCTATTTTTTTGATTTCATATAAATTTTTAGTCAAATTGTAATAAAGCAATTTGAACCAACTTCGATTTTTTTGGATTTTGATGAGTTTTTTTGTTTGGAGGAGCTAAATTTGAGTGAATGTAGATGAAATTTACTTTTATTTTTTTAGATTTTATATAAATTTTTAGTCAAATTGTAATAAAGGAATTTGAACCAACTTCGATTTATTTGAATTTTGATGAATTTTTTTGTAGGTGGAGCTAAATTTGATTGAATTTAGATGAAATTTACTTTCATTTTTTTGGATTTTATATAAATTTTTAGTCAAATTGTAATAAAGTACATTGAAACCAACTTGGATTTTTTTGGATTTGATGAATTTTTTTTTGGAGGAGTTAAATTTGAGTGAATTTAGATGAAATTTACTTCTATTTTTTTTTATTTCATATAAATTTTTAGTCAAATAGTAATAAAGGAATTTGAACCAACTTCGATTTTTTTGGATTTTGATGATTTTGGTTGTTGGAGGAGTTAAATTTGATTGAATTTAGATGAAATTTACTTTCATTTTTTTGGATTTTATATAAATTTTTAGTCAAATTGTAATAAAGTACATTGAAACCAACTTCGATTTTTTTTGGATTTTGATGAGTTTTATTGTTGGAGGAGTTAAATTTGAGTAAATCTAGATGAAATTAACACCTATTTTTTTGGATTTTATATAAATTTTTAGTCAAATTGTAATAAAGTAATTTGAAACCAACTTCGATTTTTTTTGGATTTTGATGAGTTTTTTTGTTGGAGGAGTTAAATTTGAGTGAATTTAGTAGAAATTTATTTCTATTTTTTTTGATTTCATATAAATTTTTAGTCAAACTGTAATAAAGTACTTAGAAACCAACTTCGATTTTTTTGAATTTTGATGAATTTTTTTGTTGGAGGAGCTAAATTTGAGTGAATTTAGATGAAATTTACTTTAATTTTTTTGGATTTCATATAAATTTTTAGTCAAATTGTAATAAAAGAATTTGAACAAACTTCGATTTATTTGAATTTTGATGAATTTTTTTGTTGGAGGAGCTAAATTTGTGTGAATGTAGATGAAATTTACTTTCATTTTTTGGATTTTATATAAATTTTTAGTCAAATTGTAATAAAGGTATTTGAACCAACTTTTTTTTTTTGAATTTTGATGAATTTTTTTGTTGGAGGAGCTAAATTTGAGTGAATTTAGATGAAATTTACTTTAATTTTTTTGGATTTTATATAAATTTTTAATCAAATTGTAATAAAGGAATTTGAACCAACTTCGATTTTTTTGGATTTTGATGAGTTTTTTTGTTGGAGAAGTTAAATTTGAGTGAATTTAGATGAAATTTACTTCTATTTTTTTTTATTTCATATAAATTTTTAGTCAAATAGTAATAAAGGAATTTGAACCAACTTCGATTTTTTTGGATTTTGATGATTTTGGTTGTTGGAGGAGTTAAATTTGAGTAAATTTAGATGAAATTAACACCTTATTTTTGGATTTTATATAAATTTTTAGTCAAATTGTAATAAAGGGATTTGAAACAACTTCGATTTTTTTGGATTTTGATGAATTTTTTTGTAGGAGGAGCTAAATTTGATTGAATTTAGATGAAATTTACTTTCATCTTATTGGATTTTATATAAATTTTTAGTCAAATTGTAATAAAGTACATTGAAACCAACTTGGATTTTTTTGGATTTTGATGAATTTTTTTGTTGGAGGAGCTAAATTTGAGTGAATTTAGATGAAATTTACTTTTATTTTTTTTGGATTTTATATAAATTTTTAATCAAATTGTAATAAAGTAATTTGAAACCAACTTCGATTTTTTTGGATTTTGATGAGTTTTTTGTTGGAGTTAAATTTGAGTGAATTTAGTAGAAATTTACTTCTATTTTTTTGATTTCATATAAATTTTTAGTCAAATTGTAATAAAGTACTTTGAAACCAACTTCGATTTTTTTGGATTTTGATGAATTTTTTTGTTGGAGGAGCTAAATTTGAGTGAATTTAGATGAAATTTACTTTTATTTTTTTGTATTTTATATAAATTTTTAGTCAAACTGTAATAAAGCAATTTGAACCAACTTCGATTTTTTTGGATTTTGATGAGTTTTTTTGTTTGGAGGAGCTAAATTTGAGTGAATTTAGATGAAATTTACTTTTACTTTTTTGGATTTTATATAAATTTTTAGTCAAATTGTAATAAAGGAATTTGAACCAACTTCGTTTTTTTTGGATTTTGGTGATTTTGGTTGTTGGAGGAGTTAAATTTGAGTAAATCTAGATGAAATTAACACCTATTTTTTGGATTTTATATAAATTTTTAGTCAAATTGTAATAAAGGAATTTGAAACCAACTTCGATTTTTTTGGATTTTGATGAATTTTTTTGTTGGAGGAGCTAAATTTGTGTGAATTTAGATGAAATTTACTTTCATTTTTTGGATTTTATATAAATTTTTAGTCAAATTGTAATAAAGGAATTTTAACCAACTTCGATTTTTTTGGATTTTGATGAGTTTTTTTGTTGGAGTTAAATTTGAGTGAATTTAGATGAAATTTACTTCTATTTTTTTTGATTTCATATAAATTTTTAGTCAAATAGTAATAAAGGAATTTGAACCAAATTCGATTTTTTTGGATTTTGATGAGTTTTTTTGTTGGAGGAGTTAAATTTGAGTGAATTTAGATGAAATTTACTTCTATTTTTTTTGATTTCATATAAATTTTTAGTCAAATAGTAATAAATTTGAACCAACTTCGATTTTTTTGGATTTTGATGAATTTTTTGTAGGAGGAGCTAAATTTGATTGAATTTAGATGAAATTTACTTTCATCTTTTTGGATTTTATATAAATTTTTAGTCAAATTGTAATAAAGTACATTGAAACCAACTTGGATTTTTTTGAATTTTGATGAATTTTTTTGTTGGAGGAGCTAAATTTTAGTGAATTTAGATGAAATTTACTTTTATTTTTTTGGATTTTATATAAATTTATAATCAAATTGTAATAAAGTAATTTGAAAACAACTTCGATTTTTTTGGATTTTGATGAGTTTTTTTGTTGGAGGAGTTAAATTTGAGTGAATTTAGATGAAATTTACTTCTATTTTTTTTTATTTCATATAAATTTTTAGTCAAATAGTAATAAAGGAATTTGAACCAACTTCGATTTTTTGGATTTTGATGATTTTGGTTGTTGGAGGAGTTAAATTTGATTGAATTTAGATGAAATTTACTTTCATTTTTTTGGATTTTATATAAATTTTTAGTCAAATTGTAATAAAGTACATTGAAACCAACTTCGATTTTTTTTGGATTTTCATTGTTTTTCATTGTTTTATTTATTTATTATTAATAAACGGGGGAACCCTTTAGAATACAGAGATAAATTACAATATGGCAAAAAAAAAGATACATAGAAAACTAGTAACAGAAAAAATAAAAATAAAGTAAATTAAATAATTTAGAAATAAACTCTAGCAATTAAGTAACAATTATACAGCAAAAACAACAACAACAAGTAAACAAGTAAACAGTCTGCAATATAACAATGACTTAGTGCTAAACGTGTGTATTACGTTAATGGTATACACCTAAGCAGTTGAGTCCTAAACGCTGTGAGTGATGATAAGAAGAGATCAATGTCCTTAGGGCATTGGTTCAACATACACATGGCCCGATTTATGGGATCGTTGGAATAATAATTATAAGTTGGGACACCTGATACAAAAAGGGGTCTTGCTCTCAACGTCCGCTGTGGAGCGTTAAAACAAATCAATGATACAAGCTCTGGGCATTTAATTTGTCCATGGAGGACCTTGTAGAGGAACATTAAGTCCGCGATGTCCCGGCGATCGCGAAGCGTAGAAAGCCTCGTTATTAGCAAGGCAGGACTATAATCGTGATCATTAAACCGCATAGGACTACCTGAGACCCTCATTGCTAACCTTAAAAATTTATGCTGGACCAGTTCAATCGAGCCTACGTACTGTTTGTGTCTGGGGTTCCATATCACCGACGCATATTCTACTAGTGGTCTTACAAGTGCAACATAAAGCAACTTAAGTGTCCTGATCTTCCTAAAGTTCTTGCCAAAGCGGGCGATAAACCCAAGGGTTTTCATTGCTTTACACGTGATACTGCGATAGTGATTACGGAAATCCAGACACGCAGTAAATGCAACACCTAGATCTAACACTTCATCTACCTCGGACAAAGTTGTGTCACACAGCAAGTAATTAGAGGGAATGCCACAGATAGCCCTATGGGACCTCAAAAATACACATTTCCCAGTGTTCAGTCGCATTCTATTGATGGAGCACCACCGCTCAAACCCCGCCAGATCTTCCTGCAACAGGATTACGTCGGAATCACTATTTATAGTTCGAAAAATCTTAAGATCATCAGCATACATGAGGAATCTACTATGCTGGAATACCGAGCCGAGATCATTGATGAAAATCAGGAACAGGAGAGGACCAAGATGCGATCCCTGAGGAACACCAGAGGTCACGTTGACCGGGTTAGAAATTTGATCTTGAACCTTGATAACCTGCACCCGACCCCTCAGATAACTAGCAATCCACTCAAGGAGCGAACCACCGATCCCTACTGCAGACAGTTTCGAATGCAGGATACAGTGATCCACAGAGTCAAAAGCTTTTCGAAAATCAGTATAAACAGTATCTACCTGACTACCCGCATCAAGCGCAGCCGAGGCGAAGCAGTGGTACGCCGCCAAATTTGAAATCGTAGACCGACCGGGGACAAATCCGTGTTGCTCATCACAAATAACGTTGGAGAGGCAGGGAGTTAAATGTTCCGTTATTAATTCCTCGAAAACCTTAGGCATAACGGACAATTTACATATGGGACGATAGTTTTTGACGTCCGTGCGATCTCCCGCCTTGAAAACCGGGGTGACCAATGAGGTCTTCCACACATCAGGAAAAGTCCCCAAGGCTAGAGATGAATTGAAAATATGCCATAAGGGCCTGGCGATAATAAAACTACACTCCTTTAAAAATAACGGAGGGATTCCGTCATAACCTGGACCCTTTGATGTATCAAGTGTCCGAAGTTTAGAATAAATTTGTCCGATGGAGATGGAAATCGTGTGCATATTAACATCGCTGCCAGAGGACATACCGGGAGTAGTAGCAGGCGGGCCTCCATAGCGAGGACTATAAACCGAGCCAAAGAAATCAGCAAATAGATTCGCTACTGCTACTTGTGACGAAGCAGAAACATCGTCGAGGTGAACCTTATTGGGGATACCATGCACACCGCGCCTTGTGTTTACAAATTTCCAAAAATTTGATACATCATCACCCACAGCGTTCTCGACGCTATCGATATAAGAACTGTAATCACGCGCTATGGCATGCTTACATTTCGAGCGAAGGTTTGAAAAATGTAAATAGTCGCTATAATAACAAGAACGCTTAAAAACTCTGTGAGCAACCTTCTTCTGTCGTATCAGAGACTTTAGACCAGGGGAAAACCACCGCGGGAACGTGGAGCAGACAACGGAGCGTACAGGAATATATGCGTCGATTGCACGATTGATATGACTATATAAACTTTCGAGGGCAGCTCCAGGATCTACATCACCAGTTTCCTTGTCCCAATCCACCGAGTTAAGGTATTCTAGCACACGGGGGAAATCCCCATGCTTAAAGTCTATAAATTTAATGTTTTTACCCGCGAGGTCATGACACATGTCCAATCCTTTCAGCGTTACATATAAGGGTGGATGATATGAGTCTGGTTCAATGAGGACGTCTATGGCCCGTTCAACAGTTACAGAAGGGCGACTGACAAAGATAAGATCGAGCATAGCGTCAAAATCATTAAAAACGTTGTTGATTTGCGTGAGGTTGCAGTAACCCACACATCCGAGGAGGAGATCTATGGCTGCTGATTCACGAGACGAGATACCCGATCTTCTATAACATGCTTGACCCCCACCATTGAACCAAACCGCGTGAGGGAGATTGAAATCGCCGCACAAGCAAAACTCATCATCACTATACATATGAAATAACTCAAATACAATGTCTGCGTAATTGGCATACAGCGATGTCATGGATGTAGGCGGAATATACGTGGCCCCCAATAACAAGAATTTATTTTTATATAGGTGAACTCTGACAAACAGTTGTTCAATATCGGAAGAGCTAACAGTAACTGGGCACGATGAGATCGTGTTCTTGACAGCAATGAGAGTGCCACCCCCTCTTGAGTAATGACTAGTTCGCTGTGATCTATCACACCTATAAATATTGTAATTCTGCAGCCCTAGTTCATCTGAAGAAATCGCCGGGGTGATCCAGGTCTCGACAAAAATAATTACATCATACGACACCGCCGATACCAATACGGAATTAGCAAGAAAATCTAATTTAGTACGCAGACCACGGACATTTTGGACATACACTGAAGGGTTCCTTCCTAGTTTTTTTGTGAAGGGACATTCTGAGGTTTTCCAGATACAATTTTAGGGAAACCATGTACATATCTTATTGTCTTCTGGGTTTCACCCGTCGCATTTAGTTCCCGGAGTTTTTCCCTTAGCTTAGTGAGGGACGTCCTTTGTTGCTTGGTCAAATCATCCGAGATCTTGAACGGGCCCTTGTATCGATGTTTCTCCCGAAGTAGTTTTTTCACGTCAGCAGAAGAATCTAGGCGGACGCAGAGGGGCCTACTTGTAGTCTTGCCCAATTTCCCCAGACGACGAGTAGATAGGGACTGAGTGCAGCTGGGGCAGATCACTCCTATGACTTCCTGTGCAACCTTGACATCGGCTGCCCTTTGTAGCTCCATTGAGGGTTCGCGAGACTCAGGCACACCAAAAATTATAACGTTCTTCGACCTGTGCTCTCTGTCGTTCAACTCCTCCATGAAATCGTCCATTGTTGGTACGGGCAACTGGTCATTGGCGATAGATGTTTTCGCCTCAAGTGCATTGACACGATCGGTCAATGAGGTAATGTCAGCCTTCATACTAGATAATTCAGCCCTTATGATTTTGATGAGTTTTATTGTTGGAGGAGTTAAATTTGAGTAAATCTAGATGAAATTAACACCTATTTTTTTGGATTTTATATAAATTTTTAGTCAAATTGTAATAAAGTAATTTGAAACCAACTTCGATTTTTTTTGGATTTTGATGAGTTTTTTTGTTGGAGGAGTTAAATTTGAGTGAATTTAGTAGAAATTTATTTCTATTTTTTTTGATTTCATATAAATTTTTAGTCAAACTGTAATAAAGTACTTAGAAACCAACTTCGATTTTTCTGAATTTTGATGAATTTTTTTGTTGGAGGAGCTAAATTTGAGTGAATTTAGATGAAATTTACTTTTATTTTTTGTATTTTATATAAATTTTTAGTCAAATTGTAATAAAGGGAAATGAAACAACTTCGTTTTTTTGGGATTTTGATGAATTTTTTTGTAGGAGGAGCTAAATTTGATTGAATTTAGATGAAATTTACTTTCATTTTTTTGGATTTTATATAAATTTTTAGTCAAATTGTAATAAAGTACATTGAAACCAACTTCGATTTTTTTTTGGATTTTGATGAGTTTTATTGTTGGAGGAGTTAAATTTGAGTAAATCTAGATGAAATTAACACCTATTTTTTTGGATTTTATATAAATTTTTAGTCAAATTGTAATAAAGTAATTTGAAACCAACTTCGATTTCTTTTGGATTTTGATGAGTTTTTTTGTTGGAGGAGTTAAATTTCAGTGAATTTAGTAGAAATTTATTTCTATTTTTTTTGATTTCATATAAATTTTTAGTCAAACTGTAATAAAGTACTTAGAAACCAACTTCGATTTTTTTGAATTTTGATGAATTTTTTTGTTGGAGGAGCTAAATTTGAGTGAATTTAGATGAAATTTACTTTTATTTTTTGTATTTTATATAAATTTTTAGTCAAATTGTAATAAAGGGAAATGAAACAACTTCGATTTTTTTGGATTTTGATGAATTTTTTTGTAGGAGGAGCTAAATTTGATTGAATTTAGATGAAATTTACTTTCATTTTTTTGGATTTTATATAAATTTTTAGTCAAATTGTAATAAAGCAATTTGAACCAACTTCGATTTTTTTGGATTTTGATGAGTTTTTTTGTTTGGAGGAGCTAAATTTGAGTGAATTTAGATGAAATTTACTTTTACTTTTTTGGATTTTATATAAATTTTTAGTCAAATTGTAATAAAGGAATTTGAACCAACTTCGATTTTTTTCGATTTTGATGAGTTTTTTTGTTGGAGGAGTTAAATTTGAGTGAATTTAGTAGAAATTTATTTGTATTTTTTTTTATTTCTTTTAAATTTTTAGTCAAACTGTAATAAAGTACTTAGAAACCAACTTCGATTTTTTTGAATTTTGATGAATTTTTTTGTTGGAGGAGCTAAATTTGAGTGAATTTAGATGAAATTTACTTTTATTTTTTGTATTTTATATAAATTTTTAGTCAAATTGTAATAAAGTACATTGAAACCAACTTCGATTTTTTTTGGATTTTGATGAGTTTTATTGTTGGAGGAGTTAAATTTGAGTAAATCTAGATGAAATTAACACCTATTTTTTTGATTTTATATAAATTTTTAGTCAAATTGTAATAAAGTAATTTGAAACCAACTTCGATTTTTTTTGGATTTTGATGAGTTTTTTTGTTGGAGGAGTTAAATTTGAGTGAATTTAGTAGAAATTTATTTCTATTTTTTTTGATTTCATATAAATTTTTAGTCAAACTGTAATAAAGTACTTAGAAACCAACTTCGATTTTTTTGAATTTTGATGAATTTTTTTGTTGGAGGAGCTAAATTTGAGTGAATTTAGATGAAATTTACTTTTATTTTTTGTATTTTATATAAATTTTTAGTCAAATTGTAATAAAGGGAAATGAAACAACTTCGATTTTTTTGGATTTTGATGAATTTTTTTGTAGGAGGAGCTAAATTTGATTGAATTTAGATGAAATTTACTTTCATTTTTTTGGATTTTATATAAATTTTTAGTCAAATTGTAATAAAGCAATTTGAACCAACTTCGATTTATTTGAATTTTGATGAATTTTTTTGTAGGAGGAGCTAAATTTGATTGAATTTAGATGAAATTTACTTTCATTTTTTTGGATTTTATATAAATTTTTAGTCAAATTGTAATAAAGTACATTGAAACCAACTTGGATTTTTTTGGATTTGATGAATTTTTTTTTTGGAGGAGTTAAATTTGAGTGAATTTAGATGAAATTTACTTCTATTTTTTTTTATTTCATATAAATTTTTAGTCAAATAGTAATAAAGGAATTTGAACCAACTTCGATTTTTTTGGATTTTGATGATTTTGGTTGTTGGAGGAGTTAAATTTGATTGAATTTAGATGAAATTTACTTTCATTTTTTTGGATTTTATATAAATTTTTAGTCAAATTGTAATAAAGTTCATTGAAACCAACTTCGATTTTTTTTGGATTTTGATGAGTTTTATTGTTGGAGGAGTTAAATTTGAGTAAATCTAGATGAAATTAACACCTATTTTTTTGGATTTTATATAAATTTTTAGTCAAATTGTAATAAAGTAATTTGAAACCAACTTCGATTTCTTTTGGATTTTGATGAGTTTTTTTGTTGGAGGAGTTAAATTTCCGTGAATTTAGTAGAAATTTATTTCTATTTTTTTTGATTTCATATAAATTTTTAGTCAAACTGTAATAAAGTACTTAGAAACCAACTTCGATTTTTTTGAATTTTGATGAATTTTTTTGTTGGAGGAGCTAAATTTGAGTGAATTTAGATGAAATTTACTTTTATTTTTTGTATTTTATATAAATTTTTAGTCAAATTGTAATAAAGGGAAATGAAACAACTTCGATTTTTTTGGATTTTGATGAATTTTTTTGTAGGAGGAGCTAAATTTGATTGAATTTAGATGAAATTTACTTTCATTTTTTTGGATTTTATATAAATTTTTAGTCAAATTGTAATAAAGCAATTTGAACCAACTTCGATTTTTTTGGATTTTGATGAGTTTTTTTGTTTGGAGGAGCTAAATTTGAGTGAATTTAGATGAAATTTACTTTTACTTTTTTGGATTTTATATAAATTTTTAGTCAAATTGTAATAAAGGAATTTGAACCAACTTCGATTTTTTTCGATTTTGATGAGTTTTTTTGTTGGAGGAGTTAAATTTGAGTGAATTTAGTAGAAATTTATTTGTATTTTTTTTTATTTCTTTTAAATTTTTAGTCAAACTGTAATAAAGTACTTAGAAACCAACTTCGATTTTTTTGAATTTTGATGAATTTTTTTGTTGGAGGAGCTAAATTTGAGTGAATTTAGATGAAATTTACTTTTATTTTTTGTATTTTATATAAATTTTTAGTCAAATTGTAATAAAGTACATTGAAACCAACTTCGATTTTTTTTGGATTTTGATGAGTTTTATTGTTGGAGGAGTTAAATTTGAGTAAATCTAGATGAAATTAACACCTATTTTTTTGATTTTATATAAATTTTTAGTCAAATTGTAATAAAGTAATTTGAAACCAACTTCGATTTTTTTTGGATTTTGATGAGTTTTTTTGTTGGAGGAGTTAAATTTGAGTGAATTTAGTAGAAATTTATTTCTATTTTTTTTGATTTCATATAAATTTTTAGTCAAACTGTAATAAAGTACTTAGAAACCAACTTCGATTTTTTTGAATTTTGATGAATTTTTTTGTTGGAGGAGCTAAATTTGAGTGAATTTAGATGAAATTTACTTTTATTTTTTGTATTTTATATAAATTTTTAGTCAAATTGTAATAAAGGGAAATGAAACAACTTCGATTTTTTTGGATTTTGATGAATTTTTTTGTAGGAGGAGCTAAATTTGATTGAATTTAGATGAAATTTACTTTCATTTTTTTGGATTTTATATAAATTTTTAGTCAAATTGTAATAAAGGAATTTGAACCAACTTCGATTTTTTTGGATTTTGATGAGTTTTTTTGTTGGAGAAGTTAAATTTGAGTGAATTTAGATGAAATTTACTTCTATTTTTTTTATTTCATATAAATTTTTAGTCAAATAGTAATAAAGGAATTTGAACCAACTTCGATTTTTTTGGATTTTGATGATTTTGGTTGTTGGAGGAGTTAAATTTGAGTAAATTTAGATGAAATTAACACCTTATTTTTGGATTTTATATAAATTTTTAGTCAAATTGTAATAAAGGAATTTTAACCAACTTCGATTTTTTTGGATTTTGATGAGTTTTTTTGTTGGAGTTAAATTTGAGTGAATTTAGATGAAATTTACTTCTATTTTTTTTGATTTCATATAAATTTTTAGTTAAATAGTAATAAAGGAATTTGAACCAAATTCGATTTTTTTGGATTTTGATGAGTTTTTTTGTTGGAGGAGTTAAATTTGAGTGAATTTAGATGAAATTTACTTCTATTTTTTTTTTATTTCATATAAATTTTTAGTCAAATAGTAATAAATTTGAACCAACTTCGATTTTTTTGGATTTTGATGAATTTTTTGTAGGAGGAGCTAAATTTGATTGAATTTAGATGAAATTTACTTTCATTTTTTTGGATTTTATATAAATTTTTAGTCAAATTGTAATAAAGTACATTGAAACCAACTTGGATTTTTTTGGATTTGATGAATTTTTTTTTTGGAGGAGTTAAATTTGAGTGAATTTAGATGAAATTTACTTCTATTTTTTTTTATTTCATATAAATTTTTAGTCAAATAGTAATAAAGGAATTTGAACCAACTTCGATTTTTTTGGATTTTGATGATTTTGGTTGTTGGAGGAGTTAAATTTGATTGAATTTAGATGAAATTTACTTTCATTTTTTTGGATTTTATATAAATTTTTAGTCAAATTGTAATAAAGTTCATTGAAACCAACTTCGATTTTTTTTGGATTTTGATGAGTTTTATTGTTGGAGGAGTTAAATTTGAGTAAATCTAGATGAAATTAACACCTATTTTTTTGGATTTTATATAAATTTTTAGTCAAATTGTAATAAAGTAATTTGAAACCAACTTCGATTTCTTTTGGATTTTGATGAGTTTTTTTGTTGGAGGAGTTAAATTTCCGTGAATTTAGTAGAAATTTATTTCTATTTTTTTTGATTTCATATAAATTTTTAGTCAAACTGTAATAAAGTACTTAGAAACCAACTTCGATTTTTTTGAATTTTGATGAATTTTTTTGTTGGAGGAGCTAAATTTGAGTGAATTTAGATGAAATTTACTTTTATTTTTTGTATTTTATATAAATTTTTAGTCAAATTGTAATAAAGGGAAATGAAACAACTTCGATTTTTTTGGATTTTGATGAATTTTTTTGTAGGAGGAGCTAAATTTGATTGAATTTAGATGAAATTTACTTTCATTTTTTTGGATTTTATATAAATTTTTAGTCAAATTGTAATAAAGCAATTTGAACCAACTTCGATTTTTTTGGATTTTGATGAGTTTTTTTGTTTGGAGGAGCTAAATTTGAGTGAATTTAGATGAAATTTACTTTTACTTTTTTGGATTTTATATAAATTTTTAGTCAAATTGTAATAAAGGAATTTGAACCAACTTCGATTTTTTTCGATTTTGATGAGTTTTTTTGTTGGAGGAGTTAAATTTGAGTGAATTTAGTAGAAATTTATTTGTATTTTTTTTTATTTCTTTTAAATTTTTAGTCAAACTGTAATAAAGTACTTAGAAACCAACTTCGATTTTTTTGAATTTTGATGAATTTTTTTGTTGGAGGAGCTAAATTTGAGTGAATTTAGATGAAATTTACTTTTATTTTTTGTATTTTATATAAATTTTTAGTCAAATTGTAATAAAGTACATTGAAACCAACTTCGATTTTTTTTGGATTTTGATGAGTTTTATTGTTGGAGGAGTTAAATTTGAGTAAATCTAGATGAAATTAACACCTATTTTTTTGATTTTATATAAATTTTTAGTCAAATTGTAATAAAGTAATTTGAAACCAACTTCGATTTTTTTTGGATTTTGATGAGTTTTTTTGTTGGAGGAGTTAAATTTGAGTGAATTTAGTAGAAATTTATTTCTATTTTTTTTGATTTCATATAAATTTTTAGTCAAACTGTAATAAAGTACTTAGAAACCAACTTCGATTTTTTTGAATTTTGATGAATTTTTTTGTTGGAGGAGCTAAATTTGAGTGAATTTAGATGAAATTTACTTTTATTTTTTGTATTTTATATAAATTTTTAGTCAAATTGTAATAAAGGGAAATGAAACAACTTCGATTTTTTTGGATTTTGATGAATTTTTTTGTAGGAGGAGCTAAATTTGATTGAATTTAGATGAAATTTACTTTCATTTTTTTGGATTTTATATAAATTTTTAGTCAAATTGTAATAAAGGAATTTGAACCAACTTCGATTTTTTTGGATTTTGATGAGTTTTTTTGTTGGAGAAGTTAAATTTGAGTGAATTTAGATGAAATTTACTTCTATTTTTTTTATTTCATATAAATTTTTAGTCAAATAGTAATAAAGGAATTTGAACCAACTTCGATTTTTTTGGATTTTGATGATTTTGGTTGTTGGAGGAGTTAAATTTGAGTAAATTTAGATGAAATTAACACCTTATTTTTGGATTTTATATAAATTTTTAGTCAAATTGTAATAAAGGAATTTTAACCAACTTCGATTTTTTTGGATTTTGATGAGTTTTTTTGTTGGAGTTAAATTTGAGTGAATTTAGATGAAATTTACTTCTATTTTTTTTGATTTCATATAAATTTTTAGTTAAATAGTAATAAAGGAATTTGAACCAAATTCGATTTTTTTGGATTTTGATGAGTTTTTTTGTTGGAGGAGTTAAATTTGAGTGAATTTAGATGAAATTCACTTCTATTTTTTTTTTATTTCATATAAATTTTTAGTCAAATAGTAATAAATTTGAACCAACTTCGATTTTTTTGGATTTTGATGAATTTTTTGTAGGAGGAGCTAAATTTGATTGAATTTAGATGAAATTTACTTTCATCTTTTTGGATTTTATATAAATTTTTAGTCAAATTGTAATAAAGTACATTGATACCAACTTGGATTTTTTTGGATTTGATGAATTTTTTTTTTGGAGGAGTTAAATTTGAGTGAATTTAGATGAAATTTACTTCTATTTTTTTTTATTTCATATAAATTTTTAGTCAAATAGTAATAAAGGAATTTGAACCAACTTCGATTTTTTTGGATTTTGATGATTTTGGTTGTTGGAGGAGTTAAATTTGATTGAATTTAGATGAAATTTACTTTCATTTTTTTGGATTTTATATAAATTTTTAGTCAAATTGTAATAAAGTACATTGAAACCAACTTCGATTTTTTTTGGATTTTGATGAGTTTTATTGTTGGAGGAGTTAAATTTGAGTAAATCTAGATGAAATTAACACCTATTTTTTTGGATTTTATATAAATTTTTAGTCAAATTGTAATAAAGTAATTTGAAACCAACTTCGATTTTTTTTGGATTTTGATGAGTTTTTTTGTTGGAGGAGTTAAATTTGAGTGAATTTAGTAGAAATTTATTTCTATTTTTTTTGATTTCATATAAATTTTTAGTCAAACTGTAATAAAGTACTTAGAAACCAACTTCGATTTTTTTGAATTTTGATGAATTTTTTTGTTGGAGGAGCTAAATTTGAGTGAATTTAGATGAAATTTACTTTTATTTTTTGTATTTTATATAAATTTTTAGTCAAATTGTAATAAAGGGAAATGAAACAACTTCGATTTTTTTGGATTTTGATGAATTTTTTTGTAGGAGGAGCTAAATTTGATTGAATTTAGATGAAATTTACTTTCATTTTTTTGGATTTTATATAAATTTTTAGTCAAATTGTAATAAAGCAATTTGAACCAACTTCGATTTTTTTGGATTTTGATGAGTTTTTTTGTTTGGAGGAGCTAAATTTGAGTGAATTTAGATGAAATTTACTTTTACTTTTTTGGATTTTATATAAATTTTTAGTCAAATTGTAATAAAGGAATTTGAACCAACTTCGATTTTTTTCGATTTTGATGAGTTTTTTTGTTGGAGGAGTTAAATTTGAGTGAATTTAGTAGAAATTTATTTGTATTTTTTTTTATTTCTTTTAAATTTTTAGTCAAACTGTAATAAAGTACTTAGAAACCAACTTCGATTTTTTTGAATTTTGATGAATTTTTTTGTTGGAGGAGCTAAATTTGAGTGAATTTAGATGAAATTTACTTTTATTTTTTGTATTTTATATAAATTTTTAGTCAAATTGTAATAAAGTACATTGAAACCAACTTCGATTTTTTTTGGATTTTGATGAGTTTTATTGTTGGAGGAGTTAAATTTGAGTAAATCTAGATGAAATTAACACCTATTTTTTTGATTTTATATAAATTTTTAGTCAAATTGTAATAAAGTAATTTGAAACCAACTTCGATTTTTTTTGGATTTTGATGAGTTTTTTTGTTGGAGGAGTTAAATTTGAGTGAATTTAGTAGAAATTTATTTCTATTTTTTTTGATTTCATATAAATTTTTAGTCAAACTGTAATAAAGTACTTAGAAACCAACTTCGATTTTTTTGAATTTTGATGAATTTTTTTGTTGGAGGAGCTAAATTTGAGTGAATTTAGATGAAATTTACTTTTATTTTTTGTATTTTATATAAATTTTTAGTCAAATTGTAATAAAGGGAAATGAAACAACTTCGATTTTTTTGGATTTTGATGAATTTTTTTGTAGGAGGAGCTAAATTTGATTGAATTTAGATGAAATTTACTTTCATTTTTTTGGATTTTATATAAATTTTTAGTCAAATTGTAATAAAGCAATTTGAACCAACTTCGATTTTTTTGGATTTTGATGAGTTTTTTTGTTTGGAGGAGCTAAATTTGAGTGAATTTAGATGAAATTTACTTTTACTTTTTTGGATTTTATATAAATTTTTAGTCAAATTGTAATAAAGGAATTTGAACCAACTTCGATTTTTTTCGATTTTGATGAGTTTTTTTGTTGGAGGAGTTAAATTTGAGTGAATTTAGTAGAAATTTATTTGTATTTTTTTTTATTTCTTTTAAATTTTTAGTCAAACTGTAATAAAGTACTTAGAAACCAACTTCGATTTTTTTGAATTTTGATGAATTTTTTTGTTGGAGGAGCTAAATTTGAGTGAATTTAGATGAAATTTACTTTTATTTTTTGTATTTTATATAAATTTTTAGTCAAATTGTAATAAAGTACATTGAAACCAACTTCGATTTTTATTGGATTTTGATGAGTTTTATTGTTGGAGGAGTTAAATTTGAGTAAATCTAGATGAAATTAACACCTATTTTTTTGATTTTATATAAATTTTTAGTCAAATTGTAATAAAGTAATTTGAAACCAACTTCGATTTTTTTTGGATTTTGATGAGTTTTTTTGTTGGAGGAGATAAATTTGAGTGAATTTAGTAGAAATTTATTTCTATTTTTTTTGATTTCATATAAATTTTTAGTCAAACTGTAATAAAGTACTTAGAAACCAACTTCGATTTTTTTGAATTTTGATGAATTTTTTTGTTGGAGGAGCTAAATTTGAGTGAATTTAGATGAAATTTACTTTTATTTTTTGTATTTTATATAAATTTTTAGTCAAATTGTAATAAAGGGAAATGAAACAACTTCGATTTTTTTGGATTTTGATGAATTTTTTTGTAGGAGGAGCTAAATTTGATTGAATTTAGATGAAATTTACTTTCATTTTTTTGGATTTTATATAAATTTTTAGTCAAATTGTAATAAAGGAATTTGAACCAACTTCGATTTTTTTGGATTTTGATGAGTTTTTTTGTTGGAGAAGTTAAATTTGAGTGAATTTAGATGAAATTTACTTCTATTTTTTTTATTTCATATAAATTTTTAGTCAAATAGTAATAAAGGAATTTGAACCAACTTCGATTTTTTTGGATTTTGATGATTTTGGTTGTTGGAGGAGTTAAATTTGAGTAAATTTAGATGAAATTAACACCTTATTTTTGGATTTTATATAAATTTTTAGTCAAATTGTAATAAAGGAATTTTAACCAACTTCGATTTTTTTGGATTTTGATGAGTTTTTTTGTTGGAGTTAAATTTGAGTGAATTTAGATGAAATTTACTTCTATTTTTTTTGATTTCATATAAATTTTTAGTTAAATAGTTATAAAGGAATTTGAACCAAATTCGATTTTTTTGGATTTTGATGAGTTTTTTTGTTGGAGGAGTTAAATTTGAGTGAATTTAGATGAAATTTACTTCTATTTTTTTTTGATTTCATATAAATTTTTAGTCAAATAGTAATAAATTTGAACCAACTTCGATTTTTTTGGATTTTGATGAATTTTTTGTAGGAGGAGCTAAATTTGATTGAATTTAGATGAAATTTACTTTCATCTTTTTGTATTTTATATAAATTTTTAGTCAAATTGTAATAAAGCAATTTGATCCAACTACGATTTATTTGAATTTTGATGAATTTTTTTGTTGGAGGAGCTAAATTTGTGTGAATGTAGATGAAATTTACTTTCATTTTTTGGATTTTATATAAATTTTTAGTCAAATTGTAATAAAGGAATTTGAACCAACTTTTTTTTTTTTGAATTTTGATGAATTTTTTTGTTGGAGGAGCTAAATTTGAGTGAATTTAGATGAAATTTACTTTTATTTTTTTGGATTTTATATAAATTTTTAATCAAATTGTAATAAAGGAATTTGAACCAACTTCGATTTTTTTGGATTTTGATGAGTTTTTTTGTTGGAGAAGTTAAATTTGAGTGAATTTAGTAGAAATTTATTTCTATTTTTTTTGATTTCATATAAATTTTTAGTCAAACTGTAATAAAGTACTTAGAAACCAACTTCGATTTTTTTGAATTTTGATGAATTTTTTTGTTGGAGGAGCTAAATTTGAGTGAATTTAGATGAAATTTACTTTTATTTTTTGTATTTTATATAAATTTTTAGTCAAATTGTAATAAAGGGAAATGAAACAACTTCGATTTTTTTGGATTTTGATGAATCTTTTTGTAGGAGGAGCTAAATTTGATTGAATTTAGATGAAATTTACTTTCATTTTTTTGGATTTTATATAAATTTTTAGTCAAATTGTAATAAAGCAATTTGAACCAACTTCGATTTTTTTGGATTTTGATGATTTTTTTTGTTTGGAGGAGCTAAATTTGAGTGAATTTAGATGAAATTTACTTTTACTTTTTTGGATTTTATATAAATTTTTAGTCAAATTGTAATAAAGGAATTTGAACCAACTTCGATTTTTTTCGATTTTGATGAGTTTTTTTGTTGGAGGAGTTAAATTTGAGTGAATTTAGTAGAAATTTATTTGTATTTTTTTTTATTTCTTTTAAATTTTTAGTCAAACTGTAATAAAGTACTTATTAACCAACTTAGATTTTTTTGAATTTTGATGAATTTTTTTGTTGGAGGAGCTAAATTTGAGTGAATTTAGATGAAATTTACTTTTATTTTTTGTATTTTATATAAATTTTTAGTCAAATTGTAATAAAGTACATTGAAACCAACTTCGATTTTTTTTGGATTTTGATGAGTTTTATTGTTGGAGGAGTTAAATTTGAGTAAATCTAGATGAAATTAACACCTATTTTTTTGATTTTATATAAATTTTTAGTCAAATTGTAATAAAGTAATTTGAAACCAACTTCGATTTTTTTTGGATTTTGATGAGTTTTTTTGTTGGAGGAGTTAAATTTGAGTGAATTTAGTAGAAATTTATTTCGATTTTTTTTGATTTCATATAAATTTTTAGTCAAACTGTAATAAAGTACTTAGAAACCAACTTCGATTTTTTTGAATTTTGATGAATTTTTTTGTTGGAGGAGCTAAATTTGAGTGAATTTAGATGAAATTTACTTTTATTTTTTGTATTTTATATAAATTTTTAGTCAAATTGTAATAAAGGGAAATGAAACAACTTCGATTTTTTTGGATTTTGATGAATTTTTTTGTAGGAGGAGCTAAATTTGATTGAATTTAGATGAAATTTACTTTCATTTTTTTGAATTTTATATAAATTTTTAGTCAAATTGTAATAAAGCAATTTGAACCAACTTCGATTTTTTTGGATTTTGATGAGTTTTTCTGTTTGGAGGAGCTAAATTTGAGTGAATTTAGATGAAATTTACTTTTACTTTTTTGGATTTTATATAAATTTTTAGTCAAATTGTAATAAAGGAATTTGAACCAACTTCGATTTTTTTGGATTTTGATGAGTTTTTTTGTTGGAGGAGTTAAATTTGAGTGAATTTAGTAGAAATTTATTTGTATTTTTTTTTATTTCTTTTAAATTTTTAGTCAAACTGTAATAAAGTACTTAGAAACCAACTTCGATTTTTTTGAATTTTGATGAATTTTTTTGTTGGAGGAGCTAAATTTGAGTGAATTTAGATGAAATTTACTTTTATTTTTTGTATTTTATATAAATTTTTAGTCAAATTGTAATAAAGCAATTGGATCCAACTACGATTTTTTTGGATTTTGATGAGTTTTTTTGTTTGGAGGAGCTAAATTTGAGTGAATTTAGATGAAATTTACTTTAATTTTGTTGGATTTCATATAAATTTTTAGTCAAATTGTAATAAAGGAATTTGAACCAACTTCGATTTATTTGAATTTAGATGAATTTTTTTGTTGGAGGAGCTAAATTTGTGTGAATGTAGATGAAATTTACTTTCATTTTTTGGATTTTATATAAATTTTTAGTCAAATTGTAATAAAGGAATTTGAACCAACTTTTTTTTTTGAATTTTGATGAATTTTTTTGTTGGAGGAGCTAAATTTGAGTGAATTTAGATGAAATTTCCTTCTATTTTTTTTATTTCATATAAATTTTTAGTCAAATAGTAATAAAGGAATTTGAACCAACTTCGATTTTTTTGGATTTTGATGATTTTGGTTGTTGGAGGAGTTAAATTTGAGTAAATATAGATGAAATTAACACCTTATTTTTGGATTTTATATAAATTTGTAGTCAAATTGTAATAAAGGAATTTGAAACCAACTTCGATTTTTTTGGATTTTGATGAATTTTTTTGTTGGAGGAGCTAAATTTGTGTGAATTTAGATGAAATTTACTTTCATTTTTTGGATTTTATATAAATTTTTAGTCAAATTGTAATAAAGGAATTTTAACCAACTTCGATTTTTTTGGATTTTGATGAGTTTTTTTGTTGGAGTTAAATTTGAGTGAATTTAGATGAAATTTACTTCTATTTTTTTTGATTTCATATAAATTTTTAGTCAAATAGTAATAAAGGAATTTGAACCAAATTCGATTTTTTTGGATTTTGATGAGTTTTTTTGTTGGAGGAGTTAAATTTGAGTGAATTTAGATGAAATTTACTTCTATTTTTTTTGATTTCATATAAATTTTTAGTCAAATAGTAATAAATTTGAACCAACTTCGATTTTTTTGGATTTTGATGAATTTTTTGTAGGAGGAGCTAAATTTGATTGAATTTAGATGAAATTTACTTTCATCTTTTTGGATTTTATATAAATTTTTAGTCAAATTGTAATAAAGTACATTGAAACCAACTTGGATTTTTTTGAATTTTGATGAATTTTTTTGTTGGAGGAGCTAAATTTTAGTGAATTTAGATGAAATTTACTTTTATTTTTTTGGATTTTATATAAATTTATAATCAAATTGTAATAAAGTAATTTGAAAACAACTTCGATTTTTTTGGATTTTGATGAGTTTTTTTGTTGGAGTTAAATTTGAGTGAATTTAGATGAAATTTACTTCTATTTTTTTTGATTTCATATAAATTTTTAGTCAAATAGTAATAAAGGAATTTGAACCAAATTCGATTTTTTTGGATTTTGATGAGTTTTTTTGTTGGAGGAGTTAAATTTGAGTGAATTTAGATGAAATTTACTTCTATTTTTTTTGATTTCATATAAATTTTTAGTCAAATAGTAATAAATTTGAACCAACTTCGATTTTTTTGGATTTTGATGAATTTTTTGTAGGAGGAGCTAAATTTGATTGAATTTAGATGAAATTTACTTTCATCTTTTTGGATTTTATATAAATTTTTAGTCAAATTGTAATAAAGTACATTGAAACCAACTTGGATTTTTTTGAATTTTGATGAATTTTTTTGTTGGAGGAGCTAAATTTTAGTGAATTTAGATGAAATTTACTTTTATTTTTTTGGATTTTATATAAATTTATAATCAAATTGTAATAAAGTAATTTGAAAACAACTTCGATTTTTTTGGATTTTGATGAGTTTTTTTGTTGGAGGAGTTAAATTTGAGTGAATTTAGATGAAATTTACTTCTATTTTTTTTTATTTCATATAAATTTTTAGTCAAATAGTAATAAAGGAATTTGAACCAACTTCGATTTTTTGGATTTTGATGATTTTGGTTGTTGGAGGAGTTAAATTTGATTGAATTTAGATGAAATTTACTTTCATTTTTTTGGATTTTATATAAATTTTTAGTCAAATTGTAATAAAGTACATTGAAACCAACTTCGATTTTTTTTGGATTTTCATTGTTTTTCATTGTTTTATTTATTTATTATTAATAAACGGGGGAACCCTTTAGAATACAGAGATAAATTACAATATGGCAAAAAAAAAGATACATAGAAAACTAGTAACAGAAAAAATAAAAATAAAGTAAATTAAATAATTTAGAAATAAACTCTAGCAATTAAGTAACAATTATACAGCAAAAACAACAACAACAAGTAAACAAGTAAACAGTCTGCAATATAACAATGACTTAGTGCTAAACGTGTGTATTACGTTAATGGTATACACCTAAGCAGTTGAGTCCTAAACGCTGTGAGTGATGATAAGAAGAGATCAATGTCCTTAGGGCATTGGTTCAACATACACATGGCCCGATTTATGGGATCGTTGGAATAATAATTATAAGTTGGGACACCTGATACAAAAAGGGGTCTTGCTCTCAACGTCCGCTGTGGAGCGTTAAAACAAATCAATGATACAAGCTCTGGGCATTTAATTTGTCCATGGAGGACCTTGTAGAGGAACATTAAGTCCGCGATGTCCCGGCGATCGCGAAGCGTAGAAAGCCTCGTTATTAGCAAGGCAGGACTATAATCGTGATCATTAAACCGCATAGGACTACCTGAGACCCTCATTGCTAACCTTAAAAATTTATGCTGGACCAGTTCAATCGAGCCTACGTACTGTTTGTGTCTGGGGTTCCATATCACCGACGCATATTCTACTAGTGGTCTCACAAGTGCAACATAAAGCAACTTAAGTGTCCTGATCTTCCTAAAGTGCTTGCCAAAGCGGGCGATAAACCCAAGGGTTTTCATTGCTTTACACGTGATACTGCGATAGTGATTACGGAAATCCAGACACGCAGTAAATGCAACACCTAGATCTAACACTTCATCTACCTCGGACAAAGTTGTGTCACACAGCAAGTAATTAGAGGGAATGCCACAGATAGCCCTATGGGACCTCAAAAATACACATTTCCCAGTGTTCAGTCGCATTCTATTGATGGAGCACCACCGCTCAAACCCCGCCAGATCTTCCTGCAACAGGATTACGTCGGAAGCACTATTTATAGTTCGAAAAATCTTAAGATCATCAGCATACATGAGGAATCTACTATGCTGGAATACCGAGCCGAGATCATTGATGAAAATCAGGAACAGGAGAGGACCAAGATGCGATCCCTGAGGAACACCAGAGGTCACGTTGACCGGGTTAGAAATTTGATCTTGAACCTTGATAACCTGCACCCGACCCCTCAGATAACTAGCAATCCACTCAAGGAGCGAACCACCGATCCCTACTGCAGACAGTTTCGAATGCAGGATACAGTGATCCACAGAGTCAAAAGCTTTTCGAAAATCAGTATAAACAGTATCTACCTGACTACCCGCATCAAGCGCAGCCGAGGCGAAGCAGTGGTACGCCGCCAAATTTGAAATCGTAGACCGACCGGGGACAAATCCGTGTTGCTCATCACAAATAACGTTGGAGAGGCAGGGAGTTAAATGTTCCGTTATTAATTCCTCGAAAACCTTAGGCATAACGGACAATTTACATATGGGACGATAGTTTTTGACGTCCGTGCGATCTCCCGCCTTGAAAACCGGGGTGACCAATGAGGTCTTCCACACATCAGGAAAAGTCCCCAAGGCTAGAGATGAATTGAAAATATGCCATAAGGGCCTGGCGATAATAAAACTACACTCCTTTAAAAATAACGGAGGGATTCCGTCATAACCTGGACCCTTTGATGTATCAAGTGTCCGAAGTTTAGAATAAATTTGTCCGATGGAGATGGAAATCGTGTGCATATTAACATCGCTGCCAGAGGACATACCGGGAGTAGTAGCAGGCGGGCCTCCATAGCGAGGACTATAAACCGAGCCAAAGAAATCAGCAAATAGATTCGCTACTGCTACTTGTGACGAAGCAGAAACATCGTCGAGGTGAACCTTATTGGGGATACCATGCACACCGCGCCTTGTGTTTACAAATTTCCAAAAATTTGATACATCATCACCCACAGCGTTCTCGACGCTATCGATATAAGAACTGTTATCACGCGCTATGGCATGCTTACATTTCGAGCGAAGGTTTGAAAAATGTAAATAGTCGCTATAATAACAAGAACGCTTAAAAACTCTGTGAGCAACCTTCTTCTGTCGTATCAGAGACTTTAGACCAGGGGAAAACCACCGCGGGAACGTGGAGCAGACAACGGAGCGTACAGGAATATATGCGTCGATTGCACGATTGATATGACTATATAAACTTTCGAGGGCAGCTCCAGGATCTACATCACCAGTTTCCTTGTCCCAATCCACCGAGTTAAGGTATTCTAGCACACGGGGGAAATCCCCATGCTTAAAGTCTATAAATTTAATTTTTTTTACCCGCGAGGTCATGACACATGTCCAATCCTTTCAGCGTTACATATAAGGGTGGATGATATGAGTCTGGTTCAATGAGGACGTCTATGGCCCGTTCAACAGTTACAGAAGGGCGACTGACAAAGATAAGATCGAGCATAGCGTCAAAATCATTAAAAACGTTGTTGATTTGCGTGAGGTTGCAGTAACCCACACATCCGAGGAGGAGATCTATGGCTGCTGATTCACGAGACGAGATACCCGATCTTCTATAACATGCTTGACCCCCACCATTGAACCAAACCGCGTGAGGGAGATTGAAATCGCCGCACAAGCAAAACTCATCATCACTATACATATGAAATAACTCAAATACAATGTCTGCGTAATTGGCATACAGCGATGTCATGGATGTAGGCGGAATATACGTGGCCCCCAATAACAAGAATTTATTTTTATATAGGTGAACTCTGACAAACAGTTGTTCAATATCGGAAGAGCTAACAGTAACTGGGCACGATGAGATCGTGTTCTTGACAGCAATGAGAGTGCCACCCCCTCTTGAGTAATGACTAGTTCGCTGTGATCTATCACACCTATAAATATTGTAATTCTGCAGCCCTAGTTCATCTGAAGAAATCGCCGGGGTGATCCAGGTCTCGACAAAAATAATTACATCATACGACACCGCCGATACCAATACGGAATTAGCAAGAAAATCTAATTTAGTACGCAGACCACGGACATTTTGGACATACACTGAAGGGTTCCTTCCTAGTTTTTTTGTGAAGGGACATTCTGAGGTCTTCCAGATACAATTTTAGGGAAACCATGTACATATCTTATTGTCTTCTGGGTTTCACCCGTCGCATTTAGTTCCCGGAGTTTTTCCCTTAGCTTAGTGAGGGACGTCCTTTGTTGCTTGGTCAAATCATCCGAGATCTTGAACGGGCCCTTGTATCGATGTTTCTCCCGAAGTAGTTTTTTCACGTCAGCAGAAGAATCTAGGCGGACGCAGAGGGGCCTACTTGTAGTCTTGCCCAATTTCCCCAGACGACGAGTAGATAGGGACTGAGTGCAGCTGGGGCAGATCACTCCTATGACTTCCTGTGCAACCTTGACATCGGCTGCCCTTTGTAGCTCCATTGAGGGTTCGCGAGACTCAGGCACACCAAAAATTATAACGTTCTTCGACCTGTGCTCTCTGTCGTTCAACTCCTCCATGAAATCGTCCATTGTTGGTACGGGCAACTGGTCATTGGCGATAGATGTTTTCGCCTCAAGTGCATTGACACGATCGGTCAATGAGGTAATGTCAGCCTTCATACTAGATAATTCAGCCCTTATGATTTTGATGAGTTTTATTGTTGGAGGAGTTAAATTTGAGTAAATCTAGATGAAATTAACACCTATTTTTTTGGATTTTATATAAATTTTTAGTCAAATTGTAATAAAGTAATTTGAAACCAACTTCGATTTTTTTTGGATTTTGATGAGTTTTTTTGTTGGAGGAGTTAAATTTGAGTGAATTTAGTAGAAATTTATTTCTATTTTTTTTGATTTCATATAAATTTTTAGTCAAACTGTAATAAAGTACTTAGAAACCAACTTCGATTTTTCTGAATTTTGATGAATTTTTTTGTTGGAGGAGCTAAATTTGAGTGAATTTAGATGAAATTTACTTTTATTTTTTGTATTTTATATAAATTTTTAGTCAAATTGTAATAAAGGGAAATGAAACAACTTCGTTTTTTTTGGATTTTGATGAATTTTTTTGTAGGAGGAGCTAAATTTGATTGAATTTAGATGAAATTTACTTTCATTTTTTTGGATTTTATATAAATTTTTAGTCAAATTGTAATAAAGTACATTGAAACCAACTTCGATTTTTTTTTGGATTTTGATGAGTTTTATTGGTGGAGGAGTTAAATTTGAGTAAATCTAGATGAAATTAACACCTATTTTTTGGGATTTTATATAAATTTTTAGTCAAATTGTAATAAAGTAATTTGAAACCAACTTCGATTTTTTTTGGATTTTGATGAGTTTTTTTGTTGGAGGAGTTAAATTTGAGTGAATTTAGTAGAAATTTATTTCTATTTTTTTTGATTTCATATAAATTTTTAGTCAAACTGTAATAAAGTACTTAGAAACCAACTTCGATTTTTTTGAATTTTGATGAATTTTTTTGTTGGAGGAGCTAAATTTGAGTGAATTTAGATGAAATTTACTTTTATTTTTTGTATTTTATATAAATTTTTAGTCAAATTGTAATAAAGGGAAATGAAACAACTTCGATTTTTTTGGATTTTGATGAAGTTTTTTGTAGGAGGAGCTAAATTTGATTGAATTTAGATGAAATTTACTTTCATTTTTTGGATTTTATATAAATTTTTAGTCAAATTGTAATAAAGCAATTTGAACCAACTTCGATTTTTTTGGATTTTGCTGAGTTTTTTTGTTTGGAGGAGCTAAATTTGAGTGAATTTAGATGAAATTTACTTTTACTTTTTTGGATTTTATATAAATTTTTAGTCAAATTGTAATAAAGGAATTTGAACCAACTTCGATTTTTTTGGATTTTGATGAGTTTTTTTGTTGGAGGAGTTAAATTTGAGTGAATTTAGTAGAAATTTATTTGTATTTTTTTTTATTTCTTTTAAATTTTTAGTCAAACTGTAATAAAGTACTTAGAAACCAACTTCGATTTTTTTGAATTTTGATGAATTTTTTTGTTGGAGGAGCTAAATTTGAGTGAATTTAGATGAAATTTACTTTTATTTTTTGTATTTTATATAAATTTTTAGTCAAATTGTAATAAAGCAATTGGATCCAACTACGATTTTTTTGGATTTTGATGAGTTTTTTTGTTTGGAGGAGCTAAATTTGAGTGAATTTAGATGAAATTTACTTTAATTTTGTTGGATTTCATATAAATTTTTAGTCAAATTGTAATAAAGGAATTTGAACCAACTTCGATTTATTTGAATTTTGATGAATTTTTTTGTTGGAGGAGCTAAATTTGTGTGAATGTAGATGAAATTTACTTTCATTTTTTGGATTTTATATAAATTTTTAGTCAAATTGTAATAAAGGAATTTGAACCAACTTTTTTTTTTGAATTTTGATGAATTTTTTTGTTGGAGGAGCTAAATTTGAGTGAATTTAGATGAAATTTCCTTCTATTTTTTTTATTTCATATAAATTTTTAGTCAAATAGTAATAAAGGAATTTGAACCAACTTCGATTTTTTTGGATTTTGATGATTTTGGTTGTTGGAGGAGTTAAATTTGAGTAAATATAGATGAAATTAACACCTTATTTTTGGATTTTATATAAATTTGTAGTCAAATTGTAATAAAGGAATTTGAAACCAACTTCGATTTTTTTGGATTTTGATGAATTTTTTTGTTGGAGGAGCTAAATTTGTGTGAATTTAGATGAAATTTACTTTCATTTTTTGGATTTTATATAAATTTTTAGTCAAATTGTAATAAAGGAATTTTAACCAACTTCGATTTTTTTGGATTTTGATGAGTTTTTTTGTTGGAGGAGCTAAATTTGAGTGAATTTAGATGAAATTTACTTTTATTTTTTGTATTTTATATAAATTTTTAGTCAAATTGTAATAAAGGGAAATGAAACAACTTCGTTTTTTTTGGATTTTGATGAATTTTTTTGTAGGAGGAGCTAAATTTGATTGAATTTAGATGAAATTTACTTTCATTTTTTTGGATTTTATATAAATTTTTAGTCAAATTGTAATAAAGTACATTGAAACCAACTTCGATTTTTTTTTGGATTTTGATGAGTTTTATTGGTGGAGGAGTTAAATTTGAGTAAATCTAGATGAAATTAACACCTATTTTTTGGGATTTTATATAAATTTTTAGTCAAATTGTAATAAAGTAATTTGAAACCAACTTCGATTTTTTTTGGATTTTGATGAGTTTTTTTGTTGGAGGAGTTAAATTTGAGTGAATTTAGTAGAAATTTATTTCTATTTTTTTTGATTTCATATAAATTTTTAGTCAAACTGTAATAAAGTACTTAGAAACCAACTTCGATTTTTTTGAATTTTGATGAATTTTTTTGTTGGAGGAGCTAAATTTGAGTGAATTTAGATGAAATTTACTTTTATTTTTTGTATTTTATATAAATTTTTAGTCAAATTGTAATAAAGGGAAATGAAACAACTTCGATTTTTTTGGATTTTGATGAAGTTTTTTGTAGGAGGAGCTAAATTTGATTGAATTTAGATGAAATTTACTTTCATTTTTTGGATTTTATATAAATTTTTAGTCAAATTGTAATAAAGCAATTTGAACCAACTTCGATTTTTTTGGATTTTGCTGAGTTTTTTTGTTTGGAGGAGCTAAATTTGAGTGAATTTAGATGAAATTTACTTTTACTTTTTTGGATTTTATATAAATTTTTAGTCAAATTGTAATAAAGGAATTTGAACCAACTTCGATTTTTTTGGATTTTGATGAGTTTTTTTGTTGGAGGAGTTAAATTTGAGTGAATTTAGTAGAAATTTATTTGTATTTTTTTTTATTTCTTTTAAATTTTTAGTCAAACTGTAATAAAGTACTTAGAAACCAACTTCGATTTTTTTGAATTTTGATGAATTTTTTTGTTGGAGGAGCTAAATTTGAGTGAATTTAGATGAAATTTACTTTTATTTTTTGTATTTTATATAAATTTTTAGTCAAATTGTAATAAAGCAATTGGATCCAACTACGATTTTTTTGGATTTTGATGAGTTTTTTTGTTTGGAGGAGCTAAATTTGAGTGAATTTAGATGAAATTTACTTTAATTTTGTTGGATTTCATATAAATTTTTAGTCAAATTGTAATAAAGGAATTTGAACCAACTTCGATTTATTTGAATTTTGATGAATTTTTTTGTTGGAGGAGCTAAATTTGTGTGAATGTAGATGAAATTTACTTTCATTTTTTGGATTTTATATAAATTTTTAGTCAAATTGTAATAAAGGAATTTGAACCAACTTTTTTTTTTGAATTTTGATGAATTTTTTTGTTGGAGGAGCTAAATTTGAGTGAATTTAGATGAAATTTCCTTCTATTTTTTTTATTTCATATAAATTTTTAGTCAAATAGTAATAAAGGAATTTGAACCAACTTCGATTTTTTTGGATTTTGATGATTTTGGTTGTTGGAGGAGTTAAATTTGAGTAAATATAGATGAAATTAACACCTTATTTTTGGATTTTATATAAATTTGTAGTCAAATTGTAATAAAGGAATTTGAAACCAACTTCGATTTTTTTGGATTTTGATGAATTTTTTTGTTGGAGGAGCTAAATTTGTGTGAATTTAGATGAAATTTACTTTCATTTTTTGGATTTTATATAAATTTTTAGTCAAATTGTAATAAAGGAATTTTAACCAACTTCGATTTTTTTGGATTTTGATGAGTTTTTTTGTTGGAGTTAAATTTGAGTGAATTTAGATGAAATTTACTTCTATTTTTTTTGATTTCATATAAATTTTTAGTCAAATAGTAATAAAGGAATTTGAACCAACTTCGATTTTTTTGGATTTTGATGAGTTTTTTTGTTGGAGGAGTTAAATTTGAGTGAATTTAGTAGAAATTTATTTGTATTTTTTTTTATATCTTTTAAATTTTTAGTCAAACTGTAATAAAGTACTTAGAAACCAACTTCGATTTTTTTGAATTTTGATGAATTTTTTTGTTGGAGGAGCTAAATTTGAGTGAATTTAGATGAAATTTACTTTTATTTTTTGTATTTTATATAAATTTTTAGTCAAATTGTAATAAAGCAATTGGATCCAACTACGATTTTTTTGGATTTTGATGAGTTTTTTTGTTTGGAGGAGCTAAATTTGAGTGAATTTAGATGAAATTTACTTTAATTTTGTTGGATTTCATATAAATTTTTAGTCAAATTGTAATAAAGGAATTTGAACCAACTTCGATTTATTTGAATTTTGATGAATTTTTTTGTTGGAGGAGCTAAATTTGTGTGAATGTAGATGAAATTTACTTTCATTTTTTGGATTTTATATAAATTTTTAGTCAAATTGTAATAAAGGAATTTGAACCAACTTTTTTTTTTGAATTTTGATGAATTTTTTTGTTGGAGGAGCTAAATTTGAGTGAATTTAGATGAAATTTCCTTCTATTTTTTTTATTTCATATAAATTTTTAGTCAAATAGTAATAAAGGAATTTGAACCAACTTCGATTTTTTTGGATTTTGATGATTTTGGTTGTTGGAGGAGTTAAATTTGAGTAAATATAGATGAAATTAATACCTTATTTTTGGATTTTATATAAATTTGTAGTCAAATTGTAATAAAGGAATTTGAAACCAACTTCGATTTTTTTGGATTTTGATGAATTTTTTTGTTGGAGGAGCTAAATTTGTGTGAATTTAGATGAAATTTACTTTCATTTTTTGGATTTTATATAAATTTTTAGTCAAATTGTAATAAAGGAATTTTAACCAACTTCGATTTTTTTGGATTTTGATGAGTTTTTTTGTTGGAGTTAAATTTGAGTGAATTTAGATGAAATTTACTTCTATTTTTTTTGATTTCATATAAATTTTTAGTCAAATAGTAATAAAGGAATTTGAACCAAATTCGATTTTTTTGGATTTTGATGAGTTTTTTTGTTGGAGGAGTTAAATTTGAGTGAATTTAGATGAAATTTACTTCTATTTTTTTTGATTTCATATAAATTTTTAGTCAAATAGTAATAAATTTGAACCAACTTCGATTTTTTTGGATTTTGATGAATTTTTTGTAGGAGGAGCTAAATTTGATTGAATTTAGATGAAATTTACTTTCATCTTTTTGGATTTTATATAAATTTTTAGTCAAATTGTAATAAAGTACATTGAAACCAACTTGGATTTTTTTGAATTTTGATGAATTTTTTTGTTGGAGGAGCTAAATTTTAGTGAATTTAGATGAAATTTACTTTTATTTTTTTGGATTTTATATAAATTTATAATCAAATTGTAATAAAGTAATTTGAAAACAACTTCGATTTTTTTGGATTTTGATGAGTTTTTTTGTTGGAGGAGTTAAATTTGAGTGAATTTAGATGAAATTTACTTCTATTTTTTTTTATTTCATATAAATTTTTAGTCAAATAGTAATAAAGGAATTTGAACCAACTTCGATTTTTTGGATTTTGATGATTTTGGTTGTTGGAGGAGTTAAATTTGATTGAATTTAGATGAAATTTACTTTCATTTTTTTGGATTTTATATAAATTTTTAGTCAAATTGTAATAAAGTACATTGAAACCAACTTCGATTTTTTTTGGATTTTCATTGTTTTTCATTGTTTTATTTATTTATTATTAATAAACGGGGGAACCCTTTAGAATACAGAGATAAATTACAATATGGCAAAAAAAAAGATACATAGAAAACTAGTAACAGAAAAAATAAAAATAAAGTAAATTAAATAATTTAGAAATAAACTCTAGCAATTAAGTAACAATTATACAGCAAAAACAACAACAACAAGTAAACAAGTAAACAGTCTGCAATATAACAATGACTTAGTGCTAAACGTGTGTATTACGTTAATGGTATACACCTAAGCAGTTGAGTCCTAAACGCTGTGAGTGATGATAAGAAGAGATCAATGTCCTTAGGGCATTGGTTCAACATACACATGGCCCGATTTATGGGATCGTTGGAATAATAATTATAAGTTGGGACACCTGATACAAAAAGGGGTCTTGCTCTCAACGTCCGCTGTGGAGCGTTAAAACAAATCAATGATACAAGCTCTGGGCATTTAATTTGTCCATGGAGGACCTTGTAGAGGAACATTAAGTCCGCGATGTCCCGGCGATCGCGAAGCGTAGAAAGCCTCGTTATTAGCAAGGCAGGACTATAATCGTGATCATTAAACCGCATAGGACTACCTGAGACCCTCATTGCTAACCTTAAAAATTTATGCTGGACCAGTTCAATCGAGCCTACGTACTGTTTGTGTCTGGGGTTCCATATCACCGACGCATATTCTACTAGTGGTCTCACAAGTGCAACATAAAGCAACTTAAGTGTCCTGATCTTCCTAAAGTGCTTGCCAAAGCGGGCGATAAACCCAAGGGTTTTCATTGCTTTACACGTGATACTGCGATAGTGATTACGGAAATCCAGACACGCAGTAAATGCAACACCTAGATCTAACACTTCATCTACCTCGGACAAAGTTGTGTCACACAGCAAGTAATTAGAGGGAATGCCACAGATAGCCCTATGGGACCTCAAAAATACACATTTCCCAGTGTTCAGTCGCATTCTATTGATGGAGCACCACCGCTCAAACCCCGCCAGATCTTCCTGCAACAGGATTACGTCGGAAGCACTATTTATAGTTCGAAAAATCTTAAGATCATCAGCATACATGAGGAATCTACTATGCTGGAATACCGAGCCGAGATCATTGATGAAAATCAGGAACAGGAGAGGACCAAGATGCGATCCCTGAGGAACACCAGAGGTCACGTTGACCGGGTTAGAAATTTGATCTTGAACCTTGATAACCTGCACCCGACCCCTCAGATAACTAGCAATCCACTCAAGGAGCGAACCACCGATCCCTACTGCAGACAGTTTCGAATGCAGGATACAGTGATCCACAGAGTCAAAAGCTTTTCGAAAATCAGTATAAACAGTATCTACCTGACTACCCGCATCAAGCGCAGCCGAGGCGAAGCAGTGGTACGCCGCCAAATTTGAAATCGTAGACCGACCGGGGACAAATCCGTGTTGCTCATCACAAATAACGTTGGAGAGGCAGGGAGTTAAATGTTCCGTTATTAATTCCTCGAAAACCTTAGGCATAACGGACAATTTACATATGGGACGATAGTTTTTGACGTCCGTGCGATCTCCCGCCTTGAAAACCGGGGTGACCAATGAGGTCTTCCACACATCAGGAAAAGTCCCCAAGGCTAGAGATGAATTGAAAATATGCCATAAGGGCCTGGCGATAATAAAACTACACTCCTTTAAAAATAACGGAGGGATTCCGTCATAACCTGGACCCTTTGATGTATCAAGTGTCCGAAGTTTAGAATAAATTTGTCCGATGGAGATGGAAATCGTGTGCATATTAACATCGCTGCCAGAGGACATACCGGGAGTAGTAGCAGGCGGGCCTCCATAGCGAGGACTATAAACCGAGCCAAAGAAATCAGCAAATAGATTCGCTACTGCTACTTGTGACGAAGCAGAAACATCGTCGAGGTGAACCTTATTGGGGATACCATGCACACCGCGCCTTGTGTTTACAAATTTCCAAAAATTTGATACATCATCACCCACAGCGTTCTCGACGCTATCGATATAAGAACTGTTATCACGCGCTATGGCATGCTTACATTTCGAGCGAAGGTTTGAAAAATGTAAATAGTCGCTATAATAACAAGAACGCTTAAAAACTCTGTGAGCAACCTTCTTCTGTCGTATCAGAGACTTTAGACCAGGGGAAAACCACCGCGGGAACGTGGAGCAGACAACGGAGCGTACAGGAATATATGCGTCGATTGCACGATTGATATGACTATATAAACTTTCGAGGGCAGCTCCAGGATCTACATCACCAGTTTCCTTGTCCCAATCCACCGAGTTAAGGTATTCTAGCACACGGGGGAAATCCCCATGCTTAAAGTCTATAAATTTAATTTTTTTTACCCGCGAGGTCATGACACATGTCCAATCCTTTCAGCGTTACATATAAGGGTGGATGATATGAGTCTGGTTCAATGAGGACGTCTATGGCCCGTTCAACAGTTACAGAAGGGCGACTGACAAAGATAAGATCGAGCATAGCGTCAAAATCATTAAAAACGTTGTTGATTTGCGTGAGGTTGCAGTAACCCACACATCCGAGGAGGAGATCTATGGCTGCTGATTCACGAGACGAGATACCCGATCTTCTATAACATGCTTGACCCCCACCATTGAACCAAACCGCGTGAGGGAGATTGAAATCGCCGCACAAGCAAAACTCATCATCACTATACATATGAAATAACTCAAATACAATGTCTGCGTAATTGGCATACAGCGATGTCATGGATGTAGGCGGAATATACGTGGCCCCCAATAACAAGAATTTATTTTTATATAGGTGAACTCTGACAAACAGTTGTTCAATATCGGAAGAGCTAACAGTAACTGGGCACGATGAGATCGTGTTCTTGACAGCAATGAGAGTGCCACCCCCTCTTGAGTAATGACTAGTTCGCTGTGATCTATCACACCTATAAATATTGTAATTCTGCAGCCCTAGTTCATCTGAAGAAATCGCCGGGGTGATCCAGGTCTCGACAAAAATAATTACATCATACGACACCGCCGATACCAATACGGAATTAGCAAGAAAATCTAATTTAGTACGCAGACCACGGACATTTTGGACATACACTGAAGGGTTCCTTCCTAGTTTTTTTGTGAAGGGACATTCTGAGGTCTTCCAGATACAATTTTAGGGAAACCATGTACATATCTTATTGTCTTCTGGGTTTCACCCGTCGCATTTAGTTCCCGGAGTTTTTCCCTTAGCTTAGTGAGGGACGTCCTTTGTTGCTTGGTCAAATCATCCGAGATCTTGAACGGGCCCTTGTATCGATGTTTCTCCCGAAGTAGTTTTTTCACGTCAGCAGAAGAATCTAGGCGGACGCAGAGGGGCCTACTTGTAGTCTTGCCCAATTTCCCCAGACGACGAGTAGATAGGGACTGAGTGCAGCTGGGGCAGATCACTCCTATGACTTCCTGTGCAACCTTGACATCGGCTGCCCTTTGTAGCTCCATTGAGGGTTCGCGAGACTCAGGCACACCAAAAATTATAACGTTCTTCGACCTGTGCTCTCTGTCGTTCAACTCCTCCATGAAATCGTCCATTGTTGGTACGGGCAACTGGTCATTGGCGATAGATGTTTTCGCCTCAAGTGCATTGACACGATCGGTCAATGAGGTAATGTCAGCCTTCATACTAGATAATTCAGCCCTTATGATTTTGATGAGTTTTATTGTTGGAGGAGTTAAATTTGAGTAAATCTAGATGAAATTAACACCTATTTTTTTGGATTTTATATAAATTTTTAGTCAAATTGTAATAAAGTAATTTGAAACCAACTTCGATTTTTTTTGGATTTTGATGAGTTTTTTTGTTGGAGGAGTTAAATTTGAGTGAATTTAGTAGAAATTTATTTCTATTTTTTTTGATTTCATATAAATTTTTAGTCAAACTGTAATAAAGTACTTAGAAACCAACTTCGATTTTTCTGAATTTTGATGAATTTTTTTGTTGGAGGAGCTAAATTTGAGTGAATTTAGATGAAATTTACTTTTATTTTTTGTATTTTATATAAATTTTTAGTCAAATTGTAATAAAGGGAAATGAAACAACTTCGTTTTTTTTGGATTTTGATGAATTTTTTTGTAGGAGGAGCTAAATTTGATTGAATTTAGATGAAATTTACTTTCATTTTTTTGGATTTTATATAAATTTTTAGTCAAATTGTAATAAAGTACATTGAAACCAACTTCGATTTTTTTTTGGATTTTGATGAGTTTTATTGGTGGAGGAGTTAAATTTGAGTAAATCTAGATGAAATTAACACCTATTTTTTGGGATTTTATATAAATTTTTAGTCAAATTGTAATAAAGTAATTTGAAACCAACTTCGATTTTTTTTGGATTTTGATGAGTTTTTTTGTTGGAGGAGTTAAATTTGAGTGAATTTAGTAGAAATTTATTTCTATTTTTTTTGATTTCATATAAATTTTTAGTCAAACTGTAATAAAGTACTTAGAAACCAACTTCGATTTTTTTGAATTTTGATGAATTTTTTTGTTGGAGGAGCTAAATTTGAGTGAATTTAGATGAAATTTACTTTTATTTTTTGTATTTTATATAAATTTTTAGTCAAATTGTAATAAAGGGAAATGAAACAACTTCGATTTTTTTGGATTTTGATGAAGTTTTTTGTAGGAGGAGCTAAATTTGATTGAATTTAGATGAAATTTACTTTCATTTTTTGGATTTTATATAAATTTTTAGTCAAATTGTAATAAAGCAATTTGAACCAACTTCGATTTTTTTGGATTTTGCTGAGTTTTTTTGTTTGGAGGAGCTAAATTTGAGTGAATTTAGATGAAATTTACTTTTACTTTTTTGGATTTTATATAAATTTTTAGTCAAATTGTAATAAAGGAATTTGAACCAACTTCGATTTTTTTGGATTTTGATGAGTTTTTTTGTTGGAGGAGTTAAATTTGAGTGAATTTAGTAGAAATTTATTTGTATTTTTTTTTATTTCTTTTAAATTTTTAGTCAAACTGTAATAAAGTACTTAGAAACCAACTTCGATTTTTTTGAATTTTGATGAATTTTTTTGTTGGAGGAGCTAAATTTGAGTGAATTTAGATGAAATTTACTTTTATTTTTTGTATTTTATATAAATTTTTAGTCAAATTGTAATAAAGCAATTGGATCCAACTACGATTTTTTTGGATTTTGATGAGTTTTTTTGTTTGGAGGAGCTAAATTTGAGTGAATTTAGATGAAATTTACTTTAATTTTGTTGGATTTCATATAAATTTTTAGTCAAATTGTAATAAAGGAATTTGAACCAACTTCGATTTATTTGAATTTTGATGAATTTTTTTGTTGGAGGAGCTAAATTTGTGTGAATGTAGATGAAATTTACTTTCATTTTTTGGATTTTATATAAATTTTTAGTCAAATTGTAATAAAGGAATTTGAACCAACTTTTTTTTTTGAATTTTGATGAATTTTTTTGTTGGAGGAGCTAAATTTGAGTGAATTTAGATGAAATTTCCTTCTATTTTTTTTATTTCATATAAATTTTTAGTCAAATAGTAATAAAGGAATTTGAACCAACTTCGATTTTTTTGGATTTTGATGATTTTGGTTGTTGGAGGAGTTAAATTTGAGTAAATATAGATGAAATTAACACCTTATTTTTGGATTTTATATAAATTTGTAGTCAAATTGTAATAAAGGAATTTGAAACCAACTTCGATTTTTTTGGATTTTGATGAATTTTTTTGTTGGAGGAGCTAAATTTGTGTGAATTTAGATGAAATTTACTTTCATTTTTTGGATTTTATATAAATTTTTAGTCAAATTGTAATAAAGGAATTTTAACCAACTTCGATTTTTTTGGATTTTGATGAGTTTTTTTGTTGGAGGAGCTAAATTTGAGTGAATTTAGATGAAATTTACTTTTATTTTTTGTATTTTATATAAATTTTTAGTCAAATTGTAATAAAGGGAAATGAAACAACTTCGTTTTTTTTGGATTTTGATGAATTTTTTTGTAGGAGGAGCTAAATTTGATTGAATTTAGATGAAATTTACTTTCATTTTTTTGGATTTTATATAAATTTTTAGTCAAATTGTAATAAAGTACATTGAAACCAACTTCGATTTTTTTTTGGATTTTGATGAGTTTTATTGGTGGAGGAGTTAAATTTGAGTAAATCTAGATGAAATTAACACCTATTTTTTGGGATTTTATATAAATTTTTAGTCAAATTGTAATAAAGTAATTTGAAACCAACTTCGATTTTTTTTGGATTTTGATGAGTTTTTTTGTTGGAGGAGTTAAATTTGAGTGAATTTAGTAGAAATTTATTTCTATTTTTTTTGATTTCATATAAATTTTTAGTCAAACTGTAATAAAGTACTTAGAAACCAACTTCGATTTTTTTGAATTTTGATGAATTTTTTTGTTGGAGGAGCTAAATTTGAGTGAATTTAGATGAAATTTACTTTTATTTTTTGTATTTTATATAAATTTTTAGTCAAATTGTAATAAAGGGAAATGAAACAACTTCGATTTTTTTGGATTTTGATGAAGTTTTTTGTAGGAGGAGCTAAATTTGATTGAATTTAGATGAAATTTACTTTCATTTTTTGGATTTTATATAAATTTTTAGTCAAATTGTAATAAAGCAATTTGAACCAACTTCGATTTTTTTGGATTTTGCTGAGTTTTTTTGTTTGGAGGAGCTAAATTTGAGTGAATTTAGATGAAATTTACTTTTACTTTTTTGGATTTTATATAAATTTTTAGTCAAATTGTAATAAAGGAATTTGAACCAACTTCGATTTTTTTGGATTTTGATGAGTTTTTTTGTTGGAGGAGTTAAATTTGAGTGAATTTAGTAGAAATTTATTTGTATTTTTTTTTATTTCTTTTAAATTTTTAGTCAAACTGTAATAAAGTACTTAGAAACCAACTTCGATTTTTTTGAATTTTGATGAATTTTTTTGTTGGAGGAGCTAAATTTGAGTGAATTTAGATGAAATTTACTTTTATTTTTTGTATTTTATATAAATTTTTAGTCAAATTGTAATAAAGCAATTGGATCCAACTACGATTTTTTTGGATTTTGATGAGTTTTTTTGTTTGGAGGAGCTAAATTTGAGTGAATTTAGATGAAATTTACTTTAATTTTGTTGGATTTCATATAAATTTTTAGTCAAATTGTAATAAAGGAATTTGAACCAACTTCGATTTATTTGAATTTTGATGAATTTTTTTGTTGGAGGAGCTAAATTTGTGTGAATGTAGATGAAATTTACTTTCATTTTTTGGATTTTATATAAATTTTTAGTCAAATTGTAATAAAGGAATTTGAACCAACTTTTTTTTTTGAATTTTGATGAATTTTTTTGTTGGAGGAGCTAAATTTGAGTGAATTTAGATGAAATTTCCTTCTATTTTTTTTATTTCATATAAATTTTTAGTCAAATAGTAATAAAGGAATTTGAACCAACTTCGATTTTTTTGGATTTTGATGATTTTGGTTGTTGGAGGAGTTAAATTTGAGTAAATATAGATGAAATTAACACCTTATTTTTGGATTTTATATAAATTTGTAGTCAAATTGTAATAAAGGAATTTGAAACCAACTTCGATTTTTTTGGATTTTGATGAATTTTTTTGTTGGAGGAGCTAAATTTGTGTGAATTTAGATGAAATTTACTTTCATTTTTTGGATTTTATATAAATTTTTAGTCAAATTGTAATAAAGGAATTTTAACCAACTTCGATTTTTTTGGATTTTGATGAGTTTTTTTGTTGGAGTTAAATTTGAGTGAATTTAGATGAAATTTACTTCTATTTTTTTTGATTTCATATAAATTTTTAGTCAAATAGTAATAAAGGAATTTGAACCAACTTCGATTTTTTTGGATTTTGATGAGTTTTTTTGTTGGAGGAGTTAAATTTGAGTGAATTTAGTAGAAATTTATTTGTATTTTTTTTTATATCTTTTAAATTTTTAGTCAAACTGTAATAAAGTACTTAGAAACCAACTTCGATTTTTTTGAATTTTGATGAATTTTTTTGTTGGAGGAGCTAAATTTGAGTGAATTTAGATGAAATTTACTTTTATTTTTTGTATTTTATATAAATTTTTAGTCAAATTGTAATAAAGCAATTGGATCCAACTACGATTTTTTTGGATTTTGATGAGTTTTTTTGTTTGGAGGAGCTAAATTTGAGTGAATTTAGATGAAATTTACTTTAATTTTGTTGGATTTCATATAAATTTTTAGTCAAATTGTAATAAAGGAATTTGAACCAACTTCGATTTATTTGAATTTTGATGAATTTTTTTGTTGGAGGAGCTAAATTTGTGTGAATGTAGATGAAATTTACTTTCATTTTTTGGATTTTATATAAATTTTTAGTCAAATTGTAATAAAGGAATTTGAACCAACTTTTTTTTTTGAATTTTGATGAATTTTTTTGTTGGAGGAGCTAAATTTGAGTGAATTTAGATGAAATTTCCTTCTATTTTTTTTATTTCATATAAATTTTTAGTCAAATAGTAATAAAGGAATTTGAACCAACTTCGATTTTTTTGGATTTTGATGATTTTGGTTGTTGGAGGAGTTAAATTTGAGTAAATATAGATGAAATTAATACCTTATTTTTGGATTTTATATAAATTTGTAGTCAAATTGTAATAAAGGAATTTGAAACCAACTTCGATTTTTTTGGATTTTGATGAATTTTTTTGTTGGAGGAGCTAAATTTGTGTGAATTTAGATGAAATTTACTTTCATTTTTTGGATTTTATATAAATTTTTAGTCAAATTGTAATAAAGGAATTTTAACCAACTTCGATTTTTTTGGATTTTGATGAGTTTTTTTGTTGGAGTTAAATTTGAGTGAATTTAGATGAAATTTACTTCTATTTTTTTTGATTTCATATAAATTTTTAGTCAAATAGTAATAAAGGAATTTGAACCAAATTCGATTTTTTTGGATTTTGATGAGTTTTTTTGTTGGAGGAGTTAAATTTGAGTGAATTTAGATGAAATTTACTTCTATTTTTTTTGATTTCATATAAATTTTTAGTCAAATAGTAATAAATTTGAACCAACTTCGATTTTTTTGGATTTTGATGAATTTTTTGTAGGAGGAGCTAAATTTGATTGAATTTAGATGAAATTTACTTTCATCTTTTTGGATTTTATATAAATTTTTAGTCAAATTGTAATAAAGTACATTGAAACCAACTTGGATTTTTTTGAATTTTACTGAATTTTTTTGTTGGAGGAGCTAAATTTTAGTGAATTTAGATGAAATTTACTTTTATTTTTTTGGATTTTATATAAATTTATAATCAAATTGTAATAAAGTAATTTGAAAACAACTTCGATTTTTTTGGATTTTGATGAGTTTTTTTGTTGGAGTTAAATTTGAGTGAATTTAGATGAAATTTACTTCTATTTTTTTTGATTTCATATAAATTTTTAGTCAAATAGTAATAAAGGAATTTGAACCAAATTCGATTTTTTTGGATTTTGATGAGTTTTTTTGTTGGAGGAGTTAAATTTGAGTGAATTTAGATGAAATTTACTTCTATTTTTTTTGATTTCATATAAATTTTTAGTCAAATAGTAATAAATTTGAACCAACTTCGATTTTTTTGGATTTTGATGAATTTTTTGTAGGAGGAGCTAAATTTGATTGAATTTAGATGAAATTTACTTTCATCTTTTTGGATTTTATATAAATTTTTAGTCAAATTGTAATAAAGTACATTGAAACCAACTTGGATTTTTTTGAATTTTGATGAATTTTTTTGTTGGAGGAGCTAAATTTTAGTGAATTTAGATGAAATTTACTTTTATTTTTTTGGATTTTATATAAATTTATAATCAAATTGTAATAAAGTAATTTGAAAACAACTTCGATTTTTTTGGATTTTGATGAGTTTTTTTGTTGGAGGAGTTAAATTTGAGTGAATTTAGATGAAATTTACTTCTATTTTTTTTTATTTCATATAAATTTTTAGTCAAATAGTAATAAAGGAATTTGAACCAACTTCGATTTTTTGGATTTTGATGATTTTGGTTGTTGGAGGAGTTAAATTTGATTGAATTTAGATGAAATTTACTTTCATTTTTTTGGATTTTATATAAATTTTTAGTCAAATTGTAATAAAGTACATTGAAACCAACTTCGATTTTTTTTGGATTTTCATTGTTTTTCATTGTTTTATTTATTTATTATTAATAAACGGGGGAACCCTTTAGAATACAGAGATAAATTACAATATGGCAAAAAAAAAGATACATAGAAAACTAGTAACAGAAAAAATAAAAATAAAGTAAATTAAATAATTTAGAAATAAACTCTAGCAATTAAGTAACAATTATACAGCAAAAACAACAACAACAAGTAAACAAGTAAACAGTCTGCAATATAACAATGACTTAGTGCTAAACGTGTGTATTACGTTAATGGTATACACCTAAGCAGTTGAGTCCTAAACGCTGTGAGTGATGATAAGAAGAGATCAATGTCCTTAGGGCATTGGTTCAACATACACATGGCCCGATTTATGGGATCGTTGGAATAATAATTATAAGTTGGGACACCTGATACAAAAAGGGGTCTTGCTCTCAACGTCCGCTGTGGAGCGTTAAAACAAATCAATGATACAAGCTCTGGGCATTTAATTTGTCCATGGAGGACCTTGTAGAGGAACATTAAGTCCGCGATGTCCCGGCGATCGCGAAGCGTAGAAAGCCTCGTTATTAGCAAGGCAGGACTATAATCGTGATCATTAAACCGCATAGGACTACCTGAGACCCTCATTGCTAACCTTAAAAATTTATGCTGGACCAGTTCAATCGAGCCTACGTACTGTTTGTGTCTGGGGTTCCATATCACCGACGCATATTCTACTAGTGGTCTCACAAGTGCAACATAAAGCAACTTAAGTGTCCTGATCTTCCTAAAGTGCTTGCCAAAGCGGGCGATAAACCCAAGGGTTTTCATTGCTTTACACGTGATACTGCGATAGTGATTACGGAAATCCAGACACGCAGTAAATGCAACACCTAGATCTAACACTTCATCTACCTCGGACAAAGTTGTGTCACACAGCAAGTAATTAGAGGGAATGCCACAGATAGCCCTATGGGACCTCAAAAATACACATTTCCCAGTGTTCAGTCGCATTCTATTGATGGAGCACCACCGCTCAAACCCCGCCAGATCTTCCTGCAACAGGATTACGTCGGAAGCACTATTTATAGTTCGAAAAATCTTAAGATCATCAGCATACATGAGGAATCTACTATGCTGGAATACCGAGCCGAGATCATTGATGAAAATCAGGAACAGGAGAGGACCAAGATGCGATCCCTGAGGAACACCAGAGGTCACGTTGACCGGGTTAGAAATTTGATCTTGAACCTTGATAACCTGCACCCGACCCCTCAGATAACTAGCAATCCACTCAAGGAGCGAACCACCGATCCCTACTGCAGACAGTTTCGAATGCAGGATACAGTGATCCACAGAGTCAAAAGCTTTTCGAAAATCAGTATAAACAGTATCTACCTGACTACCCGCATCAAGCGCAGCCGAGGCGAAGCAGTGGTACGCCGCCAAATTTGAAATCGTAGACCGACCGGGGACAAATCCGTGTTGCTCATCACAAATAACGTTGGAGAGGCAGGGAGTTAAATGTTCCGTTATTAATTCCTCGAAAACCTTAGGCATAACGGACAATTTACATATGGGACGATAGTTTTTGACGTCCGTGCGATCTCCCGCCTTGAAAACCGGGGTGACCAATGAGGTCTTCCACACATCAGGAAAAGTCCCCAAGGCTAGAGATGAATTGAAAATATGCCATAAGGGCCTGGCGATAATAAAACTACACTCCTTTAAAAATAACGGAGGGATTCCGTCATAACCTGGACCCTTTGATGTATCAAGTGTCCGAAGTTTAGAATAAATTTGTCCGATGGAGATGGAAATCGTGTGCATATTAACATCGCTGCCAGAGGACATACCGGGAGTAGTAGCAGGCGGGCCTCCATAGCGAGGACTATAAACCGAGCCAAAGAAATCAGCAAATAGATTCGCTACTGCTACTTGTGACGAAGCAGAAACATCGTCGAGGTGAACCTTATTGGGGATACCATGCACACCGCGCCTTGTGTTTACAAATTTCCAAAAATTTGATACATCATCACCCACAGCATTCTCGACGCTATCGATATAAGAACTGTAATCACGCGCTATGGCATGCTTACATTTCGAGCGAAGGTTTGAAAAATGTAAATAGTCGCTATAATAACAAGAACGCTTAAAAACTCTGTGAGCAACCTTCTTCTGTCGTATCAGAGACTTTAGACCAGGGGAAAACCACCGCGGGAACGTGGAGCAGACAACGGAGCGTACAGGAATATATGCGTCGATTACACGATTGATATGACTATATAAACTTTCGAGGGCAGCTCCAGGATCTACATCACCAGTTTCCTTGTCCCAATCCACCGAGTTAAGGTATTCTAGCACACGGGGGAAATCCCCATGCTTAAAGTCTATAAATTTAATTTTTTTTACCCGCGAGGTCATGACACATGTCCAATCCTTTCAGCGTTACATATAAGGGTGGATGATATGAGTCTGGTTCAATGAGGACGTCTATGGCCCGTTCAACAGTTACAGAAGGGCGACTGACAAAGATAAGATCGAGCATAGCGTCAAAATCATTAAAAACGTTGTTGATTTGCGTGAGGTTGCAGTAACCCACACATCCGAGGAGGAGATCTATGGCTGCTGATTCACGAGACGAGATACCCGATCTTCTATAACATGCTTGACCCCCACCATTGAACCAAACCGCGTGAGGGAGATTGAAATCGCCGCACAAGCAAAACTCATCATCACTATACATATGAAATAACTCAAATACAATGTCTGCGTAATTGGCATACAGCGATGTCATGGATGTAGGCGGAATATACGTGGCCCCCAATAACAAGAATTTATTTTTATATAGGTGAACTCTGACAAACAGTTGTTCAATATCGGAAGAGCTAACAGTAACTGGGCACGATGAGATCGTGTTCTTGACAGCAATGAGAGTGCCACCCCCTCTTGAGTAATGACTAGTTCGCTGTGATCTATCACACCTATAAATATTGTAATTCTGCAGCCCTAGTTCATCTGAAGAAATCGCCGGGGTGATCCAGGTCTCGACAAAAATAATTACATCATACGACACCGCCGATACCAATACGGAATTAGCAAGAAAATCTAATTTAGTACGCAGACCACGGACATTTTGGACATACACTGAAGGGTTCCTTCCTAGTTTTTTTGTGAAGGGACATTCTGAGGTCTTCCAGATACAATTTTAGGGAAACCATGTACATATCTTATTGTCTTCTGGGTTTCACCCGTCGCATTTAGTTCCCGGAGTTTTTCCCTTAGCTTAGTGAGGGACGTCCTTTGTTGCTTGGTCAAATCATCCGAGATCTTGAACGGGCCCTTGTATCGATGTTTCTCCCGAAGTAGTTTTTTCACGTCAGCAGAAGAATCTAGGCGGACGCAGAGGGGCCTACTTGTAGTCTTGCCCAATTTCCCCAGACGACGAGTAGATAGGGACTGAGTGCAGCTGGGGCAGATCACTCCTATGACTTCCTGTGCAACCTTGACATCGGCTGCCCTTTGTAGCTCCATTGAGGGTTCGCGAGACTCAGGCACACCAAAAATTATAACGTTCTTCGACCTGTGCTCTCTGTCGTTCAACTCCTCCATGAAATCGTCCATTGTTGGTACGGGCAACTGGTCATTGGCGATAGATGTTTTCGCCTCAAGTGCATTGACACGATCGGTCAATGAGGTAATGTCAGCCTTCATACTAGATAATTCAGCCCTTATGATTTTGATGAGTTTTATTGTTGGAGGAGTTAAATTTGAGTAAATCTAGATGAAATTAACACCTATTTTTTTGGATTTTATATAAATTTTTAGTCAAATTGTAATAAAGTAATTTGAAACCAACTTCGATTTTTTTTGGATTTTGATGAGTTTTTTTGTTGGAGGAGTTAAATTTGAGTGAATTTAGTAGAAATTTATTTCTATTTTTTTTGATTTCATATAAATTTTTAGTCAAACTGTAATAAAGTACTTAGAAACCAACTTCGATTTTTCTGAATTTTGATGAATTTTTTTGTTGGAGGAGCTAAATTTGAGTGAATTTAGATGAAATTTACTTTTATTTTTTGTATTTTATATAAATTTTTAGTCAAATTGTAATAAAGGGAAATGAAACAATTTCGTTTTTTTTGGATTTTGATGAATTTTTTTGTAGGAGGAGCTAAATTTGATTGAATTTAGATGAAATTTACTTTCATTTTTTTGGATTTTATATAAATTTTTAGTCAAATTGTAATAAAGTACATTGAAACCAACTTCGATTTTTTTTTGGATTTTGATGAGTTTTATTGGTGGAGGAGTTAAATTTGAGTAAATCTAGATGAAATTAACACCTATTTTTTGGGATTTTATATAAATTTTTAGTCAAATTGTAATAAAGTAATTTGAAACCAACTTCGATTTTTTTTGGATTTTGATGAGTTTTTTTGTTGGAGGAGTTAAATTTGAGTGAATTTAGTAGAAATTTATTTCTATTTTTTTTTATTTCATATAAATTTTTAGTCAAACTGTAATAAAGTACTTAGAAACCAACTTCGATTTTTTTGAATTTTGATGAATTTTTTTGTTGGAGGAGCTAAATTTGAGTGAATTTAGATGAAATTTACTTTTATTTTTTGTATTTTATATAAATTTTTAGTCAAATTGTAATAAAGGGAAATGAAACAACTTCGATTTTTTTGGATTTTGATGAAGTTTTTTGTAGGAGGAGCTAAATTTGATTGAATTTAGATGAAATTTACTTTCATTTTTTGGATTTTATATAAATTTTTAGTCAAATTGTAATAAAGCAATTTGAACCAACTTCGATTTTTTTGGATTTTGCTGAGTTTTTTTGTTTGGAGGAGCTAAATTTGAGTGAATTTAGATGAAATTTACTTTTACTTTTTTGGATTTTATATAAATTTTTAGTCAAATTGTAATAAAGGAATTTGAACCAACTTCGATTTTTTTGGATTTTGATGAGTTTTTTTGTTGGAGGAGTTAAATTTGAGTGAATTTAGTAGAAATTTATTTGTATTTTTTTTTATTTCTTTTAAATTTTTAGTCAAACTGTAATAAAGTACTTAGAAACCAACTTCGATTTTTTTGAATTTTGATGAATTTTTTTGTTGGAGGAGCTAAATTTGAGTGAATTTAGATGAAATTTACTTTTATTTTTTGTATTTTATATAAATTTTTAGTCAAATTGTAATAAAGCAATTGGATCCAACTACGATTTTTTTGGATTTTGATGAGTTTTTTTGTTTGGAGGAGCTAAATTTGAGTGAATTTAGATGAAATTTACTTTAATTTTGTTGGATTTCATATAAATTTTTAGTCAAATTGTAATAAAGGAATTTGAACCAACTTCGATTTATTTGAATTTTGATGATTTTTTTTGTTGGAGGAGCTAAATTTGTGTGAATGTAGATGAAATTTACTTTCATTTTTTGGATTTTATATAAATTTTTAGTCAAATTGTAATAAAGGAATTTGAACCAACTTTTTTTTTTGAATTTTGATGAATTTTTTTGTTGGAGGAGCTAAATTTGAGTGAATTTAGATGAAATTTCCTTCTATTTTTTTTATTTCATATAAATTTTTAGTCAAATAGTAATAAAGGAATTTGAACCAACTTCGATTTTTTTGGATTTTGATGATTTTGGTTGTTGGAGGAGTTAAATTTGAGTAAATATAGATGAAATTAACACCTTATTTTTGGATTTTATATAAATTTGTAGTCAAATTGTAATAAAGGAATTTGAAACCAACTTCGATTTTTTTGGATTTTGATGAATTTTTTTGTTGGAGGAGCTAAATTTGTGTGAATTTAGATGAAATTTACTTTCATTTTTTGGATTTTATATAAATTTTTAGTCAAATTGTAATAAAGGAATTTTAACCAACTTCGATTTTTTTGGATTTTGATGAGTTTTTTTGTTGGAGTTAAATTTGAGTGAATTTAGATGAAATTTACTTCTATTTTTTTTGATTTCATATAAATTTTTAGTCAAATAGTAATAAAGGAATTTGAACCAAATTCGATTTTTTTGGATTTTGATGAGTTTTTTTGTTGGAGGAGTTAAATTTGAGTGAATTTAGATGAAATTTACTTCTATTTTTTTTGATTTCATATAAATTTTTAGTCAAATAGTAATAAATTTGAACCAACTTCGATTTTTTTGGATTTTGATGAATTTTTTGTAGGAGGAGCTAAATTTGATTGAATTTAGATAAAATTTACTTTCATCTTTTTGGATTTTATATAAATTTTTAGTCAAATTGTAATAAAGTACATTGAAACCAACTTGGATTTTTTTGAATTTTGATGAATTTTTTTGTTGGAGGAGCTAAATTTTAGTGAATTTAGATGAAATTTACTTTTATTTTTTTGGATTTTATATAAATTTATAATCAAATTGTAATAAAGTAATTTGAAAACAACTTCGATTTTTTTGGATTTTGATGAGTTTTTTTGTTGGAGTTAAATTTGAGTGAATTTAGATGAAATTTACTTCTATTTTTTTTGATTTCATATAAATTTTTAGTCAAATAGTAATAAAGGAATTTGAACCAAATTCGATTTTTTTGGATTTTGATGAGTTTTTTTGTTGGAGGAGTTAAATTTGAGTGAATTTAGATGAAATTTACTTCTATTTTTTTTGATTTCATATAAATTTTTAGTCAAATAGTAATAAATTTGAACCAACTTCGATTTTTATGGATTTTGATGAATTTTTTGTAGGAGGAGCTAAATTTGATTGAATTTAGATGAAATTTACTTTCATCTTTTTGGATTTTATATAAATTTTTAGTCAAATTGTAATAAAGTACATTGAAACCAACTTGGATTTTTTTGAATTTTGATGAATTTTTTTGTTGGAGGAGCTAAATTTTAGTGAATTTAGATGAAATTTACTTTTATTTTTTTGGATTTTATATAAATTTATAATCAAATTGTAATAAAGTAATTTGAAAACAACTTCGATTTTTTTGGATTTTGATGAGTTTTTTTGTTGGAGGAGTTAAATTTGAGTGAATTTAGATGAAATTTACTTCTATTTTTTTTTATTTCATATAAATTTTTAGTCAAATAGTAATAAAGTACTTAGAAACCAACTTCGATTTTTTTGAATTTTGATGAATTTTTTTGTTGGAGGAGCTAAATTTGAGTGAATTTAGATGAAATTTACTTTTATTTTTTGTATTTTATATAAATTTTTAGTCAAATTGTAATAAAGCAATTGGATCCAACTACGATTTTTTTGGATTTTGATGAGTTTTTTTGTTTGGAGGAGCTAAATTTGAGTGAATTTAGATGAAATTTACTTTAATTTTGTTGGATTTCATATAAATTTTTAGTCAAATTGTAATAAAGGAATTTGAACCAACTTCGATTTATTTGAATTTTGATGAATTTTTTTGTTGGAGGAGCTAAATTTGTGTGAATGTAGATGAAATTTACTTTCATTTTTTGGATTTTATATAAATTTTTAGTCAAATTGTAATAAAGGAATTTGAACCAACTTTTTTTTTTGAATTTTGATGAATTTTTTTGTTGGAGGAGCTAAATTTGAGTGAATTTAGATGAAATTTACTTTTATTTTTTTGGATTTTATATAAATTTTTAATCAAATTGTAATAAAGGAATTTGAACCAACTTCGATTTTTTTGGATTTTGATGAGTTTTTTTGTTGGAGAAGTTAAATTTGAGTGAATTTAGATGAAATTTACTTCTATTTTTTTTTATTTCATATAAATTTTTAGTCAAATTGTAATAAAGTGTATTGAAACCAACTTGGATTTTTTTGGATTTTGATGAATTTTTTTGTTGGAGGAGCTAAATTTGAGTGAATTTAGATGAAATTTACTTTTATTTTTTTGGATTTTATATAAATTTTTAATCAAATTGTAATAAAGTAATTTGAAACCAACTTCGATTTTTTTGGATTTTGATGAGTTTTTTGTTGGAGTTAAATTTGAGTGAATTTAGTAGAAATTTACTTCCATTTTTTTGATTTCATATAAATTTTTAGTCAAATTGTAATAAAGTACTTTGAAACCAACTTCGATTTTTTTGGATTTTGATGAATTTTTTTGTTGGAGGAGCTAAATTTGAGTGAATGTAGATGAAATTTACTTTTATTTTTTTGTATTTTATATAAATTTTTAGTCAAACTGTAATAAAGCAATTTGAACCAACTTCGATTTTTTTGGATTTTGATGAGTTTTTTTGTTTGGAGGAGCTAAATTTGAGTGAATTTAGATGAAATTTACTTTTACTTTTTTGGATTTTATATAAATTTTTAGTCAAATTGTAATAAAGGAATTTGAACCAACTTCGTTTTTTTTGGATTTTGGTGATTTTGGTTGTTGGAGGAGTTAAATTTGAGTAAATCTAGATGAAATTAACACCTATTTTTTGGATTTTATATAAATTTTTAGTCAAATTGTAATAAAGGAATTTGAAACCAACTTCGATTTTTTTGGATTTTGATGAATTTTTTTGTTGGAGGAGCTAAATTTGTGTGAATTTAGATGAAATTTACTTTCATTTTTTGGATTTTATATAAATTTTTAGTCAAATTGTAATAAAGGAATTTGAACCAACTTCGATTTTTTTGGATTTTGATGAGTTTTTTTGTTGGAGGAGTTAAATTTGAGTGAATTTAGATGAAATTTACTTCCATTTTTTTTGATTTCATATAAATTTTTAGTCAAATAGTAATAAAGGAATTTGAACCAACTTCGATTTTTTTGGATTTTGATGAGTTTTTTTGTTGGAGGAGTTAAATTTGAGTGAATTTAGATGAAATTTACTTCTATTTTTTTTGATTTCATATAAATTTTTAGTCAAATAGTAATAAAGGAATTTGAACCAACTTCGATTTTTTTGGATTTTGATGATTTTGGTTGTTGGAGGAGTTAAATTTGAGTAAATTTAGACGAAATTAACACCTTATTTTTGGATTTTATATAAAGTTTTAGTCAAATTGTAATAAAGGGATTTGAAACAACTTCGATTTTTTTGGATTTTGATGAATTTTTTGTAGGAGGAGCTAAATTTGATTGAATTTAGATGAAATTTACTTTCATCTTTTTGGATTTTATATAAATTTTTAGTCAAATTGTAATAAAGTACATTGAAACCAACTTGGATTTTTTTGAATTTTGATGAATTTTTTTGTTGGAGGAGTTAAATTTGAGTGAATTTAGATGAAATTTACTTTCATCTTTTTGGATTTTATATAAATTTTTAGTCAAATTGTAATAAAGTACATTGAAACCAACTTGGATTTTTTTGAATTTTGATGAATTTTTTTGTTGGAGGAGCTAAATTTTAGTGAATTTAGATGAAATTTACTTTTATTTTTTTGGATTTTATATAAATTTTTAATCAAATTGTAATAAAGTAATTTGAAAACAACTTCGATTTTTTTGGATTTTGATGAGTTTTTTTGTTTGGAGGAGCTAAATTTGAGTGAATTTAGATGAAATTTACTTTTATTTTTTTGGATTTTATATAAATTTTTAGTCAAATTGTAATAAAGGAATTTGAACCAACTTCGATTTATTTGAATTTTGATGAATTTTTTTGTTGGAGGAGCTAAATTTGTGTGAATTTAGATGAAATTTACTTTCATTTTTTGGATTTTATATAAATTTTTAGTCGAATTGTAATAAAGGAATTTGAACCAACTTCGATTTTTTTGAATTTTGATGAATTTTTTGTTGGAGGAGCTAAATTTGTGTGAATTTAGATGAAATTTACTTTTATTTTTTTGGATTTTATATAAATTTTTAGTCAAATTGTAATAAAGGAATTTGAACCAAATTCGATTTTTTTGGATATTGATGAGTTTTTTTGTTGGAGGAGTTACATTTGAGTGAATTTAGATGAAATTTACTTCTATTTTTTTTGATTTCATATAAATTTTTAGTCAAATAGTAATAAAGGAATTTGAACCAACTTCGATTTTTTTGGATTTTGATGAATTTTTTTGTTGGAGGAGCTAAATTTGAGTGAGTTTAGATGAAATTTACTTTTATTTTTTTGGATTTTATATAAATTTTTAGTTAAATTAATAAAGGAATTTGAACCAACTTCGATTTTTTTGGATTTTGATGAGTTTTTTTGTTGGAGGAGTTAAATTTGAGTGAATTTAGTGGAAATTTATTTGTATTTTTTTTTATTTCTTTTAAATTTTTAGTCAAACTGTAATAAAGTACTTAGAAACCAACTTCGATTTTTTTGAATTTTGATGAATTTTTTTGTTGGAGGAGCTAAATTTGAGTGAATTTAGATGAAATTTACTTTTATTTTTTTTGGATTTTATATAAATTTTTAATCAAATTGTAATAAAGTAATTTGAAACCAACTTCGATTTTTTTGGATTTTGATGAGTTTTTTGTTGGAGTTAAATTTGAGTGAATTTAGTAGAAATTTACTTCAATTTTTTTGATTTCATATAAATTTTTAGTCAAATTGTAATAAAGTACTTTGAAACCAACTTCGATTTTTTTGGATTTTGATGAGTTTTTTTGTTTGGAGGAGCTAAATTTGAGTGAATTTAGATGAAATTTACTTTTACTTTTTTGGATTTTATATAAATTTTTAGTCAAATTGTAATAAAGGAATTTGAACCAACTTCGTTTTTTTGGATTTTGGTGATTTTGGTTGTTGGAGGAGTTAAATTTGAGTAAATCTAGATGAAATTAACACCTATTTTTTGGATTTTATATAAATTTTTAGTCAAATTGTAATAAAGGAATTTGAAACCAACTTCGATTTTTTTGATTTTGATGAATTTTTTTGTTGGAGGAGCTAAATTTGTGTGAATTTAGATGAAATTTACTTTCATTTTTTGGATTTTATATAAATTTTTAGTCAAATTGTAATAAAGGAATTTGAACCAACTTCGATTTTTTTGGATTTTGATGAGTTTTTTTGTTGGAGGAGTTAAATTTGAGTGAATTTAGATGAAATTTACATCTATTTTTTTTTATTTCATATAAATTTTTAGTCAAATAGTAATAAATTTGAACCAACTTCGATTTTTTTGGATTTTGATGAGTTTTTTTGTTGGAGGAGTTAAATTTGAGTGAATTTAGATGAAATTTACTTCTATTTTTTTTGATTTCATATAAATTTTTAGTCAAATAGTAATAAAGGAATTTGAACCAACTTCGATTTATTTGAATTTTGATGAATTTTTTTGTTGGAGGAGCTAAATTTGTGTGAATTTAGATGAAATTTACTTTCATTTTTTGGATTTTATATAAATTTTTAGTCAAATTGTAATAAAGGAATTTGAACCAACTTCGATTTTTTTGAATTTTGATAAATTTTTTGTTGGAGGAGCTAAATTTGTGTGAATTTAGATGAAATTTACTTTTATTTTTTTGGATTTTATATAAATTTTTAGTCAAATTGTAATAAAGGAATTTGAACCAAATTCGATTTTTTTGGATATTGATGAGTTTTTTTGTTGGAGGAGTTACATTTGAGTGAATTTAGATGAAATTTACTTCTATTTTTTTTGATTTCATATAAATTTTTAGTCAAATAGTAATAAAGGAATTTGAACCAACTTCGATTTTTTTGGATTTTGATGAATTTTTTTGTTGGAGGAGCTAAATTTGAGTGAGTTTAGATGAAATTTACTTTTATTTTTTTGGATTTTATATAAATTTTTAGTTAAATTAATAAAGGAATTTGAACCAACTTCGATTTTTTTGGATTTTGATGAGTTTTTTTGTTGGAGGAGTTAAATTTGAGTGAATTTAGTAGAAATTTATTTGTATTTTTTTTTATTTCTTTTAAATTTTTAGTCAAACTGTAATAAAGTACTTAGAAACCAACTTCGATTTTTTTGAATTTTGATGAATTTTTTTGTTGGAGGAGCTAAATTTGAGTGAATTTAGATGAAATTTATTTTTATTTTTTGTATTTTATATAAATTTTTAGTCAAATTGTAATAAAGCAATTTGATCCAACTACGATTTTTTTGGATTTTGATGAGTTTTTTTGTTTGGAGGAGCTAAATTTGAGTGAATTTAGATGAAATTTACTTTAATTTTTTTGGATTTCATATAAATTTTTAGTCAAATTGTAATAAAGGAATTTGAACCAACTTCGATTTATTTGAAGTTTGATGAATTTTTTTGTTGGAGGAGCTAAATTTGTGTGAATTTAGATGAAATTTACTTTCATTTTTTGGATTTTATATAAATTTTTAGTCAAATTGTAATAAAGGAATTTGAACCAACTTCGATTTTTTTTAATTTTGATGAATTTTTTTGTGGAGGAGCTAAATTTGAGTGAATTTAGATGAAATTTACTTTTATTTTTTTGGATTTTATATAAATTTTTAATCAAATTGTAATAAAGGAATTTGAACCAACTTCGATTTTTTTGGATTTTGATGAGTTTTTTTGTTGGAGAAGTTAAATTTGAGTGAATTTAGATGAAATTTACTTCTATTTTTTTTTATTTCATATAAATTTTTAGTCAAATAGTAATAAAGGAATTTGAACCAACTTCGATTTTTTTCGATTTTGATGATTTTGGTTGTTGGAGGAGTTAAATTTGAGTAAATTTAGATGAAATTAACACCTTATTTTTGGATTTTATATAAATTTTTAGTCAAATTGTAATAAAGGGATTTGAAACAACTTCGATTTTTTTGGATTTTGATGAATTTTTTTGTAGGAGGAGCTAAATTTGATTGAATTTAGATGAAATTTACTTTCATCTTTTTGGATTTTATATAAATTTTTAGTCAAATTGTAATAAAGTACTTTGAAACCAACTTCGATTTTTTGGATTTTGATGAGTTTTTTTGTTTGGAGGAGCTAAATTTGAGTGAATTTAGATGAAATTTACTTTTACTTTTTTGGATTTTATATAAATTTTTAGTCAAATTGTAATAAAGGAATTTGAACCAACTTCGTTTTTTTTGGATTTTGGTGATTTTGGTTGTTGGAGGAGTTAAATTTGAGTAAATCTAGATGAAATTAACACCTATTTTTTGGATTTTATATAAATTTTTAGTCAAATTGTAATAAAGGAATTTGAAACCAACTTCGATTTTTTTTGATTTTGATGAATTTTTTTGTTGGAGGAGCTAAATTTGTGTGAATTTAGATGAAATTTACTTTCATTTTTTGGATTTTATATAAATTTTTAGTCAAATTGTAATAAAGGAATTTGAACCAACTTCGATTTTTTTGGATTTTGATGAGTTTTTTTGTTGGAGGAGTTAAATTTGAGTGAATTTAGATGAAATTTACTTCTATTTTTTTTTATTTCATATAAATTTTTAGTCAAATAGTAATAAATTTGAACCAACTTCGATTTTTTTGGATTTTGATGAGTTTTTTTGTTGGAGGAGTTAAATTTGAGTGAATTTAGATGAAATTTACTTCTATTTTTTTTGATTTCATATAAATTTTTAGTCAAATAGTAATAAAGGAATTTGAACCAACTTCGATTTTTTTGGATTTTGATGATTTTGGTTGTTGGAGGAGTTAAATTTGAGTAAATATAGATGAAATTAACACCTTATTTTTGGATTTTATATAAATTTTTAGTCAAATTGTAATAAAGGAATTTGAAACCAACTTCGATTTTTTTGGATTTTGATGAATTTTTTTGTTGGAAGTGCTAAATTTGTGTGAATTTAGATGAAATTTACTTTCATTTTTTGGATTTTATATAAATTTTTAGTCAAATTGTAATAAAGGAATTTGAACCAACTTCGATTTTTTTGGATTTTGATGAGTTTTTTTGTTGGAGTTAAATTTGAGTGAATTTAGATGAAATTTACTTCTATTTTTTTTGATTTCATATAAATTTTTAGTCAAATAGTAATAAAGGAATTTGAACCAAATTCGATTTTTTTGGATTTTGATGAGTTTTTTTGTTGGAGGAGTTAAATTTGAGTGAATTTAGATGAAATTTACTTCTCTTTTTTTTTATTTCATATAAATTTTTAGTCAAATAGTAATAAATTTGAACCAACTTCGATTTTTTTGGATTTTGATGAGTTTTTTTGTTGGAGGAGTTAAATTTGAGTGAATTTAGATGAAATTTACTTCTATTTTTTTTGATTTCATATAAATTTTTAGACAAATAGTAATAAAGGAATTTGAACCAACTTCGATTTTTTTGGATTTTGATGATTTTGGTTGTTGGAGGAGTTAAATTTGAGTAAATATAGATGAAATTAACACCTTATTTTTGGATTTTATATAAATTTTTAGTCAAATTGTAATAAAGGAATTTGAAACCAACTTCGATTTTTTTGGATTTTGATGAATTTTTTTGTTGGAGGAGCTAAATTTGTGTGAATTTAGATGAAATTTACTTTCATTTTTTGGATTTTATATAAATTTTTAGTCAAATTGTAATAAAGGAATTTGAACCAACTTCGATTTTTTTGGATTTTGATGAGTTTTTTTGTTGGAGTTAAATTTGAGTGAATTTAGATGAAATTTACTTCTATTTTTTTTGATTTCATATAAATTTTTAGTCAAATAGTAATAAAGGAATTTGAACCAAATTCGTTTTTTTTGGATTTTGATGAGTTTTTTTGTTGGAGGAGTTAAATTTGATTGAATTTAGATGAAATTTACTTTCATCTTTTTGGATTTTATATAAATTTTTAGTCAAATTGTAATAAAGTACATTGAAACCAACTTGGATTTTTTTGAATTTTGATGAATTTTTTTGTTGGAGGAGCTAAATTTGAGTGAATTTAGATGAAATTTACTTTCATTTTTTGGATTTTATATAAATTTTTAGTCAAATTGTAATAAAGGAATTTGAACCAACTTCGATTTTTTTGGATTTTGATGAGTTTTTTTGTTGGAGGAGTTAAATTTGAGTGAATTTAGATGAAATTTACTTCTATTTTTTTTGATTTCATATAAATTTTTAGTCAAATAGTAATAAAGGAATTTGAACCAACTTCGATTTTTTTGGATTTTGCTGATTTTGGTTGTTGGAGGAGTTAAATTTGATTGAATTTAGATGAAATTTACTTTTATTTTTTTTGGATTTTATATAAATTTTTAATCAAATTGTAATAAAGGAATTTGAACCAACTTCGATTTTTTTGGATTTTGATGAGTTTTTTTGTTGGAGGAGTTAAATTTGAGTGAATTTAGATGAAATTTACTTCCATTTTTTTTGATTTCATATAAATTTTTAGTCAAATAGTAATAAAGGAATTTGAACCAACTTCGATTTTTTTGGATTTTGATGAGTTTTTTTGTTGGAGGAGTTAAATTTGAGTGAATTTAGATGAAATTTACTTCTATTTTTTTTGATTTCATATAAATTTTTAGTCAAATAGTAATAAAGGAATTTGAACCAACTTCGATTTTTTTGGATTTTGATGATTTTGGTTGTTGGAGGAGTTAAATTTGAGTAAATTTAGATGAAATTAACACCTTATTTTTGGATTTTATATAAATTTTTAGTCAAATTGTAATAAAGGGATTTGAAACAACTTCGATTTTTTTGGATTTTGATGAATTTTTTGTAGGAGGAGCTAAATTTGATTGAATTTAGATGAAATTTACTTTCATCTTTTTGGATTTTATATAAATTTTTAGTCAAATTGTAATAAAGTACATTGAAACCAACTTGGATTTTTTTGAATTTTGATGAATTTTTTTGTTGGAGGAGCTAAATTTGAGTGAATTTAGATGAAATTTACTTTCATCTTTTTGGATTTTTATATAAATTTTTAGTCAAATTGTAATAAAGTACATTGAAACCAACTTGGATTTTTTTGAATTTTGATGAATTTTTTTGTTGGAGGAGCTAAATTTTAGTGAATTTAGATGAAATTTACTTTTATTTTTTTGGATTTTATATAAATTTTTAATCAAATTGTAATAAAGTAATTTGAAAACAACTTCGATTTTTTTAGATTTTGATGAGTTTTTTTGTTTGGAGGAGCTAAATTTGAGTGAATTTAGATGAAATTTACTTTTATTTTTTTGGATTTTATATAAATTTTTAGTCAAATTGTAATAAAGGAATTTGAACCAACTTCGATTTATTTGAATTTTGATGAATTTTTTTGTTGGAGGAGCTAAATTTGTGTGAATTTAGATGAAATTTACTTTCATTTTTTGGATTTTATATAAATTTTTAGTCAAATTGTAATAAAGGAATTTGAACCAACTTCGATTTTTTTGAATTTTGATGAATTTTTTGTTGGAGGAGCTAAATTTGTGTGAATTTAGATGAAATTTACTTTTATTTTTTTGGATTTTATATAAATTTTTAGTCAAATTGTAATAAAGGAATTTGAACCAAATTCGATTTTTTTGGATATTGATGAGTTTTTTTGTTGGAGGAGTTACATTTGAGTGAATTTAGATGAAATTTACTTCTATTTTTTTTGATTTCATATAAATTTTTAGTCAAATAGTAATAAAGGAATTTGAACCAACTTCGATTTTTTTGGATTTTGATGAATTTTTTTGTTGGAGGAGCTAAATTTGAGTGAGTTTAGATGAAATTTACTTTTATTTTTTTGGATTTTATATAAATTTTTAGTTAAATTAATAAAGGAATTTGAACCAACTTCGATTTTTTTGGATTTTGATGAGTTTTTTTGTTGGAGGAGTTAAATTTGAGTGAATTTAGATGAAATTTACTTCTATTTTTTTTGATTTCATATAAATTTTTAGTCAAATAGTAATAAAGGAATTTGAACCAACTTCGATTTTTTTGGATTTTGATGATTTTGGTTGTTGGAGGAGTTAAATTTGAGTAAATATAGATGAAATTAACACCTTATTTTTGGATTTTATATAAATTTTTAGCCAAATTGTAATAAAGGAATTTGAAACAAACTTCGATTTTTTTGGATTTTGATGAATTTTTTTGTTGGAGGAGCTAAATTTGTGTGAATTTAGATGAAATTTACTTTCATTTTTTGGATTTTATATAAATTTTTAGTCAAATTGTAATAAAGGAATTTGAACCAACTTCGATTTTTTTGGATTTTGATGAGTTTTTTTGTTGGAGTTAAATTTGAGTGAATTTAGATGAAATTTACTTCTATTTTTTTTGATTTCATATAAATTTTTAGTCAAATAGTAATAAAGGAATTTGAACCAAATTCGATTTTTTTGGATTTTGATGAGTTTTTTTGTTGGAGGAGTTAAATTTGAGTGAATTTAGATGAAATTTACTTCTATTTTTTTTTATTTCATATAAATTTTTAGTCAAATAGTAATAAATTTGAACCAACTTCGATTTTTTTGGATTTTGATGAGTTTTTTTGTTGGAGGAGTTAAATTTGAGTGAATTTAGATGAAATTTACTTCTATTTTTTTTGATTTCATATAAATTTTTAGTCAAATAGTAATAAAGGAATTTGAACCAACTTCGATTTTTTTGGATTTTGATGATTTTGGTTGTTGGAGGAGTTAAATTTGAGTAAATATAGATGAAATTAACACCTTATTTTTGGATTTTATATAAATTTTTAGTCAAATTGTAATAAAGGAATTTGAAACCAACTTCGATTTTTTTGGATTTTGATGAATTTTTTTGTTGGAGGAGCTAAATTTGTGTGAATTTAGATGAAATTTACTTTCATTTTTTGGATTTTATATAAATTTTTAGTCAAATTGTAATAAAGGAATTTGAACCAACTTCGATTTTTTTGGATTTTGATGAGTTTTTTTGTTGGAGTTAAATTTGAGTGAATTTAGATGAAATTTACTTCTATTTTTTTTGATTTCATATAAATTTTTAGTCAAATAGTAATAAAGGAATTTGAACCAAATTCGATTTTTTTGGATTTTGATGAGTTTTTTTGTTGGAGGAGTTAAATTTGAGTGAATTTAGATGAAATTTACTTCTATTTTTTTTGATTTCATATAAATTTTTAGTCAAATAGTAATAAAGGAATTTGAACCAACTTCGATTTTTTTGGATTTTGATGATTTTGGTTGTTGGAGGAGTTAAATTTGAGTAAATTTAGATGAAATTAACACCATATTTTTGGATTTTATATAAATTTTTAGTCAAATTGTAATAAAGGGATTTGAAACAACTTCGATTTTTTTGGATTTTGATGAATTTTTTGTAGGAGGAGCTAAATTTGATTGAATTTAGATGAAATTTACTTTCATCTTTTTGGATTTTATATAAATTTTTAGTCAAATTGTAATAAAGTACATTGAAACCAACTTGGATTTTTTTGAATTTTGATGAATTTTTTTGTTGGAGGAGCTAAATTTGAGTGAATTTAGATGAAATTTACTTTCATCTTTTTGGATTTTATATAAATTTTTAGTCAAATTGTAATAAAGTACATTGAAACCAACTTGGATTTTTTTGAATTTTGATGAATTTTTTTGTTGGAGGAGCTAAATTTTAGTGAATTTAGATGAAATTTACTTTTATTTTTTTGGATTTTATATAAATTTTTAATCAAATTGTAATAAAGTAATTTGAAAACAACTTCGATTTTTTCGATTTTGATGAGTTTTTTTGTTTGGAGGAGCTAAATTTGAGTGAATTTAGATGAAATTTACTTTTATTTTTTTGGATTTTATATAAATTTTTAGTCAAATTGTAATAAAGGAATTTGAACCAACTTCGATTTATTTGAATTTTGATGAATTTTTTTGTTGGAGGAGCTAAATTTGTGTGAATTTAGATGAAATTTACTTTCATTTTTTGGATTTTATATAAATTTTTAGTCAAATTGTAATAAAGGAATTTGAACCAACTTCGATTTTTTTGAATTTTGATGAATTTTTTGTTGGAGGAGCTAAATTTGTGTGAATTTAGATGAAATTTACTTTTATTTTTTTGGATTTTATATAAATTTTTAGTCAAATTGTAATAAAGGAATTTGAACCAAATTCGATTTTTTTGGATATTGATGAGTTTTTTTGTTGGAGGAGTTACATTTGAGTGAATTTAGATGAAATTTACTTCTATTTTTTTTGATTTCATATAAATTTTTAGTCAAATAGTAATAAAGGAATTTGAACCAACTTCGATTTTTTTGGATTTTGATGATTTTGGTTGTTGGAGGAGTTAAATTTGAGTAAATATAGATGAAATTAACACCTTATTTTTGGATTTTATATAAATTTTTAGCCAAATTGTAATAAAGGAATTTGAAACCAACTTCGATTTTTTTGGATTTTGATGAATTTTTTTGTTGGAGGAGCTAAATTTGTGTGAATTTAGATGAAATTTACTTTCATTTTTTGGATTTTATATAAATTTTTAGTCAAATTGTAATAAAGGAATTTGAACCAACTTCGATTTTTTTGGATTTTGATGAGTTTTTTTGTTGGAGTTAAATTTGAGTGAATTTAGATGAAATTTACTTCTATTTTTTTTGATTTCATATAATTTTTTAGTCAAATAGTAATAAAGGATTTTGAACCAAATTCGATTTTTTTGGATTTTGATGAGTTTTTTTGTTGGAGGAGTTAAATTTGAGTGAATTTAGATGAAATTTACTTCTATTTTTTTTTATTTCATATAAATTTTTAGTCAAATAGTAATAAATTTGAACCAACTTCGATTTTTTTGGATTTTGATGAGTTTTTTTGTTGGAGGAGTTAAATTTGAGTGAATTTAGATGAAATTTACTTCTATTTTTTTTGATTTCATATAAATTTTTAGTCAAATAGTAATAAAGGAATTTGAACCAACTTCGATTTTTTTGGATTTTGATGATTTTGGTTGTTGGAGGAATTAAATTTGAGTAAATATAGATGAAATTAACACCTTATTTTTGGATTTTATATAAATTTTTAGTCAAATTGTAATAAAGGAATTTGAAACCAACTTCGATTTTTTTGGATTTTGATGAATTTTTTTGTTGGAGGAGCTAAATTTGTGTGAATTTAGATGAAATTTACTTTCATTTTTTGGATTTTATATAAATTTTTAGTCAAATTGTAATAAAGGAATTTGAACCAACTTCGATTTTTTTGGATTTTGATGAGTTTTTTTGTTGGAGTTAAATTTGAGTGAATTTAGATGAAATTTACTTCTATTTTTTTTGATTTCATATAAATTTTTAGTCAAATAGTAATAAAGGAATTTGAACCAAATTCGATTTTTTTGGATTTTGATGAGTTTTTTTGTTGGAGGAGTTAAATTTGAGTGAATTTAGATGAAATTTACTTCTATTTTTTTTGATTTCATATAAATTTTTAGTCAAATAGTAATAAAGGAATTTGAACCAACTTCGATTTTTTTGGATTTTGATGATTTTGGTTGTTGGAGGAGTTAAATTTGAGTAAATTTAGATGAAATTAACACCTTATTTTTGGATTTTATATAAATTTTTAGTCAAATTGTAATAAAGGGATTTGAAACAACTTCGATTTTTTTGGATTTTGATGAATTTTTTGTAGGAGGAGCTAAATTTGATTGAATTTAGATGAAATTTACTTTCATCTTTTTGGATTTTATATAAATTTTTAGTCAAATTGTAATAAAGTACATTGAAACCAACTTGGATTTTTTTGAATTTTGATGAATTTTTTTGTTGGAGGAGCTAAATTTGAGTGAATTTAGATGAAATTTACTTTCATCTTTTTGGATTTTATATAAATTTTTAGTCAAATTGTAATAAAGTACATTGAAACCAACTTGGATTTTTTTGAATTTTGATGAATTTTTTTGTTGGAGGAGCTAAATTTTAGTGAATTTAGATGAAATTTACTTTTATTTTTTTGGATTTTATATAAATTTTTAATCAAATTGTAATAAAGTAATTTGAAAACAACTTCGATTTTTTTGGATTTTGATGAGTTTTTTTGTTTGGAGGAGCTAAATTTGAGTGAATTTAGATGAAATTTACTTTTATTTTTTTGGATTTTATATAAATTTTTAGTCAAATTGTAATAAAGGAATTTGAACCAACTTCGATTTATTTGAATTTTGATGAATTTTTTTGTTGGAGGAGCTAAATTTGTGTGAATTTAGATGAAATTTACTTTCATTTTTTGGATTTTATATAAATTTTTAGTCAAATTGTAATAAAGGAATTTGAACCAACTTCGATTTTTTTGAATTTTGATGAATTTTTTGTTGGAGGAGCTAAATTTGTGTGAATTTAGATGAAATTTACTTTTATTTTTTTGGATTTTATATAAATTTTTAGTCAAATTGTAATAAAGGAATTTGAACCAAATTCGATTTTTTTGGATATTGATGAGTTTTTTTGTTGGAGGAGTTACATTTGAGTGAATTTAGATGAAATTTACTTCTATTTTTTTTGATTTCATATAAATTTTTAGTCAAATAGTAATAAAGGAATTTGAACCAACTTCGATTTTTTTGGATTTTGATGATTTTGGTTGTTGGAGGAGTTAAATTTGAGTAAATATAGATGAAATTAACACCTTATTTTTGGATTTTATATAAATTTTTAGCCAAATTGTAATAAAGGAATTTGAAACCAACTTCGATTTTTTTGGATTTTGATGAATTTTTTTGTTGGAGGAGCTAAATTTGTGTGAATTTAGATGAAATTTACTTTCATTTTTTGGATTTTATATAAATTTTTAGTCAAATTGTAATAAAGGAATTTGAACCAACTTCGATTTTTTTGGATTTTGATGAGTTTTTTTGTTGGAGTTAAATTTGAGTGAATTTTGATGAAATTTACTTCTATTTTTTTTGATTTCATATAAATTTTTAGTCAAATAGTAATAAAGGAATTTGAACCAAATTCGATTTTTTTGGATTTTGATGAGTTTTTTTGTTGGAGGAGTTAAATTTGAGTGAATTTAGATGAAATTTACTTCTATTTTTTTTTATTTCATATAAATTTTTAGTCAAATAGTAATAAATTTGAACCAACTTCGATTTTTTTGGATTTTGATGAGTTTTTTTGTTGGAGGAGTTAAATTTGAGTGAATTTAGATGAAATTTACTTCTATTTTTTTTGATTTCATATAAATTTTTAGTCAAATAGTAATAAAGGAATTTGAACCAACTTCGATTTTTTTGGATTTTGATGATTTTGGTTGTTGGAGGAGTTAAATTTGAGTAAATATAGATGAAATTAACACCTTATTTTTGGATTTTATATAAATTTTTAGTCAAATTGTAATAAAGGAATTTGAAACCAACTTCGATTTTTTTGGATTTTGATGAATTTTTTTGTTGGAGGAGCTAAATTTGTGTGAATTTAGATGAAATTTACTTTCATTTTTTGGATTTTATATAAATTTTTAGTCAAATTGTAATAAAGGAATTTGAACCAACTTCGATTTTTTTGGATTTTGATGAGTTTTTTTGTTGGAGTTAAATTTGAGTGAATTTAGATGAAATTTACTTCTATTTCTTTTGATTTCATATAAATTTTTAGTCAAATAGTAATAAAGGAATTTGAACCAAATTCGATTTTTTTGGATTTTGATGAGTTTTTTTGTTGGAGGAGTTAAATTTGAGTGAATTTAGATGAAATTTACTTCTATTTTTTTTGATTTCATATAAATTTTTAGTCAAATAGTAATAAAGGAATTTGAACCAACTTCGATTTTTTTGGATTTTGATGATTTTGGTTGTTGGAGGAGTTAAATTTGAGTAAATTTAGATGAAATTAACACCTTATTTTTGGATTTTATATAAATTTTTAGTCAAATTGTAATAAAGGGATTTGAAACAACTTCGATTTTTTTGGATTTTGATGAATTTTTTGTAGGAGGAGCTAAATTTGATTGAATTTAGATGAAATTTACTTTCATCTTTTTGGATTTTATATAAATTTTTAGTCAAATTGTAATAAAGTACATTGAAACCAACTTGGATTTTTTTGAATTTTGATGAATTTTTTTGTTGGAGGAGCTAAATTTGAGTGAATTTAGATGAAATTTACTTTCATCTTTTTGGATTTTATATAAATTTTTAGTCAAATTGTAATAAAGTACATTGAAACCAACTTGGATTTTTTTGAATTTTGATGAATTTTTTTGTTGGAGGAGCTAAATTTTAGTGAATTTAGATGAAATTTACTTTTATTTTTTTGGATTTTATATAAATTTTTAATCAAATTGTAATAAAGTAATTTGAAAACAACTTCGATTTTTTTGGATTTTGATTAGTTTTTTTGTTGGAGGAGTTAAATTTGAGTGAATTTAGATGAAATTTACTTCTATTTTTTTTTATTTCATATAAATTTTTAGTCAAATAGTAATAAAGGAATTTGAACCAACTTCGATTTTTTTGGATTTTGATGATTTTGGTTGTTGGAGGAGTTAAATTTGAGTAAATTTAGATGAAATTAACACCTTATTTTTGGATTTTATATAAATTTTTAGTCAAATTGTAATAAAGGGATTTGAAACAACTTCGATTTTTTTGGATTTTGATGAATTTTTTGTAGGAGGAGCTAAATTTGATTGAATTTAGATGAAATTTACTTTCATCTTTTTGGATTTTATATAAATTTTTAGTCAAATTGTAATAAAGTACATGGAAACCAACTTGGATTTTTTTGTATTTTGATGAATTTTTTTGTTGGAGGAGCTAAATTTGAGTGAATTTAGATGAAATTTACTTTCATTTTTTGGATTTTATATAAATTTTTAGTCAAATTGTAATAAAGGAATTTGAACCAACTTCGATTTTTTTGGATTTTGATGAGTTTTTTTGTTGGAGGAGTTAAATTTGAGTGAATTTAGATGAAATTTACTTCTATTTTTTTTGATTTCATATAAATTTTTAGTCAAATAGTAATAAAGGAATTTGAACCAACTTCGATTTTTTTGGATTTTGATGATTTTGGTTGTTGGAGGAGTTAAATTTGATTGAATTTAGATGAAATTTACTTTTATTTTTTTTGGATTTTATATAAATTTTTCATCAAATTGTAATAAAGGAATTTGAACCAACTTCGATTTTTTTGGATTTTGATGAGTTTTTTTGTTGGAGGAATTAAATTTGAGTGAATTTAGATGAAATTTACTTGCATTTTTTTTGATTTCATATAAATTTTTAGTCAAATAGTAATAAAGGAATTTGAACCAACTTCGATTTTTTTGGATTTTGATGATTTTTTTTGTTGGAGGAGTTAAATTTGAGTGAATTTAGATGAAATTTACTTCTATTTTTTTTGATTTCATATAAATTTTTAGTCAAATAGTAATAAAGGAATTTGAACCAACTTCGATTTTTTTGGATTTTGATGATTTTGGTTGTTGGAGGAGTTAAATTTGAGTAAATTTAGATGAAATTAACACCTTATTTTTGGATTTTATATAAATTTTTAGTCAAATTGTAATAAAGGGATTTGAAACAACTTCGATTTTTTTGGATTTTGATGAATTTTTTGTAGGAGGAGCTAAATTTGATTGAATTTAGATGAAATTTACTTTCATCTTTTTGGATTTTATATAAATTTTTAGTCAAATTGTAATAAAGTACATTGAAACCAACTTGGATTTTTTTGAATTTTGATGAATTTTTTTGTTGGAGGAGCTAAATTTGAGTGAATTTAGATGAAATTTACTTTCATCTTTTTGGATTTTATATAAATTTTTAGTCAAATTGTAATAAAGTACATTGAAACCAACTTGGATTTTTTTGAATTTTGATGAATTTTTTTGTTGGAGGAGCTAAATTTTAGTGAATTTAGATGAAATTTACTTTTATTTTTTTGGATTTTATATAAATTTTTAATCAAATTGTAATAAAGTAATTTGAAAACAACTTCGATTTTTTTGGATTTTGATGAGTTTTTTTGTTTGGAGGAGCTAAATTTGAGTGAATTTAGATGAAATTTACTTTTATTTTTTTGGATTTTATATAAATTTTTAGTCAAATTGTAATAAAGGAATTTGCACCAACTTCGATTTTTTGAATTTTGATGAATTTTTTGTTGGAGGAGCTAAATTTGTGTGAATTTAGATGAAATTTACTTTTATTTTTTTGGATTTTATATAAATTTTTAGTCAAATTGTAATAAAGGAATTTGAACCAAATTCGATTTTTTTGGATATTGATGAGTTTTTTTGTTGGAGGAGTTACATTTGAGTGAATTTAGATGAAATTTACTTGTATTTTTTTTGATTTCATATAAATTTTTAGTCAAATAGTAATAAAGGAATTTGAACCAACTTCGATTTTTTTGGATTTTGATGAATTTTTTTGTTTGGAGGAGCTAAATTTGAGTGAATTTAGATGAAATTTATTTTAATTTTTTTGGATTTCATATAAATTTTTAGTCAAATTGTAATAAAGGAATTTGAACCAACTTCGATTTATTTGAAGTTTGATGAATTTTTTTGTTGGAGGAGCTAAATTTGTGTGAATTTAGATGAAATTTACTTTCATTTTTTGGATTTTATATAAATTTTTAGTCAAATTGTAATAAAGGAATTTGAACCAACTTCGATTTTTTTTAATTTTGATGAATTTTTTTGTGGAGGAGCTAAATTTGAGTGAATTTAGATGAAATTTACTTTTATTTTTTTGGATTTTATATAAATTTTTAATCAAATTGTAATAAAGGAATTTGAACCAACTTCGATTTTTTTGGATTTTGATGAGTTTTTTTGTTGGAGAAGTTAAATTTGAGTGAATTTAGATGAAATTTACTTCTATTTTTTTTTATTTCATATAAATTTTTAGTCAAATAGTAATAAAGGAATTTGAACCAACTTCGATTTTTTTGGATTTTGATGATTTTGGTTGTTGGAGGAGTTAAATTTGAGTAAATTTAGATGAAATTAACACCTTATTTTTGGATTTTATATAAATTTTTAGTCAAATTGTAATAAAGGTATTTGAAACAACTTCGATTTTTTTGGATTTTGATGAATTTTTTTGTAGGAGGAGCTAAATTTGATTGAATTTAGATGAAATTTACTTTCATCTTTTTGGATTTTATATAAATTTTTAGTCAAATTGTAATAAAGTACATTGAAACCAACTTGGATTTTTTTGGATTTTGATGAATTTTTTTGGTGGAGGAGCTAAATTTGAGTGAATTTAGATGAAATTTACTTTTATTTTTTTTGGATTTTATATAAATTTTTAATCAAATTGTAATAAAGTAATTTGAAACCAACTTCGATTTTTTTGGATTTTGATGAGTTTTTTGTTGGAGTTAAATTTGAGTGAATTTAGTAGAAATTTACTTCAATTTTTTTGATTTCATATAAATTTTTAGTCAAATTGTAATAAAGTCCTTTGAAACCAACTTCGATTTTTTTGGATTTTGATGAGTTTTTTTGTTTGGAGGAGCTAAATTTGAGTGAATTTAGATGAAATTTACTTTTACTTTTTTCGATTTTATATAAATTTTTAGTCAAATTGTAATAAAGGACTTTGAACCAACTTCGTTTTTTTGGATTTTGGTGATTTTGGTTGTTGGAGGAGTTAAATTTGAGTAAATCTAGATGAAATTAACACCTATTTTTTGGATTTTATATAAATTTTTAGTCAAATTGTAATAAAGGAATTTGAAACCAACTTCGATTTTTTTTGATTTTGATGAATTTTTTTGTTGGAGGAGCTAAATTTGTGTGAATTTAGATGAAATTTACTTTCATTTTTTGGATTTTATATAAATTTTTAGTCAAATTGTAATAAAGGAATTTGAACCAACTTCGATTTTTTTGGATTTTGATGAGTTTTTTTGTTGGAGTTAAATTTGAGTGAATTTAGATGAAATTTACTTCTATTTTTTTTGATTTCATATAAATTTTTAGTCAAATAGTAATAAAGGAATTTGAACCAACTTCGATTTTTTTGGATTTTGATGATTTTGGTTGTTGGAGGAGTTAAATTTGAGTAAATATAGATGAAATTAACACCTTATTTTTGGATTTTATATAAATTTTTAGTCAAATTGTAATAAAGGAATTTGAAACCAACTTCAATTTTTTTGGATTTTGATGAATTTTTTTGTTGGAGGAGCTAAATTTGTGTGAATTTAGATGAAATTTACTTTCATTTTTTGGATTTTATATAAATTTTTAGTCAAATTGTAATAAAGGAATTTGAACCAACTTCGATTTTTTTGGATTTTGATGAGTTTTTTTGTTGGAGTTAAATTTGAGTGAATTTAGATGAAATTTACTTCTATTTTTTTTTATTTCATATAAATTTTTAGTCAAATAGTAATAAATTTGAACCAACTTCGATTTTTTTGGATTTTGATGAGTTTTTTTGTTGGAGGAGTTAAATTTGAGTGAATTTAGATGAAATTTACTTCTATTTTTTTTGATTTCATATAAATTTTTAGTCAAATAGTAATAAAGGAATTTGAACCAACTTCGATTTTTTTGGATTTTGATGATTTTGGTTGTTGGAGGAGTTAAATTTGAGTAAATATAGATGAAATTAACACCTTATTTTTGGATTTTATATAAATTTTTAGTCAAATTGTAATAAAGGAATTTGAAACCAACTTCGATTTTTTTGGATTTTGATGAATTTTTTTGTTGGAGGAGCTAAATTTGTGTGAATTTAGATGAAATTTACTTTCATTTTTTGGATTTTATATAAATTTTTAGTCAAATTGTAATAAAGGAATTTGAACCAACTTCGATTTTTTTGGATTTTGATGAGTTTTTTTGTTGGAGTTAAATTTGAGTGAATTTAGATGAAATTTACTTCTATTTTTTTTGATTTCATATAAATTTTTAGTCAAATAGTAATAAAGGAATTTGAACCAACTTCGATTTTTTTGGATTTTGATGATTTTGTTTGTTGGAGGAGTTAAATTTGAGTAAATATAGATGAAATTAACACCTTATTTTTGGATTTTATATAAATTTTTAGTCAAATTGTAATAAAGGAATTTGAAACCAACTTCGATTTTTTTGGATTTTGATGAATTTTTTTGTTGGAGGAGCTAAATTTGTGTGAATTTAGATGAAATTTACTTTCATTTTTTGGATTTTATATAAATTTTTAGTCAAATTGTAATAAAGGAATTTGAACCAACTTCGATTTTTTTGGATTTTGATGAGTTTTTTTGTTGGAGTTAAATTTGAGTGAATTTAGATGAAATTTACTTCTATTTTTTTTGATTTCATATAAATTTTTAGTCAAATAGTAATAAAGGAATTTGAACCAACTTCGATTTTTTTGGATTTTGATGAGTTTTTTTGTTGGAGGAGTTAAATTTGAGTGAATTTAGATGAAATTTACTTCTATTTTTTTTTATTTCATATAAATTTTTAGTCAAATAGTAATAAATTTGAACCAACTTCGATTTTTTTGGATTTTGATGAGTTTTTTTGTTGGAGGAGTTAAATTTGAGTGAATTTAGATGAAATTTACTTCTATTTTTTTTGGATTTTATATAAATTTTTCATCAAATTGTAATAAAGGAATTTGAACCAACTTCGATTTTTTTGGATTTTGATGATTTTTTTTGTTGGAGGAGTTAAATTTGAGTGAATTTAGATGAAATTTACTTCTATTTTTTTTGATTTCATATAAATTTTTAGTCAAATAGTAATAAAGGAATTTGAACCAACTTCGATTTTTTTGGATTTTGATGATTTTGGTTGTTGGAGGAGTTAAATTTGAGTAAATTTAGATGAAATTAACACCTTATTTTTGGATTTTATATAAATTTTTAGTCAAATTGTAATAAAGGGATTTGAAACAACTTCGATTTTTTTGGATTTTGATGAATTTTTTGTAGGAGGAGCTAAATTTGATTGAATTTAGATGAAATTTACTTTCATCTTTTTGGATTTTATATAAATTTTTAGTCAAATTGTAATAAAGTACATTGAAACCAACTTGGATTTTTTTGAATTTTGATGAATTTTTTTGTTGGAGGAGCTAAATTTGAGTGAATTTAGATGAAATTTACTTTCATCTTTTTGGATTTTATATAAATTTTTAGTCAAATTGTAATAAAGTACATTGAAACCAACTTGGATTTTTTTGAATTTTGATGAATTTTTTTGTTGGAGGAGCTAAATTTTAGTGAATTTAGATGAAATTTACTTTTATTTTTTTGGATTTTATATAAATTTTTAATCAAATTGTAATAAAGTAATTTGAAAACAACTTCGATTTTTTTGGATTTTGATGAGTTTTTTTGTTTGGAGGAGCTAAATTTGAGTGAATTTAGATGAAATTTACTTTTATTTTTTTGGATTTTATATAAATTTTTAGTCAAATTGTAATAAAGGAATTTGCACCAACTTCGATTTTTTGAATTTTGATGAATTTTTTGTTGGAGGAGCTAAATTTGTGTGAATTTAGATGAAATTTACTTTTATTTTTTTGGATTTTATATAAATTTTTAGTCAAATTGTAATAAAGGAATTTGAACCAAATTCGATTTTTTTGGATATTGATGAGTTTTTTTGTTGGAGGAGTTACATTTGAGTGAATTTAGATGAAATTTACTTCTATTTTTTTTGATTTCATATAAATTTTTAGTCAAATAGTAATAAAGGAATTTGAACCAACTTCGATTTTTTTGGATTTTGATGATTTTTTTTGTTTGGAGGAGCTAAATTTGAGTGAATTTAGATGAAATTTATTTTAATTTTTTTGGATTTCATATAAATTTTTAGTCAAATTGTAATAAAGGAATTTGAACCAACTTCGATTTATTTGAAGTTTGATGAATTTTTTTGTTGGAGGAGCTAAATTTGTGTGAATTTAGATGAAATTTACTTTCATTTTTTGGATTTTATATAAATTTTTAGTCAAATTGTAATAAAGGAATTTGAACCAACTTCGATTTTTTTTAATTTTGATGAATTTTTTTGTGGAGGAGCTAAATTTGAGTGAATTTAGATGAAATTTACTTTTATTTTTTTGGATTTTATATAAATTTTTAATCAAATTGTAATAAAGGAATTTGAACCAACTTCGATTTTTTTGGATTTTGATGAGTTTTTTTGTTGGAGAAGTTAAATTTGAGTGAATTTAGATGAAATTTACTTCTATTTTTTTTTATTTCATATAAATTTTTAGTCAAATAGTAATAAAGGAATTTGAACCAACTTCGATTTTTTTGGATTTTGATGATTTTGGTTGTTGGAGGAGTTAAATTTGAGTAAATTTAGATGAAATTAACACCTTATTTTTGGATTTTATATAAATTTTTAGTCAAATTGTAATAAAGGTATTTGAAACAACTTCGATTTTTTTGGATTTTGATGAATTTTTTTGTAGGAGGAGCTAAATTTGATTGAATTTAGATGAAATTTACTTTCATCTTTTTGGATTTTATATAAATTTTTAGTCAAATTGTAATAAAGTACATTGAAACCAACTTGGATTTTTTTGGATTTTGATGAATTTTTTTGTTGGAGGAGCTAAATTTGAGTGAATTTAGATGAAATTTACTTTTATTTTTTTTGGATTTTATATAAATTTTTAATCAAATTGTAATAAAGTAATTTGAAACCAACTTCGATTTTTTTGGATTTTGATGAGTTTTTTGTTGGAGTTAAATTTGAGTGAATTTAGTAGAAATTTACTTCAATTTTTTTGATTTCATATAAATTTTTAGTCAAATTGTAATAAAGTCCTTTGAAACCAACTTCGATTTTTTTGGATTTTGATGAGTTTTTTTGTTTGGAGGAGCTAAATTTGAGTGAATTTAGATGAAATTTACTTTTACTTTTTTGGATTTTATATAAATTTTTAGTCAAATTGTAATAAAGGAATTTGAACCAACTTCGTTTTTTTGGATTTTGGTGATTTTGGTTGTTGGAGGAGTTAAATTTGAGTAAATCTAGATGAAATTAACACCTATTTTTTGGATTTTATATAAATTTTTAGTCAAATTGTAATAAAGGAATTTGAAACCAACTTCGATTTTTTTTGATTTTGATGAATTTTTTTGTTGGAGGAGCTAAATTTGTGTGAATTTAGATGAAATTTACTTTCATTTTTTGGATTTTATATAAATTTTTAGTCAAATTGTAATAAAGGAATTTGAACCAACTTCGATTTTTTTGGATTTTGATGAGTTTTTTTGTTGGAGTTAAATTTGAGTGAATTTAGATGAAATTTACTTCTATTTTTTTTGATTTCATATAAATTTTTAGTCAAATAGTAATAAAGGAATTTGAACCAACTTCGATTTTTTTGGATTTTGATGATTTTGGTTGTTGGAGGAGTTAAATTTGAGTAAATATAGATGAAATTAACACCTTATTTTTGGATTTTATATAAATTTTTAGTCAAATTGTAATAAAGGAATTTGAAACCAACTTCAATTTTTTTGGATTTTGATGAATTTTTTTGTTGGAGGAGCTAAATTTGTGTGAATTTAGATGAAATTTACTTTCATTTTTTGGATTTTATATAAATTTTTAGTCAAATTGTAATAAAGGAATTTGAACCAACTTCGATTTTTTTGGATTTTGATGAGTTTTTTTGGTGGAGTTAAATTTGAGTGAATTTAGATGAAATTTACTTCTATTTTTTTTTATTTCATATAAATTTTTAGTCAAATAGTAATAAATTTGAACCAACTTCGATTTTTTTGGATTTTGATGAGTTTTTTTGTTGGAGGAGTTAAATTTGAGTGAATTTAGATGAAATTTACTTCTATTTTTTTTGATTTCATTTAAATTTTTAGTCAAATAGTAATAAAGGAATTTGAACCAACTTCGATTTTTTTGGATTTTGATGATTTTGGTTGTTGGAGGAGTTAAATTTGAGTAAATATAGATGAAATTAACACCTTATTTTTGGATTTTATATAAATTTTTAGTCAAATTGTAATAAAGGAATTTGAAACCAACTTCGATTTTTTTGGATTTTGATGAATTTTTTTGTTGGAGGAGCTAAATTTGTGTGAATTTAGATGAAATTTACTTTCATTTTTTGGATTTTATATAAATTTTTAGTCAAATTGTAATAAAGGAATTTGAACCAACTTCGATTTTTTTGGATTTTGATGAGTTTTTTTGTTGGAGTTAAATTTGAGTGAATTTAGATGAAATTTACTTCTATTTTTTTTGATTTCATATAAATTTTTAGTCAAATAGTAATAAAGGAATTTGAACCAACTTCGATTTTTTTGGATTTTGATGATTTTGTTTGTTGGAGGAGTTAAATTTGAGTAAATATAGATGAAATTAACACCTTATTTTTGGATTTTATATAAATTTTTAGTCAAATTGTAATAAAGGAATTTGAAACCAACTTCGATTTTTTTGGATTTTGATGAATTTTTTTGTTGGAGGAGCTAAATTTGTGTGAATTTAGATGAAATTTACTTTCATTTTTTGGATTTTATATAAATTTTTAGTCAAATTGTAATAAAGGAATTTGAACCAACTTCGATTTTTTTGGATTTTGATGAGTTTTTTTGTTGGAGTTAAATTTGAGTGAATTTAGATGAAATTTACTTCTATTTTTTTTGATTTCATATAAATTTTTAGTCAAATAGTAATAAAGGAATTTGAACCAAATTCGATTTTTTTGGATTTTGATGAGTTTTTTTGTTGGAGGAGTTAAATTTGAGTGAATTTAGATGAAATTTACTTCTATTTTTTTTTATTTCATATAAATTTTTAGTCAAATAGTAATAAATTTGAACCAACTTCGATTTTTTTGGATTTTGATGAGTTTTTTTGTTGGAGGAGTTAAATTTGAGTGAATTTAGATGAAATTTACTTCTATTTTTTTTGATTTCATATAAATTTTTAGTCAAATAGTAATAAAGGAATTTGAACCAACTTCGATTTTTTTGGATTTTGATGATTTTGGTTGTTGGAGGAGTTAAATTTGAGTAAATATAGATGAAATTAACACCTTATTTTTGGATTTTATATAAATTTTTAGTCAAATTGTAATAAAGGAATTTGAAACCAACTTCGATTTTTTTGGATTTTGATGAATTTTTTTGTTGGAGGAGCTAAATTTGTGTGAATTTAGATGAAATTTACTTTCATTTTTTGGATTTTATATAAATTTTTAGTCAAATTGTAATAAAGGAATTTGAACCAACTTCGATTTTTTTGGATTTTGATGAGTTTTTTTGTTGGAGTTAAATTTGAGTGACTTTAGATGAAATTTACTTCTATTTTTTTTGATTTCATATAAATTTTTAGTCAAATAGTAATTAAGGAATTTGAACCAAATTCGATTTTTTTGGATTTTGATGAGTTTTTTTGTTGGAGGAGTTAAATTTGAGTGAATTTAGATGAAATTTACTTCTATTTTTTTTTATTTCATATAAATTTTTAGTCAAATAGTAATAAAGGAATTTGAACCAACTTCGATTTTTTTGGATTTTGATGATTTTGGTTGTTGGAGGAGTTAAATTTGAGTAAATTTAGATGAAATTAACACCTTATTTTTGGATTTTATATAAATTTTTAGTCAAATTGTAATAAAGGGATTTGAAACAACTTCGATTTTTTTGGATTTTGATGAATTTTTTGTAGGAGGAGCTAAATTTGATTGAATTTAGATGAAATTTACTTTCATCTTTTTGGATTTTATATAAATTTTTAGTCAAATTGTAATAAAGTACATTGAAACCAACTTGGATTTTTTTGAATTTTGATGAATTTTTTTGTTGGAGGAGCTAAATTTGAGTGAATTTAGATGAAATTTACTTTCATCTTTTTGGATTTTATATAAATTTTTAGTCAAATTGTAATAAAGTACATTGAAACCAACTTGGATTTTTTTGAATTTTCATGAATTTTTTTGTTGGAGGAGCTAAATTTTAGTGAATTTAGATGAAATTTACTTTTATTTTTTTGGATTTTATATAAATTTTTAATCAAATTGTAATAAAGTAATTTGAAAACAACTTCGATTTTTTTGGATTTTGATTAGTTTTTTTGTTGGAGGAGTTAAATTTGAGTAAATCTAGATGAAATTAACACCTATTTTTTGGATTTTATATAAATTTTTAGTCAAATTGTAATAAAGTAATTTGAAAACAACTTCGATTTTTTTGGATTTTGATTAGTTTTTTTGTTGGAGGAGTTAAATTTGAGTGAATTTAGATGAAATTTACTTCTATTTTTTTTGATTTCATATAAATTTTTAGTCAAATAGTAATAAAGGAATTTGAACCAACTTCGATTTTTTTGGATTTTGATGATTTTGGTTGTTGGAGGAGTTAAATTTGATTGAATTTAGATGAAATTTACTTTCATCTTTTTGGATTTTATATAAATTTTTAGTCAAATTGTAATAAAGGAATTTGAACCAACTTCGATTTTTTTGAATTTTGATGAATTTTTTGTTGGAGGAGCTAAATTTGTGTGAATTTAGATGAAATTTACTTTTATTTTTTTGGATTTTATATAAATTTTTAGTCAAATTGTAATAAAGGAATTTGAACCAAATTCGATTTTTTTGGATATTGATGAGTTTTTTTGTTGGAGGAGTTACATTTGAGTGAATTTAGATGAAATTTACTTCTATTTTTTTTGATTTCATATAAATTTTTAGTCAAATAGTAATAAAGGAATTTGAACCAACTTCGATTTTTTTGGATTTTGATGAATTTTTTTGTTGGAGGAGCTAAATTTGAGTGAGTTTAGATGAAATTTACTTTTATTTTTTTGGATTTTATATAAATTTTTAGTTAAATTAATAAAGGAATTTGAACCAACTTCGATTTTTTTGGATTTTGATGAGTTTTTTTGTTGGAGGAGTTAAATTTGAGTGAATTTAGATGAAATTTACTTCTATTTTTTTTGATTTCATATAAATTTTTAGTCAAATAGTAATAAAGGAATTTGAACCAACTTCGATTTTTTTGGATTTTGATGATTTTGGTTGTTGGAGGAGTTAAATTTGAGTAAATATAGATGAAATTAACACCTTATTTTTGGATTTTATATAAATTTTTAGCCAAATTGTAATAAAGGAATTTGAAACCAACTTCGATTTTTTTGGATTTTGATGAATTTTTTTGTTGGAGGAGCTAAATTTGTGTGAATTTAGATGAAATTTACTTTCATTTTTTGGATTTTATATAAATTTTTAGTCAAATTGTAATAAAGGAATTTGAACCAACTTCGATTTTTTTGGATTTTGATGAGTTTTTTTGTTGGAGTTAAATTTGAGTGAATTTAGATGAAATTTACTTCTATTTTTTTTTATTTCATATAAATTTTTAGTCAAATAGTAATAAAGGAATTTGAACCAAATTCGATTTTTTTGGATTTTGATGAGTTTTTTTGTTGGAGGAGTTAAATTTGAGTGAATTTAGATGAAATTTACTTCTATTTTTTTTGATTTCATATAAATTTTTAGTCAAATAGTAATAAAGGAATTTGAACCAACTTCGATTTTTTTGGATTTTGATGATTTTGGTTGTTGGAGGAGTTAAATTTGAGTAAATTTAGGTGAAATTAACACCTTATTTTTGGATTTTATATAAATTTTTAGTCAAATTGTAATAAAGGGATTTGAAACAACTTCGATTTTTTTGGATTTTGATGAATTTTTTGTAGGAGGAGCTAAATTTGATTGAATTTAGATGAAATTTACTTTCATCTTTTTGGATTTTATATAAATTTTTAGTCAAATTGTAATAAAGTACATTGAAACCAACTTGGATTTTTTTGAATTTTGATGAATTTTTTTGTTGGAGGAGCTAAATTTGAGTGAATTTAGATGAAATTTACTTTCATCTTTTTGGATTTTATATAAATTTTTAGTCAAATTGTAATAAAGGAATTTGAACCAACTTCGATTTTTTTGGATTTTGATGAGTTTTTTTGTTGGAGGAGTTAAATTCGAGTGAATTTAGATGAAATTTACTTCTATTTTTTTTGATTTCATATAAATTTTTAGTCAAATAGTAATAAAAGAATTTGAACCAACTTCGATTTTTTTGGATTTTGATGATTTTGGTTGTTGGAGGAGTTAAATTTGATTGAATTTAGATGAAATTTACTTTTATTTTTTTTGGATTTTATATAAATTTTTAATCAAATTGTAATAAAGGAATTTGAACCAACTTCGATTTTTTTGGATTTTGATGAGTTTTTTTGTTGGAGGAGTTAAATTTGAGTGAATTTAGATGAAATTTACTTCCATTTTTTTTGATTTCATATAAATTTTTAGTCAAATAGTAATAAAGGAATTTGAACCAACTTCGATTTTTTTGGATTTTGATGATTTTTTTTGTTGGAGGAGTTAAATTTGAGTGAATTTAGATGAAATTTACTTCTATTTTTTTTGATTTCATATAAATTTTTAGTCAAATAGTAATAAAGGAATTTGAACCAACTTCGATTTTTTTGGATTTTGATGATTTTGGTTGTTGGAGGAGTTAAATTTGAGTAAATTTAGATGAAATTAACACCTTATTTTTGGATTTTATATAAATTTTTAGTCAAATTGTAATAAAGGGATTTGAAACAACTTCGATTTTTTTGGATTTTGATGAATTTTTTGTAGGAGGAGCTAAATTTGATTGAATTTAGATGAAATTTACTTTCATCTTTTTGGATTTTATATAAATTTTTAGTCAAATTGTAATAAAGTACATTGAAACCAACTTGGATTTTTTTGAATTTTGATGAATTTTTTTGTTGGAGGAGCTAAATTTGAGTGAATTTAGATGAAATTTACTTTCATCTTTTTGGATTTTATATAAATTTTTAGTCAAATTGTAATAAAGTACATTGAAACCAACTTGGATTTTTTTGAATTTTGATGAATTTTTTTGTTGGAGGAGCTAAATTTTAGTGAATTTAGATGAAATTTACTTTTATTTTTTTGGATTTTATATAAATTTTTAATCAAATTGTAATAAAGGAATTTGAACCAAATTCGATTTTTTGAATTTTGATGAATTTTTTGTTGGAGGAGCTAAATTTGTGTGAATTTAGATGAAATTTACTTTTATTTTTTTGGATTTTATATAAATTTTTAGTCAAATTGTAATAAAGGAATTTGAACCAACTTCGATTTATTTGAAGTTTGATGAATTTTTTTGTTGGAGGAGCTAAATTTGTGTGAATTTAGATGAAATTTACTTTCATTTTTTGGATTTTATATAAATTTTTAGTCAAATTGTAATAAAGGAATTTGAACCAACTTCGATTTTTTTTAATTTTGATGAATTTTTTTGTGGAGGAGCTAAATTTGAGTGAATTTAGATGAAATTTACTTTTATTTTTTTGGATTTTATATAAATTTTTAATCAAATTGTAATAAAGGAATTTGAACCAACTTCGATTTTTTTGGATTTTGATGAGTTTTTTTGTTGGAGAAGTTAAATTTGAGTGAATTTAGATGAAATTTACTTCTATTTTTTTTTATTTCATATAAATTTTTAGTCAAATAGTAATAAAGGAATTTGAACCAACTTCGATTTTTTTGGATTTTGATGATTTTGGTTGTTGGAGGAGTTAAATTTGAGTAAATTTAGATGAAATTAACACCTTATTTTTGGATTTTATATAAATTTTTAGTCAAATTGTAATAAAGGGATTTGAAACAACTTCGATTTTTTTGGATTTTGATGAATTTTTTTGTAGGAGGAGCTAAATTTGATTGAATTTAGATGAAATTTACTTTCATCTTTTTGGATTTTATATAAATTTTTAGTCAAATTGTAATAAAGGAATTTGAACCAACTTCGATTTTTTTGGATTTTGATGAGTTTTTTTGTTGGAGGAGTTAAATTTGAGTGAATTTAGATGAAATTTACTTCTATTTTTTTTTATTTCATATAAATTTTTAGTCAAATAGTAATAAATTTGAACCAACTTCGATTTTTTTGGATTTTGATGAGTTTTTTTGTTGGAGGAGTTAAATTTGAGTGAATTTAGATGAAATTTACTTCTATTTTTTTTGATTTCATATAAATTTTTAGTCAAATAGTAATAAAGGAATTTGAACCAACTTCGATTTTTTTGGATTTTGATGATTTTGGTTGTTGGAGGAGTTAAATTTGAGTAAATATAGATGAAATTAACACCTTATTTTTGGATTTTATATAAATTTTTAGTCAAATTGTAATAAAGGAATTTGAAACCAACTTCGATTTTTTTGGATTTTGATGAATTTTTTTGTTGGAGGAGCTAAATTTGTGTGAATTTAGATGAAATTTACTTTCATTTTTTGGATTTTATATAAATTTTTAGTCAAATTGTAATAAAGGAATTTGAACCAACTTCGATTTTTTTGGATTTTGATGAGTTTTTTTGTTGGAGGAGTTAAATTTGAGTGAATTTAGATGAAATTTACTTCTATTTTTTTTTATTTCATATAAATTTTTAGTCAAATAGTAATAAATTTGAACCAACTTCGATTTTTTTGGATTTTGATGAGTTTTTTTGTTGGAGGAGTTAAATTTGAGTGAATTTAGATGAAATTTACTTCTATTTTTTTTGATTTCATATAAATTTTTAGTCAAATAGTAATAAAGGAATTTGAACCAACTTCGATTTTTTTGGATTTTGATGATTTTGGTTGTTGGAGGAGTTAAATTTGAGTAAATATAGATGAAATTAACACCTTATTTTTGGATTTTATATAAATTTTTAGTCAAATTGTAATAAAGGAATTTGAAACCAACTTCGATTTTTTTGGATTTTGATGAATTTTTTTGTTGGAGGAGCTAAATTTGTGTGAATTTAGATGAAATTTACTTTCATTTTTTGGATTTTATATAAATTTTTAGTCAAATTGTAATATAGGAATTTGAACCAACTTCGATTTTTTTGGATTTTGATGAGTTTTTTTGTTGGAGTTAAATTTGAGTGAATTTAGATGAAATTTACTTCTATTTTTTTTGATTACATATAAATTTTTAGTCAAATAGTAATAAAGGAATTTGAACCAACTTCGATTTTTTTGGATTTTGATGATTTTGGTTGTTGGAGGAGTTAAATTTGAGTAAATATAGATGAAATTAACACCTTATTTTTGGATTTTATATAAATTTTTAGCCAAATTGTAATAAAGGAATTTGAAACCAACTTCGATTTTTTTCGATTTTGATGAATTTTTTTGTTGGAGGAGCTAAATTTGTGTGAATTTAGATGAAATTTACTTTCATTTTTTGGATTTTATATAAATTTTTAGTCAAATTGTAATAAAGGAATTTGAACCAACTTCGATTTTTTTGGATTTTGATGAGTTTTTTTGTTGGAGTTAAATTTGAGTGAATTTAGATGAAATTTACTTCTATTTTTTTTTATTTCATATAAATTTTTAGTCAAATAGTAATAAAGGAATTTGAACCAAATTCGATTTTTTTGGATTTTGATGAGTTTTTTTGTTGGAGGAGTTAAATTTGAGTGAATTTAGATGAAATTTACTTCTATTTTTTTTGATTTCATATAAATTTTTAGTCAAATAGTAATAAAGGAATTTGAACCAACTTCGATTTTTTTGGATTTTGATGATTTTGGTTGTTGGAGGAGTTAAATTTGAGTAAATTTAGGTGAAATTAACACCTTATTTTTGGATTTTATATAAATTTTTAGTCAAATTGTAATAAAGGGATTTGAAACAACTTCGATTTTTTTGGATTTTGATGAATTTTTTGTAGGAGGAGCTAAATTTGATTGAATTTAGATGAAATTTACTTTCATCTTTTTGGATTTTATATAAATTTTTAGTCAAATTGTAATAAAGTACATTGAAACCAACTTGGATTTTTTTGAATTTTGATGAATTTTTTTGTTGGAGGAGCTAAATTTGAGTGAATTTAGATGAAATTTACTTTCATCTTTTTGGATTTTATATAAATTTTTAGTCAAATTGTAATAAAGGAATTTGAACCAACTTCGATTTTTTTGGATTTTGATGAGTTTTTTTGTTGGAGGAGTTAAATTTGAGTGAATTTAGATGAAATTTACTTCTATTTTTTTTGATTTCATATAAATTTTTAGTCAAATAGTAATAAAGGAATTTGAACCAACTTCGATTTTTTTGGATTTTGATGATTTTGGTTGTTGGAGGAGTTAAATTTGATTGAAATTAGATGAAATTTACTTTTATTTTTTTTGGATTTTATATAAATTTTTAATCAAATTGTAATAAAGGAATTTGAACCAACTTCGATTTTTTTGGATTTTGATGAGTTTTTTTGTTGGAGGAGTTAAATTTGAGTGAATTTAGATGAAATTTACTTCCATTTTTTTTGATTTCATATAAATTTTTAGTCAAATAGTAATAAAGGAATTTGAACCAACTTCGATTTTTTTGGATTTTGATGATTTTTTTTGTTGGAGGAGTTAAATTTGAGTGAATTTAGATGAAATTTACTTCTATTTTTTTTGATTTCATATAATTTTTTAGTCAAATAGTAATAAAGGAATTTGAACCAACTTCGATTTTTTTGGATTTTGATGATTTTGGTTGTTGGAGGAGTTAAATTTGAGTAAATTTAGATGAAATTAACACCTTATTTTTGGATTTTATATAAATTTTTAGTCAAATTGTAATAAAGGGATTTGAAACAACTTCGATTTTTTTGGATTTTGATGAATTTTTTGTAGGAGGAGCTAAATTTGATTGAATTTAGATGAAATTTACTTTCATCTTTTTGGATTTTATATAAATTTTTAGTCAAATTGTAATAAAGTACATTGAAACCAACTTGGATTTTTTTGAATTTTGATGAATTTTTTTGTTGGAGGAGCTAAATTTGATTGAATTTAGATGAAATTTACTTTCATCTTTTTGGATTTTATATAAATTTTTAGTCAAATTGTAATAAAGTACATTGAAACCAACTTGGATTTTTTTGAATTTTGATGAATTTTTTTGTTGGAGGAGCTAAATTTGAGTGAATTTAGATGAAATTTACTTTCATCTTTTTGGATTTTATATAAATTTTTAGTCAAATTGTAATAAAGGAATTTGAACCAACTTCGATTTTTTTGGATTTTGATGAGTTTTTTTGTTGGAGGAGTTAAATTTGAGTGAATTTAGATGAAATTTACTTCTATTTTTTTTGATTTCATATAAATTTTTAGTCAAATAGTAATAAAGGAATTTGAACCAACTTCGATTTTTTTGGATTTTGATGATTTTGGTTGTTGGAGGAGTTAAATTTGATTGAATTTAGATGAAATTTACTTTTATTTTTTTTGGATTTTATATAAATTTTTAATCAAATTGTAATAAAGGAATTTGAACCAACTTCGATTTTTTTGGATTTTGATGAGTTTTTTTGTTGGAGGAGTTAAATTTGAGTGAATTTAGATGAAATTTACTTCCATTTTTTTTGATTTCATATAAATTTTTAGTCAAATAGTAATAAAGGAATTTGAACCAACTTCGATTTTTTTGGATTTTGATGATTTTGGTTGTTGGAGGAGTTAAATTTGAGTAAATATAGATGAAATTAACACCTTATTTTTGGATTTTATATAAATTTTTAGCCAAATTGTAATAAAGGAATTTGAAACCAACTTCGATTTTTTTGGATTTTGATGAATTTTTTTGTTGGAGGAGCTAAATTTGTGTGAATTTAGATGAAATTTACTTTCATTTTTTGGATTTTATATAAATTTTTAGTCAAATTGTAATAAAGGAATTTGAACCAACTTCGATTTTTTTGGATTTTGATGAGTTTTTTTGTTGGAGTTAAATTTGAGTGAATTTAGATGAAATTTACTTCTATTTTTTTTTATTTCATATAAATTTTTAGTCAAATAGTAATAAAGGAATTTGAACCAAATTCGATTTTTTTGGATTTTGATGAGTTTTTTTGTTGGAGGAGTTAAATTTGAGTGAATTTAGATGAAATTTACTTCTATTTTTTTTGATTTCATATAAATTTTTAGTCAAATAGTAATAAAGGAATTTGAACCAACTTCGATTTTTTTGGATTTTGATGATTTTGGTTGTTGGAGGAGTTAAATTTGAGTAAATTTAGGTGAAATTAACACCTTATTTTTGGATTTTATATAAATTTTTAGTCAAATTGTAATAAAGGGATTTGAAACAACTTCGATTTTTTTGGATTTTGATGAATTTTTTGTAGGAGGAGCTAAATTTGATTGAATTTAGATGAAATTTACTTTCATCTTTTTGGATTTTATATAAATTTTTAGTCAAATTGTAATAAAGTACATTGAAACCAACTTGGATTTTTTTGAATTTTGATGAATTTTTTTGTTGGAGGAGCTAAATTTGAGTGAATTTAGATGAAATTTACTTTCATCTTTTTGGATTTTATATAAATTTTTAGTCAAATTGTAATAAAGGAATTTGAACCAACTTCGATTTTTTTGGATTTTGATGAGTTTTTTTGTTGGAGGAGTTAAATTTGAGTGAATTTAGATGAAATTTACTTCTATTTTTTTTGATTTCATATAAATTTTTAGTCAAATAGTAATAAAGGAATTTGAACCAACTTCGATTTTTTTGGATTTTGATGATTTTGGTTGTTGGAGGAGTTAAATTTGATTGAATTTAGATGAAATTTACTTTTATTTTTTTTGGATTTTATATAAATTTTTAATCAAATTGTAATAAAGGAATTTGAACCAACTTCGATTTTTTTGGATTTTGATGAGTTTTTTTGTTGGAGGAGTTAAATTTGAGTGAATTTAGATGAAATTTACTTCCATTTTTTTTGATTTCATATAAATTTTTAGTCAAATAGTAATAAAGGAATTTGAACCAACTTCGATTTTTTTGGATTTTGATGATTTTTTTTGTTGGAGGAGTTAAATTTGAGTGAATTTAGATGAAATTTACTTCTATTTTTTTTGATTTCATATAAATTTTTAGTCAAATAGTAATAAAGGAATTTGAACCAACTTCGATTTTTTTGGATTTTGATGATTTTGGTTGTTGGAGGAGTTAAATTTGAGTAAATTTAGATGAAATTAACACCTTATTTTTGGATTTTATATAAATTTTTAGTCAAATTGTAATAAAGGGATTTGAAACAACTTCGATTTTTTTGGATTTTGATGAATTTTTTGTAGGAGGAGCTAAATTTGATTGAATTTAGATGAAATTTACTTTCATCTTTTTGGATTTTATATAAATTTTTAGTCAAATTGTAATAAAGTACATTGAAACCAACTTGGATTTTTTTGAATTTTGATGAATTTTTTTGTTGGAGGAGCTAAATTTGATTGAATTTAGATGAAATTTACTTTCATCTTTTTGGATTTTATATAAATTTTTAGTCAAATTGTAATAAAGTACATTGAAACCAACTTGGATTTTTTTGAATTTTGATGAATTTTTTTGTTGGAGGAGCTAAATTTGAGTGAATTTAGATGAAATTTACTTTCATCTTTTTGGATTTTATATAAATTTTTAGTCAAATTGTAATAAAGGAATTTGAACCAACTTCGATTTTTTTGGATTTTGATGAGTTTTTTTGTTGGAGGAGTTAAATTTGAGTGAATTTAGATGAAATTTACTTCTATTTTTTTTGATTTCATATAAATTTTTAGTCAAATAGTAATAAAGGAATTTGAACCAACTTCGATTTTTTTGGATTTTGATGATTTTGGTTGTTGGAGGAGTTAAATTTGATTGAATTTAGATGAAATTTACTTTTATTTTTTTTGGATTTTATATAAATTTTTAATCAAATTGTAATAAAGGAATTTGAACCAACTTCGATTTTTTTGGATTTTGATGAGTTTTTTTGTTGGAGGAGTTAAATTTGAGTGAATTTAGATGAAATTTACTTCCATTTTTTTTGATTTCATATAAATTTTTAGTCAAATAGTAATAAAGGAATTTGAACCAACTTCGATTTTTTTGGATTTTGATGATTTTTTTTGTTGGAGGAGTTAAATTTGAGTGAATTTAGATGAAATTTACTTCTATTTTTTTTGATTTCATTTAAATTTTTAGTCAAATAGTAATAAAGGAATTTGAACCAACTTCGATTTTTTTGGATTTTGATGATTTTGGTTGTTGGAGGAGTTAAATTTGAGTAAATTTAGATGAAATTAACACCTTATTTTTGGATTTTATATAAATTTTTAGTCAAATTGTAATAAAGGGATTTGAAACAACTTCGATTTTTTTGGATTTTGATGAATTTTTTGTAGGAGGAGCTAAATTTGATTGAATTTAGATGAAATTTACTTTCATCTTTTTGGATTTTATATAAATTTTTAGTCAAATTGTAATAAAGTACATTGAAACCAACTTGGATTTTTTTGAATTTTGATGAATTTTTTTGTTGGAGGAGCTAAATTTGAGTGAATTTAGATGAAATTTACTTTCATCTTTTTGGATTTTATATAAATTTTTAGTCAAATTGTAATAAAGTACATTGAAACCAACTTGGATTTTTTTGAATTTTGATGAATTTTTTTGTTGGAGGAGCTAAATTTTAGTGAATTTAGATGAAATTTACTTTTATTTTTTTGGATTTTATATAAATTTTTAATCAAATTGTAATAAAGGAATTTGAACCAAATTCGATTTTTTGAATTTTGATGAATTTTTTGTTGGAGGAGCTAAATTTGTGTGAATTTAGATGAAATTTACTTTTATTTTTTTGGATTTTATATAAATTTTTAGTCAAATTGTAATAAAGGAATTTGAACCAACTTCGATTTATTTGAAGTTTGATGAATTTTTTTGTTGGAGGAGCTAAATTTGTGTGAATTTAGATGAAATTTACTTTCATTTTTTGGATTTTATATAAATTTTTAGTCAAATTGTAATAAAGGAATTTGAACCAACTTCGATTTTTTTTAATTTTGATGAATTTTTTTGTGGAGGAGCTAAATTTGAGTGAATTTAGATGAAATTTACTTTTATTTTTTTGGATTTTATATAAATTTTTAATCAAATTGTAATAAAGGAATTTGAACCAACTTCGATTTTTTTGGATTTTGATGAGTTTTTTTGTTGGAGAAGTTAAATTTGAGTGAATTTAGATGAAATTTACTTCTATTTTTTTTTATTTCATATAAATTTTTAGTCAAATAGTAATAAAGGAATTTGAACCAACTTCGATTTTTTTGGATTTTGATGATTTTGGTTGTTGGAGGAGTTAAATTTGAGTAAATTTAGATGAAATTAACACCTTATTTTTGGATTTTATATAAATTTTTAGTCAAATTGTAATAAAGGGATTTGAAACAACTTCGATTTTTTTGGATTTTGATGAATTTTTTTGTAGGAGGAGCTAAATTTGATTGAATTTAGATGAAATTTACTTTCATCTTTTTGGATTTTATATAAATTTTTAGTCAAATTGTAATAAAGTACATTGAAACCAACTTGGATTTTTTTGGATTTTGATGAATTTTTTTGTTGGAGGAGCTAAATTTGAGTGAATTTAGATGAAATTTACTTTTATTTTTTTTGGATTTTATATAAATTTTTAATCAAATTGTAATAAAGTAATTTGAAACCAACTTCGATTTTTTTGGATTTTGATGAGTTTTTTGTTGGAGTTAAATTTGAGTGAATTTAGTAGAAATTTACTTCAATTTTTTTGATTTCATATAAATTTTTAGTCAAATTGTAATAAAGTACTTTGAAACCAACTTCGATTTTTTTGGATTTTGATGATTTTTTTTGTTTGGAGGAGCTAAATTTGAGTGAATTTAGATGAAATTTACTTTTACTTTTTTGGATTTTATATAAATTTTTAGTCAAATTGTAATAAAGGAATTTGAACCAACTTCGTTTTTTTTTGATTTTGGTGATTTTGGTTGTTGGAGGAGTTAAATTTGAGTAAATCTAGATGAAATTAACACCTATTTTTTGGATTTTATATAAATTTTTAGTCAAATTGTAATAAAGGAATTTGAAACCAACTTCGATTTTTTTTGATTTTGATGAATTTTTTTGTTGGAGGAGCTAAATTTGTGTGAATTTAGATGAAATTTACTTTCATTTTTTGGATTTTATATAAATTTTTAGTCAAATTGTAATAAAGGAATTTGAACCAACTTCGATTTTTTTGGATTTTGATGAGTTTTTTTGTTGGAGGAGTTAAATTTGAGTGAATTTAGATGAAATTTACTTCTATTTTTTTTTATTTCATATAAATTTTTAGTCAAATAGTAATAAATTTGAACCAACTTCGATTTTTTTGGATTTTGATGAGTTTTTTTGTTGGAGGAGTTAAATTTGAGTGAATTTAGATGAAATTTACTTCTATTTTTTTTGATTTCATATAAATTTTTAGTCAAATAGTAATAAAGGAATTTGAACCAACTTCGATTTTTTTGGATTTTGATGATTTTGGTTGTTGGAGGAGTTAAATTTGAGTAAATATAGATGAAATTAACACCTTATTTTTGGATTTTATATAAATTTTTAGTCAAATTGTAATAAAGGAATTTGAAACCAACTTCGATTTTTTTGGATTTTGATGAATTTTTTTGTTGGAGGAGCTAAATTTGTGTGAATTTAGATGAAATTTACTTTCATTTTTTGGATTTTATATAAATTTTTAGTCAAATTGTAATATAGGAATTTGAACCAACTTCGATTTTTTTGGATTTTGATGAGTTTTTTTGTTGGAGTTAAATTTGAGTGAATTTAGATGAAATTTACTTCTATTTTTTTTGATTACATATAAATTTTTAGTCAAATAGTAATAAAGGAATTTGAACCAACTTCGATTTTTTTGGATTTTGATGATTTTGGTTGTTGGAGGAGTTAAATTTGAGTAAATATAGATGAAATTAACACCTTATTTTTGGATTTTATATAAATTTTTAGTTAAATTGTAATAAAGGAATTTGAAACCAACTTCGATTTTTTTGGATTTTGATGAATTTTTTTGTTGGAGGAGCTAAATTTGTGTGAATTTAGATGAAATTTACTTTCATTTTTTGGATTTTATATAAATTTTTAGTCAAATTGTAATAAAGGAATTTGAACCAACTTCGATTTTTTTGGATTTTGATGAGTTTTTTTGTTGGAGTTAAATTTGAGTGAATTTAGATGAAATTTACTTCTATTTTTTTTGATTTCATATAAATTTTTAGTCAAATAGTAATAAAGGAATTTGAACCAAATTCGATTTTTTTGGATTTTGATGAGTTTTTTTGTTGGAGGAGTTAAATTTGAGTGAATTTAGATGAAATTTACTTCTATTTTTTTTGATTTCATATAAATTTTTAGTCAAATAGTAATAAAGGAATTTGAACCAACTTCGATTTTTTTGGATTTTGATGATTTTGGTTGTTGGAGGAGTTAAATTTGAGTAAATTTAGATGAAATTAACACCTTATTTTTGGATTTTATATAAATTTTTAGTCAAATTGTAATAAAGTACATTGAAACCAACTTGGATTTTTTTGAATTTTGATGAATTTTTTTGTTGGAGGAGCTAAATTTGAGTGAATTTAGATGAAATTTACTTTCATCTTTTTGGATTTTATATAAATTTTTAGTCAAATTGTAATAAAGTACATTGAAACCAACTTGGATTTTTTTGAATTTTGATGAATTTTTTTGTTGGAGGAGCTAAATTTTAGTGAATTTAGATGAAATTTACTTTTATTTTTTTGGATTTTATATAAATTTTTAATCAAATTGTAATAAAGGAATTTGAACCAAATTCGATTTTTTGAATTTTGATGAATTTTTTGTTGGAGGAGCTAAATTTGTGTGAATTTAGATGAAATTTACTTTTATTTTTTTGGATTTTATATAAATTTTTAGTCAAATTGTAATAAAGGAATTTGAACCAACTTCGATTTATTTGAAGTTTGATGAATTTTTTTGTTGGAGGAGCTAAATTTGTGTGAATTTAGATGAAATTTACTTTCATTTTTTGGATTTTATATAAATTTTTAGTCAAATTGTAATAAAGGAATTTGAACCAACTTCGATTTTTTTTAATTTTGATGAATTTTTTTGTGGAGGAGCTAAATTTGAGTGAATTTAGATGAAATTTACTTTTATTTTTTTGGATTTTATATAAATTTTTAATCAAATTGCAATAAAGGAATTTGAACCAACTTCGATTTTTTTGGATTTTGATGAGTTTTTTTGTTGGAGAAGTTAAATTTGAGTGAATTTAGATGAAATTTACTTCTATTTTTTTTTATTTCATATAAATTTTTAGTCAAATAGTAATAAAGGAATTTGAACCAACTTCGATTTTTTTGGATTTTGATGATTTTGGTTGTTGGAGGAGTTAAATTTGAGTAAATTTAGATGAAATTAACACCTTATTTTTGGATTTTATATAAATTTTTAGTCAAATTGTAATAAAGGGATTTGAAACAACTTCGATTTTTTTGGATTTTGATGAATTTTTTTGTAGGAGGAGCTAAATTTGATTGAATTTAGATGAAATTTACTTTCATCTTTTTGGATTTTATATAAATTTTTAGTCAAATTGTAATAAAGTACATTGAAACCAACTTGGATTTTTTTGGATTTTGATGAATTTTTTTGTTGGAGGAGCTAAATTTGAGTGAATTTAGATGAAATTTACTTTTATTTTTTTTGGATTTTATATAAATTTTTAATCAAATTGTAATAAAGTAATTTGAAACCAACTTCGATTTTTTTGGATTTTGATGAGTTTTTTGTTGGAGTTAAATTTGAGTGAATTTAGTAGAAATTTACTTCAATTTTTTTGATTTCATATAAATTTTTAGTCAAATTGTAATAAAGTACTTTGAAACCAACTTCGATTTTTTTGGATTTTGATGAGTTTTTTTGTTTGGAGGAGCTAAATTTGAGTGAATTTAGATGAAATTTACTTTTACTTTTTTGGATTTTATATAAATTTTTAGTCAAATTGTAATAAAGGAATTTGAACCAACTTCGTTTTTTTTGGATTTTGGTGATTTTGGTTGTTGGAGGAGTTAAATTTGAGTAAATCTAGATGAAATTAACACCTATTTTTTGGATTTTATATAAATTTTTAGTCAAATTGTAATAAAGGAATTTGAAACCAACTTCGATTTTTTTTGATTTTGATGAATTTTTTTGTTGGAGGAGCTAAATTTGTGTGAATTTAGATGAAATTTACTTTCATTTTTTGGGTTTTATATAAATTTTTAGTCAAATTGTAATAAAGGAATTTGAACCAACTTCGATTTTTTTGGATTTTGATGAGTTTTTTGTTGGAGGAGTTAAATTTGAGTGAATTTAGATGAAATTTACTTCTATTTTTTTTTATTTCATATAAATTTTTAGTCAAATAGTAATAAATTTGAACCAACTTCGATTTTTTTGGATTTTGATGAGTTTTTTTGTTGGAGGAGTTAAATTTGAGTGAATTTAGATGAAATTTACTTCTATTTTTTTTGATTTCATATAAATTTTTAGTCAAATAGTAATAAAGGAATTTGAACCAACTTCGATTTTTTTGGATTTTGATGATTTTGGTTGTTGGAGGAGTTAAATTTGAGTAAATATAGATGAAATTAACACCTTATTTTTGGATTTTATATAAATTTTTAGTCAAATTGTAATAAAGGAATTTGAAACCAACTTCGATTTTTTTGGATTTTGATGAATTTTTTTGTTGGAGGAGCTAAATTTGTGTGAATTTAGATGAAATTTACTTTCATTTTTTGGATTTTATATAAATTTTTAGTCAAATTGTAATAAAGGAATTTGAACCAACTTCGATTTTTTTGGATTTTGATGAGTTTTTTTGTTGGAGTTAAATTTGAGTGAATTTAGATGAAATTTACTTCTATTTTTTTTGATTTCATATAAATTTTTAGTCAAATAGTAATAAAGGAATTTGAACCAACTTCGATTTTTTTGGATTTTGATGATTTTGGTTGTTGGAGGAGTTAAATTTGAGTAAATATAGATGAAATTAACACCTTATTTTTGGATTTTATATAAATTTTTAGTCAAATTGTAATAAAGGAATTTGAAACCAACTTCGATTTTTTTGGATTTTGATGAATTTTTTTGTTGGAGGAGCTAAATTTGTGTGAATTTAGATGAAATTTACTTTCATTTTTTGGATTTTATATAAATTTTTAGTCAAATTGTAATAAAGGAATTTGAACCAACTTCGATTTTTTTGGATTTTGATGAGTTTTTTTGTTGGAGTTAAATTTGAGTGAATTTAGATGAAATTTACTTCTATTTTTTTTGATTTCATATAAATTTTTAGTCAAATAGTAATAAAGGAATTTGAACCAAATTCGATTTTTTTGGATTTTGATGAGTTTTTTTGTTGGAGGAGTTAAATTTGAGTGAATTTAGATGAAATTTACTTCTATTTTTTTTGATTTCATATAAATTTTTAGTCAAATAGTAATAAAGGAATTTGAACCAACTTCGATTTTTTTGGATTTTGATGATTTTGGTTGTTGGAGGAGTTAAATTTGAGTAAATTTAGATGAAATTAACACCTTATTTTTGGATTTTATATAAATTTTTAGTCAAATTGTAATAAAGGGATTTGAAACAACTTCGATTTTTTTGGATTTTGATGAATTTTTTGTAGGAGGAGCTAAATTTGATTGAATTTAGATGAAATTTACTTTCATCTTTTTGGATTTTATATAAATTTTTAGTCAAATTGTAATAAAGTACATTGAAACCAACTTGGATTTTTTTGAATTTTGATGAATTTTTTTGTTGGAGGAGCTAAATTTGAGTGAATTTAGATGAAATTTACTTTCATCTTTTTGGATTTTATATAAATTTTTAGTCAAATTGTAATAAAGTACATTGAAACCAACTTGGATTTTTTTGAATTTTGATGAATTTTTTTGTTGGAGGAGCTAAATTTGAGTGAATTTAGATGAAATTTACTTTCATTGTTTGGATTTTATATAAATTTTTAGTCAAATTGTAATAAAGGAATTTGAACCAACTTCGATTTTTTTGGATTTTGATGAGTTTTTTTGTTGGAGGAGTTAAATTTGAGTGAATTTAGATGAAATTTACTTCTATTTTTTTTTATTTCATATAAATTTTTAGTCAAATAGTAATAAATTTGAACCAACTTCGATTTTTTTGGATTTTGATGAGTTTTTTTGTTGGAGGAGTTAAATTTGAGTGAATTTAGATGAAATTTACTTCTATTTTTTTTGATTTCATATAAATTTTTAGTCAAATAGTAATAAAGGAATTTGAACCAACTTCGATTTTTTTGGATTTTGATGATTTTGGTTGTTGGAGGAGTTAAATTTGAGTAAATATAGATGAAATTAACACCTTATTTTTGGATTTTATATAAATTTTTAGTCAAATTGTAATAAAGGAATTTGAAACCAACTTCGATTTTTTTGGATTTTGATGAATTTTTTTGTTGGAGGAGCTAAATTTGTGTGAATTTAGATGAAATTTACTTTCATTTTTTGGATTTTATATAAATTTTTAGTCAAATTGTAATAAAGGAATTTGAACCAACTTCGATTTTTTTGGATTTTGATGAGTTTTTTTGTTGGAGTTAAATTTGAGTGAATTTAGATGAAATTTACTTCTATTTTTTTTGATTTCATATAAATTTTTAGTCAAATAGTAATAAAGGAATTTGAACCAACTTCGATTTTTTTGGATTTTGATGATTTTGGTTGTTGGAGGAGTTAAATTTGAGTAAATATAGATGAAATTAACACCTTATTTTTGGATTTTATATAAATTTTTAGTCAAATTGTAATAAAGGAATTTGAAACCAACTTCGATTTTTTTGGATTTTGATGAATTTTTTTGTTGGAGGAGCTAAATTTGTGTGAATTTAGATGAAATTTACTTTCATTTTTTGGATTTTATATAAATTTTTAGTCAAATTGTAATAAAGGAATTTGAACCAACTTCGATTTTTTTGGATTTTGATGAGTTTTTTTGTTGGAGTTAAATTTGAGTGAATTTAGATGAAATTTACTTCTATTTTTTTTGATTTCATATAAATTTTTAGTCAAATAGTAATAAAGGAATTTGAACCAAATTCGATTTTTTTGGATTTTGATGAGTTTTTTTGTTGGAGGAGTTAAATTTGAGTGAATTTAGATGAAATTTACTTCTATTTTTTTTGATTTCATATAAATTTTTAGTCAAATAGTAATAAAGGAATTTGAACCAACTTCGATTTTTTTGGATTTTGATGATTTTGGTTGTTGGAGGAGTTAAATTTGAGTAAATTTAGATGAAATTAACACCTTATTTTTGGATTTTATATAAATTTTTAGTCAAATTGTAATAAAGGGATTTGAAACAACTTCGATTTTTTTGGATTTTGATGAATTTTTTGTAGGAGGAGCTAAATTTGATTGAATTTAGATGAAATTTACTTTCATCTTTTTGGATTTTATATAAATTTTTAGTCAAATTGTAATAAAGTACATTGAAACCAACTTGGATTTTTTTGAATTTTGATGAATTTTTTTGTTGGAGGAGCTAAATTTGAGTGAATTTAGATGAAATTTACTTTCATCTTTTTGGATTTTATATAAATTTTTAGTCAAATTGTAATAAAGTACATTGAAACCAACTTGGATTTTTTTGAATTTTGATGAATTTTTTTGTTGGAGGAGCTAAATTTGAGTGAATTTAGATGAAATTTACTTTCATTTTTTGGATTTTATATAAATTTTTAGTCAAATTGTAATAAAGGAATTTGAACCAACTTCGATTTTTTTGGATTTTGATGAGTTTTTTTGTTGGAGGAGTTAAATTTGAGTGAATTTAGATGAAATTTACTTCTATTTTTTTTGATTTCATATAAATTTTTAGTCAAATAGTAATAAAGGAATTTGAACCAACTTCGATTTTTTTGGATTTTGATGATTTTGGTTGTTGGAGGAGTTAAATTTGATTGAATTTAGATGAAATTTACTTTCATTTTTTTGGATTTTATATAAATTTTTAGTCAAATTGTAATAAAGTACATTGAAACCAACTTCGATTTTTTTTGGATTTTGATGAGTTTTATTGTTGGAGGAGTTAAATTTGAGTAAATCTAGATGAAATTAACACCTATTTTTTTGGATTTTATATAAATTTTTAGTCAAATTGTAATAAAGTAATTTGAAACCAACTTCGATTTTTTTTGGATTTTGATGAGTTTTTTTGTTTGGAGGAGCTAAATTTGAGTGAATTTAGATGAAAATTACTTTTACTTTTTTGGATTTTATATAAATTTTTAGTCAAATTGTAATAAAGGAATTTGAACCAACTTCGATTTTTTTGGATTTTGATGAGTTTTTTTGTTGGAGGAGTTAAATTTGAGTGAATTTAGATGAAATTTACTTTAATTTTTTTGGATTTCATATAAATTTTTAGTCAAATTGTAATAAAGGAATTTGAACCAACTTCGATTTATTTGAATTTTGATGAATTTTTTTGTTGGAGGAGCTAAATTTGTGTGAATTTAGATGAAATTTACTTTCATTTTTTGGATTTTATATAAATTTTTATTCAAATTGTAATAATGGAATTTGAACCAACTTGGATTTTTTTGGATTTTGATGAATTTTTTTGTTGGAGGAGCTAAATTTGAGTGAATTTAGATGAAATTTACTTTTATTTTTTTTGGATTTTATATAAATTTTTAATCAAATTGTAATAAAGTAATTTGAAACCAACTTCGATTTTTTTGGATTTTGATGGGTTTTTTGTTGGAGTTAAATTTGAGTGAATTTAGTAGAAATTTACTTCTACTTTTTTGATTTCATATAAATTTTTAGTCAAATTGTAATAAAGTACTTTGAAACCAACTTCGATTTTTTTGGATTTTGATGAATTTTTTTGTTGGAGGAGCTAAATTTGAGTGAATTTAGATGAAATTTACTTTTATTTTTTGTATTTTATATAAATTTTTAGTCAAATAGTAATAAAGGAATTTGAACCAACTTCGATTTTTTTGGATTTTGATGATTTTTTTTGTTGGAGGAGTTAAATTTAAGTGAATTTAGATGAAATTTACTTCTATTTTTTTTGATTTCATATAAATTTTTAGTCAAATAGTAATAAAGGAATTTGAACCAACTTCGATTTTTTTGGATTTTGATGATTTTGGTTGTTGGAGGAGTTAAATTTGAGTAAATATAGATGAAATTAACACCTTATTTTTGGATTTTATATAAATTTTTAGTCAAATTGTAATAAAGGAATTTGAAACTAACTTCGATTTTTTTGGATTTTGATGATTTTGGTTGTTGGAGGAGTTAAATTTGATTGAATTTAGATGAAATTTACTTTCATTTTTTTGGATTTTATATAAATTTTTAGTCAAATTGTAATAAAGTACATTGAAACCAACTTCGATTTTTTTTGGATTTTGATGAGTTTTATTGTTGGAGGAGTTAAATTTGAGTAAATCTAGATGAAATTAACACCTATTTTTTTGGATTTTATATAAATTTTTAGTCAAATTGTAATAAAGTAATTTGAAACCAATTTCGATTTTTTTTGGATTTTGATGAGTTTTTTTGTTGGAGGAGTTAAATTTGAGTGAATTTAGTAGAAATTTATTTCTATTTTTTTTGATTTCATATAAATTTTTAGTCAAACTGTAATAAAGTACTTAGAAACCAACTTCGATTTTTTTGATTTTTGATGAATTTTTTTGTTGGAGGAGCTAAATTTGAGTGAATTTAGATGAAATTTACTTTTATTTTTTGTATTTTATATAAATTTTTAGTCAAATTGTAATAAAGGGAAATGAAATAACTTCGATTTTTTTGGATTTTGATGAATTTTTTTGTAGGAGGAGCTAAATTTGATTGAATTTAGATGAAATTTACTTTCATTTTTTGGATTTTATATAAATTTTTAGTCAAATTGTAATAATGGAATTTGAACCAACTTGGATTTTTTTGGATTTTGATGAATTTTTTTGTTGGAGGAGCTAAATTTGAGTGAATTTAGATGAAATTTACTTTTATTTTTTTTGGATTTTATATAAATTTTTAATCAAATTGTAATAAAGTAATTTGAAACCAACTTCGATTTTTTTGGATTTTGATGGGTTTTTTGTTGGAGTTAAATTTGAGTGAATTTAGTAGAAATTTACTTCTATTTTCTTGATTTCATATAAATTTTTAGTCAAATTGTAATAAAGTACTTTGAAACCAACTTCGATTTTTTTGGATTTTGATGAATTTTTTTGTTGGAGGAGCTAAATTTGAGTGAATTTAGATGAAATTTACTTTTATTTTTTGTATTTTATATAAATTTTTAGTCAAATAGTAATAAAGGAATTTGAACCAACTTCGATTTTTTTGGATTTTGATGATTTTGGTTGTTGGAGGAGTTAAATTTGAGTAAATTTAGATGAAATTAACACCTTATTTTTGGATTTTATATAAATTTTTAGTCAAATTGTAATAAAGGGATTTGAAACAACTTCGATTTTTTTGGATTTTGATGAATTTTTTTGTAGGAGGAGCTAAATTTGATTGAATTTAGATGAAATTTACTTTCATCTTTTTGGATTTTATATAAATTTTTAGTCAAATTGTAATAAAGTACATTGAAACCAACTTGGATTTTTTTGGATTTTGATGAATTTTTTTGTTGGAGGAGCTAAATTTGAGTGAATTTAGATGAAATTTACTTTTATTTTTTTGGATTTTATATAAATTTTTAATCAAATTGTAATAAAGTAATTTGAAACCAACTTCGATTTCTTTGGATTTTGATGAGTATTTTGTTGGAGTTAAATTTGAGTGAATTTAGTAGAAATTTACTTCTATTTTATTGATTTCATATAAATTTTTAGTCAAATTGTAATAAAGTACTTTGAAACCAACTTCGATTTTTTTGGATTTTGATGAATTTTTTTGTTGGAGGAGCTAAATTTGAGTGAATTTAGATGAAATTTACTTTTATTTTTTTGTATTTTATATAAATTTTTAGTCAAACTGTAATAAAGCAATTTGAACCAACTTCGATTTTTTTGGATTTTGATGAGTTTTTTTGTTTGGAGGAGCTAAATTTGAGTGAATTTAGATGAAATTTACTTTTACTTTTTTGGATTTTATATAAATTTTTAGTCAAATTGTAATAAAGGAATTTGAACCAACTTCGTTTTTTTTGGATTTTGGTGATTTTGGTTGTTGGAGGAGTTAAATTTGAGTAAATCTAGATGAAATTAACACCTATTTTTTGGATTTTATATAAATTTTTAGTCAAATTGTAATAAAGGAATTTGAAACCAACTTCGATTTTTTTGGATTTTGATGAATTTTTTTGTTGGAGGAGCTAAATTTGTGTGAATTTAGATGAAATTTACTTTCATTTTTTGGATTTTATATAAATTTTTAGTCAAATTGTAATAAAGGAATTTGAACCAACTTCAATTTTTTTGGATTTTGATGAGTTTTTTTGTTGGAGGAGTTAAATTTGAGTGAATTTAGATGAAATTTACTTCTATTTTTTTTGATTTCATATAAATTTTTAGTCAAATAGTAATAAAGGAATTTGAATCAACTTCGATTTTTTTGGATTTTGATGAGTTTTTTTGTTGGAGGAGTTAAATTTGAGTGAATTTAGATGAAATTTACTTCTATTTTTTTTGATTTCATATAAATTTTTAGTCAAATAGTAATAAAGGAATTTGAACCAACTTCGATTTTTTTGGATTTTGATGATTTTGGTTGTTGGAGGAGTTAAATTTGAGTAAATATAGATGAAATTAACACCTTATTTTTGGATATTATATAAATTTTTAGTCAAATTGTAATAAAGGAATTTGAAACCAACTTCGATTTTTTTGGATTTTGATGAATTTTTTTGTTGGAGGAGCTAAATTTGTGTGAATTTAGATGAAATTTACTTTCATTTTTTGGATTTTATATAAATATTTAGTCAAATTGTAATAAAGGAATTTGAACCAACTTCGATTTTTTGGGATTTTGATGAGTTTTTTTGTTGGAGTTAAATTTGAGTGAATTTAGATGAAATTTACTTCTATTTTTTTTGATTTCATATAAATTTTTAGTCAAATAGTAATAAAGGAATTTGAACCAAATTCGATTTTTTTGGATTTTGATGAGTTTTTTTGTTGGAGGAGTTAAATTTGAGTGAATTTAGATGAAATTTACTTCTATTTTTTTTTATTTCATATAAATTTTTAGTCAAATAGTAATAAAGGAATTTGAACCAACTTCGATTATTTTGGATTTTGATGATTTTGGTTGTTGGAGGAGTTAAATTTGAGTAAATTTAGATGAAATTAACACCTTATTTTTGGATTTTATATAAATTTTTAGTCAAATTGTAATAAAGGGATTTGAAACAACTTCGATTTTTTTGGATTTTGATGAATTTTTTGTAGGAGGAGCTAAATTTGATTGAATTTAGATGAAATTTACTTTCATCTTTTTGGATTTTATATAAATTTTTAGTCAAATTGTAATAAAGTACATTGAAACCAACTTGGATTTTTTTGAATTTTGATGAATTTTTTTGTTGGAGGAGCTAAATTTGAGTGAATTTAGATGAAATTTACTTTCATTTTTTGGATTTTATATAAATTTTTAGTCAAATTGTAATAAAGGAATTTGAACCAACTTCGATTTTTTTGGATTTTGATGAGTTTTTTTGTTGGAGGAGTTAAATTTGAGTGAATTTAGATGAAATTTACTTCTATTTTTTTTATTTCATATAAATTTTTAGCCAAATAGTAATAAAGGAATTTGAACCAACTTCGATTTTTTTGGATTTTGATGATTTTGGTTGTTGGAGGAGTTAAATTTGATTGAATTTAGATGAAATTTACTTTCATTTTTTTGGATTTTATATAAATTTTTAGTCAAATTGTAATAAAGTACATTGAAACCAACTTCGATTTTTTTTGGATTTTGATGAGTTTTATTGTTGGAGGAGTTAAATTTGAGTAAATCTAGATGAAATTAACACCTATTTTTTTGGATTTTATATAAATTTTTAGTCAAATTGTAATAAAGTAATTTGAAACCAACTTCGATTTTTTTTGGATTTTGATGAGTTTTTTTGTTGGAGGAGTTAAATTTGAGTGAATTTAGTAGAAATTTATTTCTATTTTTTTTGATTTCATATAAATTTTTAGTCAAACTGTAATAAAGTACTTAGAAACCAACTTCGATTTTTTTGAATTTTGATGAATTTTTTTGTTGGAGGAGCTAAATTTGAGTGAATTTAGATGAAATTTACTTTTATTTTTTGTATTTTATATAAATTTTTAGTCAAATTGTAATAAAGCAATTTGATCCAACTACGATTTTTTTGGATTTTGATGAGTTTTTTTGTTTGGAGGAGCTAAATTTGAGTGAATTTAGATGAAATTTACTTTAATTTTTTTGGATTTCATATAAATTTTTAGTCAAATTGTAATAAAGGAATTTGAACCAACTTCGATTTTTTTGAATTTTGATGAATTTTTTTGTTGGAGGAGCTAAATTTGTGTGAATTTAGATGAAATTTACTTACATTTTGGGATTTTATATAAATTTTTAGTCAAATAGTAATAAAGGAATTTGAACCAACTTCGATTTTTTTGGATTTTGATGAGTTTTTTTGTTGGAGGAGTTAAATTTGAGTGAATTTAGATGAAATTTACTTCTATTTTTTTTGATTTCATATAAATTTTTAGTCAAATAGTAATAAAGGAATTTGAACCAACTTCGATTTTTTTGGATTTTGATGATTTTGGTTGTTGGAGGAGTTAAATTTGAGTAAATTTAGATGAAATTAACACCTTATTTTTGGATTTTATATAAATTTTTAGTCAAATTGTAATAAAGGGATTTGAAACAACTTCGATTTTTTTGGATTTTGATGAATTTTTTGTAGGAGGAGCTAAATTTGATTGAATTTAGATGAAATTTACTTTCATCTTTTTGGATTTTATATAAATTTTTAGTCAAATTGTAATAAAGTACATTGAAACCAACTTGGATTTTTTTGAATTTTGATGAATTTTTTTGTTGGAGGAGCTAAATTTGAGTGAATTTAGATGAAATTTACTTTCATCTTTTTGGATTTTATATAAATTTTTAGTCAAATTGTAATAAAGTACATTGAAACCAACTTGGATTTTTTTGAATTTTGATGAATTTTTTTGTTGGAGGAGCTAAATTTGAGTGAATTTAGATGAAATTTACTTTCATTTTTTGGATTTTATATAAATTTTTAGTCAAATTGTAATAAAGGAATTTGAACCAACTTCGATTTTTTTGGATTTTGATGAGTTTTTTTGTTGGAGGAGTTAAATTTGAGTGAATTTAGATGAAATTTACTTCTATTTTTTTTGATTTCATATAAATTTTTAGTCAAATAGTAATAAAGGAATTTGAACCAACTTCGATTTTTTTGGATTTTGATGATTTTGGTTGTTGGAGGAGTTAAATTTGATTGAATTTAGATGAAATTTACTTTCATTTTTTTGGATTTTATATAAATTTTTAGTCAAATTGTAATAAAGTACATTGAAACCAACTTCGATTTTTTTTGGATTTTGATGAGTTTTATTGTTGGAGGAGTTAAATTTGAGTAAATCTAGATGAAATTAACACCTATTTTTTTTGATTTTATATAAATTTTTAGTCAAATTGTAATAAAGTAATTTGAAACCAACTTCGATTTTTTTTGGATTTTGATGAGTTTTTTTGTTGGAGGAGTTAAATTTGAGTGAATTTAGTAGAAATTTATTTCTATTTTTTTTGATTTCATATAAATTTTTAGTCAAACTGTAATAAAGTACTTAGAAACCAACTTCGATTTTTTTGAATTTTGATGAATTTTTTTGTTGGAGGAGCTAAATTTGAGTGAATTTAGATGAAATTTACTTTTATTTTTTGTATTTTATATAAATTTTTAGTCAAATTGTAATAAAGGGAAATGAAATAACTTCGATTTTTTTGGATTTTGATGAATTTTTTTGTAGGAGGAGCTAAATTTGATTGAATTTAGATGAAATTTACTTTCATTTTTTTGGATTTTATATAAATTTTTAGTCAAATTGTAATAAAGTATATTGAAACCAACTTGGATTTTTTTGGATTTTGATGAATTTTTTTGTTGGAGGAGCTAAATTTGAGTGAATTTAGATGAAATTTACTTTTATTTTTTTGGATTTTATATAAATTTTTAATCAAATTGTAATAAAGTAATTTGAAACCAACTTCGATTTTTTTGGATTTTGATGAGTTTTTTGTTGGAGTTAAATTTGAGTGAATTTAGTAGAAATTTACTTCTATTTTTTTGATTTCATATAAATTTTTAGTCAAATTGTAATAAAGTACTTTGAAACCAACTTCGATTTTTTTGGATTTTGATGAATTTTTTTGTTGGAGGAGCTAAATTTGAGTGAATTTAGATGAAATTTACTTTTATTTTTTTGTATTTTATATAAATTTTTAGTCAAATTGTAATAAAGCAATTTGAACCAACTTCGATTTTTTTGGATTTTGATGAGTTTTTTTGTTTGGAGGAGCTAAATTTGAGTGAATTTAGATGAAATTTACTTTTACTTTTTTGGATTTTATATAAATTTTTAGTCAAATTGTAATAAAGGAATTTGAACCAACTTCGATTTTTTTGGATTTTGATGAGTTTTTTTGTTGGAGGAGTTAAATTTGAGTGAATTTAGTAGAAATTTATTTGTATTTTTTTTTATTTCTTTTAAATTTTTAGTCAAACTGTAATAAAGTACTTAGAAACCAACTTCAATTTTTTGAATTTTGATGAATTTTTTTGTTGGAGGAGCTAAATTTGAGTGAATTTAGATGAAATTTACTTTTATTTTTTGTATTTTATATAAATTTTTAGTCAAATTGTAATAAAGCAATTTGATCCAACTACGATTTTTTTGGATTTTGATGAGTTTTTTTGTTTGGAGGAGCTAAATTTGAGTGAATTTAGATGAAATTTACTTTAATTTTTTTGGATTTCATATAAATTTTTAGTCAAATTGTAATAAAGGAATTTGAACCAACTTCGATTTATTTGAATTTTGATGAATTTTTTTGTTGGAGGAGCTAAATTTGTGTGAATTTAGATGAAATTTACTTTCATTTTTTGGATTTTATATAAATTTTTATTCAAATTGTAATAATGGAATTTGAACCAACTTGGATTTTTTTGGATTTTGATGAATTTTTTTGTTGGAGGAGCTAAATTTGAGTGAATTTAGATGAAATTTACTTTTATTTTTTTTGGATTTTATATAAATTTTTAATCAAATTGTAATAAAGTAATTTGAAACCAACTTCGATTTTTTTGGATTTTGATGGGTTTTTTGTTGGAGTTAAATTTGAGTGAATTTAGTAGAAATTTACTTCTACTTTTTTGATTTCATATAAATTTTTAGTCAAATTGTAATAAAGTACTTTGAAACCAACTTCGATTTTTTTGGATTTTGATGAATTTTTTTGTTGGAGGAGCTAAATTTGAGTGAATTTAGATGAAATTTACTTTTATTTTTTGTATTTTATATAAATTTTTAGTCAAATAGTAATAAAGGAATTTGAACCAACTTCGATTTTTTTGGATTTTGATGATTTTTTTTGTTGGAGGAGTTAAATTTGAGTGAATTTAGATGAAATTTACTTCTATTTTTTTTGATTTCATATAAATTTTTAGTCAAATAGTAATAAAGGAATTTGAACCAACTTCGATTTTTTTGGATTTTGATGATTTTGGTTGTTGGAGGAGTTAAATTTGAGTAAATATAGATGAAATTAACACCTTATTTTTGGATTTTATATAAATTTTTAGTCAAATTGTAATAAAGGAATTTGAAACCAACTTCGATTTTTTTGGATTTTGATGATTTTGGTTGTTGGAGGAGTTAAATTTGATTGAATTTAGATGAAATTTACTTTCATTTTTTTGGATTTTATATAAATTTTTAGTCAAATTGTAATAAAGTACATTGAAACCAACTTCGATTTTTTTTGGATTTTGATGAGTTTTATTGTTGGAGGAGTTAAATTTGAGTAAATCTAGATGAAATTAACACCTATTTTTTTGGATTTTATATAAATTTTTAGTCAAATTGTAATAAAGTAATTTGAAACCAATTTCGATTTTTTTTGGATTTTGATGTGTTTTTTTGTTGGAGGAGTTAAATTTGAGTGAATTTAGTAGAAATTTATTTCTATTTTTTTTGATTTCATATAAATTTTTAGTCAAACTGTAATAAAGTACTTAGAAACCAACTTCGATTTTTTTGATTTTTGATGAATTTTTTTGTTGGAGGAGCTAAATTTGAGTGAATTTAGATGAAATTTACTTTTATTTTTTGTATTTTATATAAATTTTTAGTCAAATTGTAATAAAGGGAAATGAAATAACTTCGATTTTTTTGGATTTTGATGAATTTTTTTGTAGGAGGAGCTAAATTTGATTGAATTTAGATGAAATTTACTTTCATTTTTTGGATTTTATATAAATTTTTAGTCAAATTGTAATAATGGAATTTGAACCAACTTGGATTTTTTTGATTTTGATGAATTTTTTTGTTGGAGGAGCTAAATTTGAGTGAATTTAGATGAAATTTACTTTTATTTTTTTTGGATTTTATATAAATTTTTAATCAAATTGTAATAAAGTAATTTGAAACCAACTTCGATTTTTTTGGATTTTGATGGGTTTTTTGTTGGAGTTAAATTTGAGTGAATTTAGTAGAAATTTACTTCTATTTTTTTGATTTCATATAAATTTTTAGTCAAATTGTAATAAAGTACTTTGAAACCAACTTCGATTTTTTTGGATTTTGATGAATTTTTTTGTTGGAGGAGCTAAATTTGAGTGAATTTAGATGAAATTTACTTTTATTTTTTGTATTTTATATAAATTTTTAGTCAAATAGTAATAAAGGAATTTGAACCAACTTCGATTTTTTTGGATTTTGATGATTTTGGTTGTTGGAGGAGTTAAATTTGAGTAAATTTAGATGAAATTAACACCTTATTTTTGGATTTTATATAAATTTTTAGTCAAATTGTAATAAAGGGATTTGAAACAACTTCGATTTTTTTGGATTTTGATGAATTTTTTTGTAGGAGGAGCTAAATTTGATTGAATTTAGATGAAATTTACTTTCATCTTTTTGGATTTTATATAAATTTTTAGTCAAATTGTAATAAAGTACATTGAAACCAACTTGGATTTTTTTGGATTTTGATGAATTTTTTTGTTGGAGGAGCTAAATTTGAGTGAATTTAGATGAAATTTACTTTTATTTTTTTGGATTTTATATAAATTTTTAATCAAATTGTAATAAAGTAATTTGAAACCAACTTCGATTTCTTTGGATTTTGATGAGTATTTTGTTGGAGTTAAATTTGAGTGAATTTAGTAGAAATTTACTTCTATTTTATTGATTTCATATAAATTTTTAGTCAAATTGTAATAAAGTACTTTGAAACCAACTTCGATTTTTTTGGATTTTGATGAATTTTTTTGTTGGAGGAGCTAAATTTGAGTGAATTTAGATGAAATTTACTTTTATTTTTTTGTATTTTATATAAATTTTTAGTCAAACTGTAATAAAGCAATTTGAACCAACTTCGATTTTTTTGGATTTTGATGAGTTTTTTTGTTTGGAGGAGCTAAATTTGAGTGAATTTAGATGAAATTTACTTTTACTTTTTTGGATTTTATATAAATTTTTAGTCAAATTGTAATAAAGGAATTTGAACCAACTTCGTTTTTTTTGGATTTTGGTGATTTTGGTTGTTGGAGGAGTTAAATTTGAGTAAATCTAGATGAAATTAACACCTATTTTTTGGATTTTATATAAATTTTTAGTCAAATTGTAATAAAGGAATTTGAAACCAACTTCGATTTTTTTGGATTTTGATGAATTTTTTTGTTGGAGGAGCTAAATTTGTGTGAATTTAGATGAAATTTACTTTCATTTTTTGGATTTTATATAAATTTTTAGTCAAATTGTAATAAAGGAATTTGAACCAACTTCAATTTTTTTGGATTTTGATGAGTTTTTTTGTTGGAGGAGTTAAATTTGAGTGAATTTAGATGAAATTTACTTCTATTTTTTTTGATTTCATATAAATTTTTAGTCAAATAGTAATAAAGGAATTTGAATCAACTTCGATTTTTTTGGATTTTGATGAGTTTTTTTGTTGGAGGAGTTAAATTTGAGTGAATTTAGATGAAATTTACTTCTATTTTTTTTGATTTCATATAAATTTTTAGTCAAATAGTAATAAAGGAATTTGAACCAACTTCGATTTTTTTGGATTTTGATGATTTTGGTTGTTGGAGGAGTTAAATTTGAGTAAATATAGATGAAATTAACACCTTATTTTTGGATATTATATAAATTTTTAGTCAAATTGTAATAAAGGAATTTGAAACCAACTTCGATTTTTTTGGATTTTGATGAATTTTTTTGTTGGAGGAGCTAAATTTGTGTGAATTTAGATGAAATTTACTTTCATTTTTTGGATTTTATATAAATTTTTAGTCAAATTGTAATAAAGGAATTTGAACCAACTTCGATTTTTTGGGATTTTGATGAGTTTTTTTGTTGGAGTTAAATTTGAGTGAATTTAGATGAAATTTACTTCTATTTTTTTTGATTTCATATAAATTTTTAGTCAAATAGTAATAAAGGAATTTGAACCAAATTCGATTTTTTTGGATTTTGATGAGTTTTTTTGTTGGAGGAGTTAAATTTGAGTGAATTTAGATGAAATTTACTTCTATTTTTTTTGATTTCATATAAATTTTTAGTCAAATAGTAATAAAGGAATTTGAACCAACTTCGATTATTTTGGATTTTGATGATTTTGGTTGTTGGAGGAGTTAAATTTGAGTAAATTTAGATGAAATTAACACCTTATTTTTGGATTTTATATAAATTTTTAGTCAAATTGTAATAAAGGGATTTGAAACAACTTCGATTTTTTTGGATTTTGATGAATTTTTTGTAGGAGGAGCTAAATTTGATTGAATTTAGATGAAATTTACTTTCATCTTTTTGGATTTTATATAAATTTTTAGTCAAATTGTAATAAAGTACATTGAAACCAACTTGGATTTTTTTGAATTTTGATGAATTTTTTTGTTGGAGGAGCTAAATTTGAGTGAATTTAGATGAAATTTACTTTCATTTTTTGGATTTTATATAAATTTTTAGTCAAATTGTAATAAAGGAATTTGAACCAACTTCGATTTTTTTGGATTTTGATGAGTTTTTTTGTTGGAGGAGTTAAATTTGAGTGAATTTAGATGAAATTTACTTCTATTTTTTTTATTTCATATAAATTTTTAGCCAAATAGTAATAAAGGAATTTGAACCAACTTCGATTTTTTTGGATTTTGATGATTTTGGTTGTTGGAGGAGTTAAATTTGATTGAATTTAGATGAAATTTACTTTCATTTTTTTGGATTTTATATAAATTTTTAGTCAAATTGTAATAAAGTACATTGAAACCAACTTCGATTTTTTTTGGATTTTGATGAGTTTTATTGTTGGAGGAGTTAAATTTGAGTAAATCTAGATGAAATTAACACCTATTTTTTTGGATTTTATATAAATTTTTAGTCAAATTGTAATAAAGTAATTTGAAACCAACTTCGATTTTTTTTGGATTTTGATGAGTTTTTTTGTTGGAGGAGTTAAATTTGAGTGAATTTAGTAGAAATTTATTTCTATTTTTTTTGATTTCATATAAATTTTTAGTCAAACTGTAATAAAGTACTTAGAAACCAACTTCGATTTTTTTGAATTTTGATGAATTTTTTTGTTGGAGGAGCTAAATTTGAGTGAATTTAGATGAAATTTACTTTTATTTTTTGTATTTTATATAAATTTTTAGTCAAATTGTAATAAAGCAATTTGATCCAACTACGATTTTTTTGGATTTTGATGAGTTTTTTTGTTTGGAGGAGCTAAATTTGAGTGAATTTAGATGAAATTTACTTTAATTTTTTTGGATTTCATATAAATTTTTAGTCAAATTGTAATAAAGGAATTTGAACCAACTTCGATTTTTTTGAATTTTGATGAATTTTTTTGTTGGAGGAGCTAAATTTGTGTGAATTTAGATGAAATTTACTTACATTTTGGGATTTTATATAAATTTTTAGTCAAATAGTAATAAAGGAATTTGAACCAACTTCGATTTTTTTGGATTTTGATGAGTTTTTTTGTTGGAGGAGTTAAATTTGAGTGAATTTAGATGAAATTTACTTCTATTTTTTTTTTTTTTGGATTTCATATAAATTTTTAGTCAAATAGTAATAAAGGAATTTGAACCAACTTAAATTTTTTTGGATTTTGATGATTTTGGTTGTTGGAGGAGTTAAATTTGAGTAAATATAGATGAAATTAACACCTTATTTTTGGATTTTATATAAATTTTTAGTCAAATTGTAATAAAGGAATTTGAAACCAACTTCGATTTTTTTGGATTTTGATGAATTTTTTTGTTGGAGGAGCTAAATTTGTGTGAATTTAGATGAAATTTACTTTCATTTTTTGGATTTTATATAAATTTTTAGTCAAATTGAAATAAAGGAATTTGAACCAACTTCGATTTTTTTGGATTTTGATGAGTTTTTTTGTTGGAGTTAAATTTGAGTGAATTTAGATGAAATTTACTTCTATTTTTTTTGATTTCATATAAATTTTTAGTCAAATAGTAATAAAGGAATTTGAACCAAATTCAATTTTTTTGGATTTTGATGAGTTTTTTTGTTGGAGGAGTTAAATTTGAGTGAATTTAGATGAAATTTACTTCTATTTTTTTTGATTTCATATAAATTTTTAGTCAAATAGTAATAAAGGAATTTGAACCAACTTCGATTTGTTTGGATTTTGATGAGTTTTTTTGTTGGAGGAGTTAAATTTGAGTGAATTTAGATGAAATTTACTTCTATTTTTTTTGATTTCATATAAATTTTTAGTCAAATAGTAATAAAGGAATTTGAACCAACTTAAATTTTTTTGGATTTTGATGATTTTGGTTGTTGGAGGAGTTAAATTTGAGTAAATATAGATGAAATTAACACCTTATTTTTGGATTTTATATAAATTTTTAGTCAAATTGTAATAAAGGAATTTGAAACCAACTTCGATTTTTTTGGATTTTGATGAATTTTTTTGTTGGAGGAGCTAAATTTGTGTGAATTTAGATGAAATTTACTTTCATTTTTTGGATTTTATATAAATTTTTAGTCAAATTGAAATAAAGGAATTTGAACCAACTTCGATTTTTTTGGATTTTGATGAGTTTTTTTGTTGGAGTTAAATTTGAGTGAATTTAGATGAAATTTACTTCTATTTTTTTTGATTTCATATAAATTTTTAGTCAAATAGTAATAAAGGAATTTGAACCAAATTCAATTTTTTTGGATTTTGATGAGTTTTTTTGTTGGAGGAGTTAAATTTGAGTGAATTTAGATGAAATTTACTTCTATTTTTTTTGATTTCATATAAATTTTTAGTCAAATAGTAATAAAGGAATTTGAACCAACTTCGATTTTTTTGGATTTTGATGAGTTTTTTTGTTGGAGGAGTTAAATTTGAGTGAATTTAGATGAAATTTACTTCTATTTTTTTTGATTTCATATAAATTTTTAGTCAAATAGTAATAAAGGAATTTGAACCAACTTCGATTTTTTTGGATTTTGATGATTTTGGTTGTTGGAGGAGTTAAATTTGAGTAAATATAGATGAAATTAACACCTTATTTTTGGATTTTATATAAATTTTTAGTCAAATTGTAATAAAGGAATTTGAAACCAACTTCGATTTTTTTGGATTTTGATGAATTTTTTTGTTGGAGGAGCTAAATTTGTGTGAATTTAGATGAAATTTACTTTTATTTTTTGTATTTTATATAAATTTTTAGTCAAATAGTAATAAAGGAATTTGAACCAACTTCGATTTTTTTGGATTTTGATGTGTTTTATTGTTGGAGGAGTTAAATTTGAGTAAATCTAGATGAAATTAACACCTATTTTTTTGGATTTTATATAAATTTTTAGTCAAATTGTAATAAAGTAATTTGAAAGTAACTTCGATTTTTTTTGGATTTTGATGAGTTTTTTTGTTGGAGGAGTTAAATTTTTAGTGAATTTAGTAGAAATTTATTTCTATTTTTTTTGATTTCATATAAATTTTTAGTCAAACTGTAATAAAGTACTTAGAAACCAACTTCGATTTTTTTGAATTTTGATGAATTTTTTTGTTGGAGGAGTTAAATTTGAGTGAATTTAGATGAAATTTACTTCTATTTTTTTGATTTCATATAAATTTTTAGTCAAATAGTAATAAAGGAATTTGAAACAACTTCGATTTTTTTGGATTTTGATGATTTTGGTTGTTGGAGGAGTTAAATTTGTGTAAATTTAGATGAAATTAACACCTTATTTTTGGATTTTATATAAATTTTTAGTCAAATTGTAATAAAGGGATTTGAAACAACTTCGATTTTTTTGGATTTTGATGAATTTTTTGTAGGAGGAGCTAAATTTGATTGAATTTAGATGAAATTTACTTTCATCATTTTGGATTTTATATAAATTTTTAGTCAAATTGTAATAAAGTACATTGAAACCAACTTGGATTTTTTTGAATTTTGATGAATTTTTTTGTTGGAGGAGCTAAATTTGAGTGAATTTAGATGAAATTTACTTTCATCTTTTTGGATTTTATATAAATTTTTAGTCAAATTGTAATAAAGTACATTGAAACCAACTTGGATTTTTTTGAATTTTGATGAATTTTTTTGTTGGAGGAGCTAAATTTTAGTGAATTTAGATGAAATTTACTTTTATTTTTTTTGATTTTATATAAATTTTTAATCAAATTGTAATAAAGTAATTTGAAAACAACTTCGATTTTTTTGGATTTTGATGAGTTTTTTGTTGGAGTTAAATTTGAGTGAATTTAGTAGAAATTTACTTCTATTTTTTTGATTTCATATAAATTTTTAGTCAAATTGTAATAAAGTACTTTGAAACCAACTTCGATTTTTTTGGATTTTGATGAATTTTTTTGTTGGAGGAGCTAAATTTGAGTGAATTTAGATGAAATTTACTTTTATTTTTTTGTATTTTATATAAATTTTTAGTCAAATTGTAATAAAGCAATTTGAACCAACTTCGATTTTTTTGATTTTGATGAGTTTTTTTGTTTGGAGGAGCTAAATTTGAGTGAATTTAGATGAAATTTACTTTTACTTTTTTGGATTTTATATAAATTTTTAGTCAAATTGTAATAAAGGAATTTGAACCAACTTCGATTTTTTTGGATTTTGATGAGTTTTTTTGTTGGAGGAGTTAAATTTGAGTGAATTTAGTAGAAATTTATTTGTATTTTTTTTTATTTCTTTTAAATTTTTAGTCAAACTGTAATAAAGTACTTAGAAACCAACTTCGATTTTTTTGAATTTTGATGAATTTTTTTGTTGGAGGAGCTAAATTTGAGTGAATTTAGATGAAATTTACTTTTATTTTTTGTATTTTATATAAATTTTTAGTCAAATTGTAATAAAGCAATTTGATCCAACTACGATTTTTTTGGATTTTGATGAGTTTTTTTGTTTGGAGGAGCTAAATTTGAGTGAATTTAGATGAAATTTACTTTAATTTTTTTGGATTTCATATAAATTTTTAGTCAAATTGTAATAAAGGAATATGAACCAACTTCGATTTATTTGAATTTTGATGAATTTTTTTGTTGGAGGAGCTAAATTTGTGTGAATTTAGATGAAATTTACTTTCATTTTTTGGATTTTATATAAATTTTTAGTCAAATTGTAATAATGGAATTTGAACCAACTTGGATTTTTTTGGATTTTGATGAATTTTTTTGTTGGAGGAGCTAAATTTGAGTGAATTTAGATGAAATTTACTTTTATTTTTTTTGGATTTTATATAAATTTTTAATCAAATTGTAATAAAGTAATTTGAAACCAACTTCGATTTTTTTGGATTTTGATGGGTTTTTTGTTGGAGTTAAATTTGAGTGAATTTAGTAGAAATTTACTTCTATTTTTTTGATTTCATATAAATTTTTAGTCAAATTGTAATAAAGTACTTTGAAACCAACTTCGATTTTTTTGGATTTTGATGAATTTTTTTGTTGGAGGAGCTAAATTTGAGTGAATTTAGATGAAATTTACTTTTATTTTTTGTATTTTATATAAATTTTTAGTCAAATAGTAATAAAGGAATTTGAACCAACTTCGATTTTTTTGGATTTTGATGAGTTTTTTTGTTTGGAGGAGCTAAATTTGAGTGAATTTACATGAAATTTACTTTTACTTTTTTGGATTTTATATAAATTTTTAGTCAAATTGTAATAAAGGAATTTGAACCAACTTCGATTTTTTTGGATTTTGATGAGTTTTTTTGTTGGAGGAGTTAAATTTGAGTGAATTTAGTAGAAATTTATTTGTATTTTTTTTTATTTCTTTTAAATTTTTAGTCAAACTGTAATAAAGTACTTAGAAACCAACTTCGATTTTTTTGAATTTTGATGAATTTTTTTGTTGGAGGAGCTAAATTTGAGTGAATTTAGATGAAATTTACTTTTATTTTTTGTATTTTATATAAATTTTTAGTCAAATTGTAATAAAGGGAAATGAAATAACTTCGATTTTTTTGGATTTTGATGAATTTTTTTGTAGGAGGAGCTAAATTTGATTGAATTTAGATGAAATTTACTTTCATTTTTTGGATTTTATATAAATTTTTAGTTAAATTGTAATAAAGTATATTGAAACCAACTTGGATTTTTTTGGATTTTGATGAATTTTTTTGTTGGAGGAGCTAAATTTGAGTGAATTTAGATGAAATTTACTTTTATTTTTTTGTATTTTATATAAATTTTTAGTCAAATTGTAATAAAGCAATTTGAACCAACTTCGATTTTTTTGGATTTTGATGAGTTTTTTTGTTTGGAGGAGCTAAATTTGAGTGAATTTAGATGAAATTTACTTTTACTTTTTTGGATTTTATATAAATTTTTAGTCAAATTGTAATAAAGGAATTTGAACCAACTTCGATTATTTTGGATTTTGATGAGTTTTTTTGTTGGAGGAGTTAAATTTGAGTGAATTTAGTAGAAATTTATTTGTATTTTTTTTTATTTCTTTTAAATTTTTAGTCAAACTGTAATAAAGTACTTAGAAACCAACTTCGATTTTTTTGAATTTTGATGAATTTTTTTGTTGGAGGAGCTAAATTTGAGTGAATTTAGATGAAATTTACTTTTATTTTTGTATTTTATATAAATTTTTAGTCAAATTGTAATAAAGCAATTTGATCCAACTACGATTTTTTTGGATTTTGATGAGTTTTTTTGTTTGGAGGAGCTAAATTTGAGTGAATTTAGATGAAATTTACTTTAATTTTTTTGGATTTCATATAAATTTTTAGTCAAATTGTAATAAAGGAATTTGAACCAACTTCGATTTATTTGAATTTTGATGAATTTTTTTGTTGGAGGTGCTAAATTTGTGTGAATTTAGATGAAATTTACTTTCATTTTTTGGATTTTATATAAATTTTTAGTCAAATTGTAATAATGGAATTTGAACCAACTTGGATTTTTTTGGATTTTGATGAATTTTTTTGTTGGAGGAGCTAAATTTGAGTGAATTTAGATGAAATTTACTTTTATTTTTTTTGGATTTTATATAAATTTTTAATCAAATTGTAATAAAGTAATTTGAAACCAACTTCGATTTTTTTGGATTTTGATGGGTTTTTTGTTGGAGTTAAATTTGAGTGAATTTAGTAGAAATTTACTTCTATTTTTTTGATTTCATATAAATTTTTAGTCAAATTGTAATAAAGTACTTTGAAACCAACTTCGATTTTTTTGGATTTTGATTAATTTTTTTGTTGGAGGAGCTAAATTTGAGTGAATTTAGATGAAATTTACTTTTATTTTTTGTATTTTATATAAATTTTTAGTCAAATAGTAATAAAGGAATTTGAACCAACTTCGATTTTTTTGGATTTTGATGTGTTTTATTGTTGGAGGAGTTAAATTTGAGTAAATCTAGATGAAATTAACACCTATTTTTTTGGATTTTATATAAATTTTTAGTCAAATTGTAATAAAGTAATTTGAAAGTAACTTCGATTTTTTTTGGATTTTGATGAGTTTTTTTGTTGGAGGAGTTAAATTTTTAGTGAATTTAGTAGAAATTTATTTCTATTTTTTTTGATTTCATATAAATTTTTAGTCAAACTGTAATAAAGTACTTAGAAACCAACTTCGATTTTTTTGAATTTTGATGAATTTTTTTGTTGGAGGAGCTAAATTTGAGTGAATTTAGATGAAATTTACTTTTATTTTTTGTATTTTATATAAATTTTTAGTCAAATTGTAATAAAGGGAAATGAAATAACTTCGATTTTTTTTGGATTTTGATGAGTTTTTTTGTTGGAGGAGTTAAATTTGAGTGAATTTAGATGAAATTTACTTCTATTTTTTTGATTTCATATAAATTTTTAGTCAAATAGTAATAAAGGAATTTGAAACAACTTCGATTTTTTTGGATTTTGATGATTTTGGTTGTTGGAGGAGTTAAATTTGTGTAAATTTAGATGAAATTAACACCTTATTTTTGGATTTTATATAAATTTTTAGTCAAATTGTAATAAAGGGATTTGAAACAACTTCGATTTTTTTGGATTTTGATGAATTTTTTGTAGGAGGAGCTAAATTTGATTGAATTTAGATGAAATTTACTTTCATCTTTTTGGATTTTATATAAATTTTTAGTCAAATTGTAATAAAGTACATTGAAACCAACTTGGATTTTTTTGAATTTTGATGAATTTTTTTGTTGGAGGAGCTAAATTTGAGTGAATTTAGATGAAATTTACTTTCATCTTTTTGGATTTTATATAAATTTTTAGTCAAATTGTAATAAAGTACATTGAAACCAACTTGGATTTTTTTGAATTTTGATGAATTTTTTTGTTGGAGGAGCTAAATTTTAGTGAATTTAGATGAAATTTACTTTTATTTTTTTTGATTTTATATAAATTTTTAATCAAATTGTAATAAAGTAATTTGAAAACAACTTCGATTTTTTTGGATTTTGATGAGTTTTTTGTTGGAGTTAAATTTGAGTGAATTTAGTAGAAATTTACTTCTATTTTTTTGATTTCATATAAATTTTTAGTCAAATTGTAATAAAGTACTTTGAAACCAACTTCGATTTTTTTGGATTTTGATGAATTTTTTTGTTGGAGGAGCTAAATTTGAGTGAACTTAGATGAAATTTACTTTTATTTTTTTGTATTTTATATAAATTTTTAGTCAAATTGTAATAAAGCAATTTGAACCAACTTCGATTTTTTTGATTTTGATGAGTTTTTTTGTTTGGAGGAGCGAAATTTGAGTGAATTTAGATGAAATTTACTTTTACTTTTTTGGATTTTATATAAATTTTTAGTCAAATTGTAATAAAGGAATTTGAACCAACTTCGATTTTTTTGGATTTTGATGAGTTTTTTTGTTGGAGGAGTTAAATTTGAGTGAATTTAGTAGAAATTTATTTGTATTTTTTTTTATTTCTTTTAAATTTTTAGTCAAACTGTAATAAAGTACTTAGAAACCAACTTCGATTTTTTTGAATTTTGATGAATTTTTTTGTTGGAGGAGCTAAATTTGAGTGAATTTAGATGAAATTTACTTTTATTTTTTGTATTTTATATAAATTTTTAGTCAAATTGTAATAAAGCAATTTGATCCAACTACGATTTTTTTGGATTTTGATGAGTTTTTTTGTTTGGAGGAGCTAAATTTGAGTGAATTTAGATGAAATTTACTTTAATTTTTTTGGATTTTATATAAATTTTTAATCAAATTGTAATAAAGTAATTTGAAAACAACTTCGATTTTTTTGGATTTTGATGAGTTTTTTTGTTGGAGGAGTTAAATTTGAGTGAATTTAGATGAAATTTACTTCTATTTTTTTTGATTTCATATAAATTTTTAGTCAAATAGTAATAAAGGAATTTGAACCAACTTCGATTTTTTTGGATTTTGATGATTTTGGTTGTTGGAGGAGTTAAATTTGAGTAAATTTAGATGAAATTAACACCTTATTTTTGGATTTTATATAAATTTTTAGTCAAATTGTAATAAAGGGATTTGAAACAACTTCGATTTTTTTGGATTTTGATGAATTTTTTGTAAGAGGAGCTAAATTTGATTGAATTTAGATGAAATTTACTTTCATCTTTTTGGATTTTATATAAATTTTTAGTCAAATTGTAATAAAGTACATTGAAACCAACTTGGATTTTTTTGAATTTTGATGAATTTTTTTGTTGGAGGAGCTAAATTTGAGTGAATTTAGATGAAATTTACTTTCATTTTTTGGATTTTATATAAATTTTTAGTCAAATTGTAATAAAGGAATTTGAACCAACTTCGATTTTTTTGGATTTTGATGAGTTTTTTTGTTGGAGGAGTTAAATTTGAGTGAATTTAGATGAAATTTACTTCTATTTTTTTTGATTTCATATAAATTTTTAGTCAAATAGTAATAAAGGAATTTGAACCAACTTCGATTTTTTTGGATTTTGATGATTTTGGTTGTTGGAGGAGTTAAATTTGATTGAATTTAGATGAAATTTACTTTCATTTTTTTGGATTTTATATAAATTTTTAGTCAAATTGTAATGAAGTACATTGAAACCAACTTCGATTTTTTTTGGATTTTGATGAGTTTTATTGTTGGAGGAGTTAAATTTGAGTAAATCTAGATGAAATTAACACCTATTTTTTTGGATTTTATATAAATTTTTAGTCAAATTGTAATAAAGTAATTTGAAACCAACTTCGATTTTTTTTGGATTTTGATGAGTTTTTTTGTTGGAGGAGTTAAATTTTTAGTGAATTTAGTAGAAATTTATTTCTATTTTTTTTGATTTCATATAAATTTTTAGTCAAACTGTAATAAAGTACTTAGAAACCAACTTCGATTTTTTTGAATTTTGATGAATTTTTTTGTTGGAGGAGCTAAATTTGAGTGAATTTAGATGAAATTTACTTTTATTTTTTGTATTTTATATAAATTTTTAGTCAAATTGTAATAAAGGGAAATGAAATAACTTCGATTTTTTTGGATTTTGATGAATTTTTTTGTAGGAGGAGCTAAATTTGATTGAATTTAGATGAAATTTACTTTCATTTTTTGGATTTTATATAAATTTTTAGTTAAATTGTAATAAAGTATATTGAAACCAACTTGGATTTTTTTGGATTTTGATGAATTTTTTTGTTGGAGGAGCTAAATTTGAGTGAATTTAGATGAAATTTACATTTATTTTTTTGGATTTTATATAAATTTTTAATCAAATTGTAATAAAGTAATTTGAAACCAACTTCGATTTTTTTGGATTTTGATGAGTTTTTTTGTTGGAGGAGTTAAATTTGAGTGAATTTAGATGAAATTTACTTCTATTTTTTTGATTTCATATAAATTTTTAGTCAAATAGTAATAAAGGAATTTGAAACAACTTCGATTTTTTTGGATTTTGATGATTTTGGTTGTTGGAGGAGTTAAATTTGTGTAAATTTAGATGAAATTAACACCTTATTTTTGGATTTTATATAAATTTTTAGTCAAATTGTAATAAAGGGATTTGAAACAACTTCGATTTTTTTGGATTTTGATGAATTTTTTGTAGGAGGAGCTAAATTTGATTGAATTTAGATGAAATTTACTTTCATCTTTTTGGATTTTATATAAATTTTTAGTCAAATTGTAATAAAGTACATTGAAACCAACTTGGATTTTTTTGAATTTTGATGAATTTTTTTGTTGGAGGAGCTAAATTTGAGTGAATTTAGATGAAATTTACTTTCATCTTTTTGGATTTTATATAAATTTTTAGTCAAATTGTAATAAAGTACATTGAAACCAACTTGGATTTTTTTGAATTTTGATGAATTTTTTTGTTGGAGGAGCTAAATTTTAGTGAATTTAGATGAAATTTACTTTTATTTTTTTTGATTTTATATAAATTTTTAATCAAATTGTAATAAAGTAATTTGAAAACAACTTCGATTTTTTTGGATTTTGATGAGTTTTTTGTTGGAGTTAAATTTGAGTGAATTTAGTAGAAATTTACTTCTATTTTTTTGATTTCATATAAATTTTTAGTCAAATTGGAATAAAGTACTTTGAAACCAACTTCGATTTTTTTGGATTTTGATGAATTTTTTTGTTGGAGGAGCTAAATTTGAGTGAATTTAGATGAAATTTACTTTTATTTTTTTGTATTTTATATAAATTTTTAGTCAAATTGTAATAAAGCAATTTGAACCAACTTCGATTTTTTTGATTTTGATGAGTTTTTTTGTTTGGAGGAGCGAAATTTGAGTGAATTTAGATGAAATTTACTTTTACTTTTTTGGATTTTATATAAATTTTTAGTCAAATTGTAATAAAGGAATTTGAACCAACTTCGATTTTTTTGGATTTTGATGAGTTTTTTTGTTGGAGGAGTTAAATTTGAGTGAATTTAGTAGAAATTTATTTGTATTTTTTTTTATTTCTTTTAAATTTTTAGTCAAACTGTAATAAAGTACTTAGAAACCAACTTCGATTTTTTTGAATTTTGATGAATTTTTTTGTTGGAGGAGCTAAATTTGAGTGAATTTAGATGAAATTTACTTTTATTTTTTGTATTTTATATAAATTTTTAGTCAAATTGTAATAAAGCAATTTGATCCAACTACGATTTTTTTGGATTTTGATGAGTTTTTTTGTTTGGAGGAGCTAAATTTGAGTGAATTTAGATGAAATTTACTTTAATTTTTTTGGATTTCATATAAATTTTTAGTCAAATTGTAATAAAGGAATATGAACCAACTTCGATTTATTTGAATTTTGATGAATTTTTTTGTTGGAGGAGCTAAATTTGTGTGAATTTAGATGAAATTTACTTTCATTTTTTGGATTTTATATAAATTTTTAGTCAAATTGTAATAATGGAATTTGAACCAACTTGGATTTTTTTGGATTTTGATGAATTTTTTTGTTGGAGGAGCTAAATTTGAGTGAATTTAGATGAAATTTACTTTTATTTTTTTTGGATTTTATATAAATTTTTAATCAAATTGTAATAAAGTAATTTGAAACCAACTTCGATTTTTTTGGATTTTGATGGGTTTTTTGTTGGAGTTAAATTTGAGTGAATTTAGTAGAAATTTACTTCTATTTTTTTGATTTCATATAAATTTTTAGTCAAATTGTAATAAAGTACTTTGAAACCAACTTCGATTTTTTTGGATTTTGATGAATTTTTTTGTTGGAGGAGCTAAATTTGAGTGAATTTAGATGAAATTTACTTTTATTTTTTGTATTTTCTATAATTTTTTAGTCAAATAGTAATAAAGGAATTTGAACCAACTTCGATTTTTTTGGATTTTGATGGGTTTTTTGTTGGAGTTAAATTTGAGTGAATTTAGTAGAAATTTACTTCTATTTTTTTGATTTCATATAAATTTTTAGTCAAATTGTAATAAAGGAATTTGAAACAACTTCGATTTTTTTGGATTTTGATGATTTTGGTTGTTGGAGGAGTTAAATTTGTGTAAATTTAGATGAAATTAACACCTTATTTTTGGATTTTATATAAATTTTTAGTCAAATTGTAATAAAGGGATTTGAAACAACTTCGATTTTTTTGGATTTTGATGAATTTTTTGTAGGAGGAGCTAAATTTGATTGAATTTAGATGAAATTTACTTTCATCTTTTTGGATTTTATATAAATTTTTAGTCAAATTGTAATAAAGTACATTGAAACCAACTTGGATTTTTTTGAATTTTGATGAATTTTTTTGTTGGAGGAGCTAAATTTGAGTGAATTTAGATGAAATTTACTTTCATCTTTTTGGATTTTATATAAATTTTTAGTCAAATTGTAATAAAGTACATTGAAACCAACTTGGATTTTTTTGAATTTTGATGAATTTTTTTGTTGGAGGAGCTAAATTTTAGTGAATTTAGATGAAATTTACTTTTATTTTTTTTGATTTTATATAAATTTTTAATCAAATTGTAATAAAGTAATTTGAAAACAACTTCGATTTTTTTGGATTTTGATGAGTTTTTTGTTGGAGTTAAATTTGAGTGAATTTAGTAGAAATTTACTTCTATTTTTTTGATTTCATATAAATTTTTAGTCAAATTGTAATAAAGTACTTTGAAACCAACTTCGATTTTTTTGGATTTTGATGAATTTTTTTGTTGGAGGAGCTAAATTTGAGTGAATTTAGATGAAATTTACTTTTATTTTTTTGTATTTTATATAAATTTTTAGTCAAATTGTAATAAAGCAATTTGAACCAACTTCGATTTATTTGATTTTGATGAGTTTTTTTGTTTGGAGGAGCTAAATTTGAGTGAATTTAGATGAAATTTACTTTTACTTTTTTGGATTTTATATAAATTTTTAGTCAAATTGTAATAAAGGAATTTGAACCAACTTCGATTTTTTTGGATTTTGATGAGTTTTTTTGTTGGAGGAGTTAAATTTGAGTGAATTTAGTAGAAATTTATTTGTATTTTTTTTTATTTCTTTTAAATTTTTAGTCAAACTGTAATAAAGTACTTAGAAACCAACTTCGATTTTTTTGAATTTTGATGAATTTTTTTGTTGGAGGAGCTAAATTTGAGTGAATTTAGATGAAATTTACTTTTATTTTTTGTATTTTATATAAATTTTTAGTCAAATTTTAATAAAGCAATTTGATCCAACTACGATTTTTTTGGATTTTGATGAGTTTTTTTGTTTGGAGGAGCTAAATTTGAGTGAATTTAGATGAAATTTACTTTAATTTTTTTGGATTTCATATAAATTTTTAGTCAAATTGTAATAAAGGAATATGAACCAACTTCGATTTATTTGAATTTTGATGAATTTTTTTGTTGGAGGAGCTAAATTTGTGTGAATTTAGATGAAATTTACTTTCATTTTTTGGATTTTATATAAATTTTTAGTCAAATTGTAATAATGGAATTTGAACCAACTTGGATTTTTTTGGATTTTGATGAATTTTTTTGTTGGAGGAGCTAAATTTGAGTGAATTTAGATGAAATTTACTTTTATTTTTTTTGGATTTTATATAAATTTTTAATCAAATTGTAATAAAGTAATTTGAAACCAACTTCGATTTTTTTGGATTTTGATGGGTTTTTTGTTGGAGTTAAATTTGAGTGAATTTAGTAGAAATTTACTTCTATTTTTTTGATTTCATATAAATTTTTAGTCAAATTGTAATAAAGTACTTTGAAACCAACTTCGATTTTTTTGGATTTTGATGAATTTTTTTGTTGGAGGAGCTAAATTTGAGTGAATTTAGATGAAATTTACTTTTATTTTTTGTATTTTATATAAATTTTTAGTCAAATAGTAATAAAGGAATTTGAACCAACTTCGATTTTTTTGGATTTTGATGGGTTTTTTGTTGGAGTTAAATTTGAGTGAATTTAGTAGAAATTTACTTCTATTTTTTTGATTTCATATAAATTTTTAGTCAAATTGTAATAAAGTACTTTGAAACCAACTTCGATTTTTTTGGATTTTGATGAATTTTTTTGTTGGAGGAGCTAAATTTGAGTGAATTTAGATGAAATTTACTTTTATTTTTTGTATTTTATATAAATTTTTAGTCAAATAGTAATAAAGGAATTTGAACCAACTTCGATTTTTTTGGATTTTGATGAGTTTTTTTGTTGGAGGAGTTAAATTTGAGTGAATTTAGATGAAATTTACTTCTATTTTTTTTTGATTTCATATAAATTTTTAGTCAAATAGTAATAAAGGAATTTGAACCAACTTCGATTTTTTTGGATTTTGATGATTTTGGTTGTTGGAGGAGTTAAATTTGATTGAATTTAGATGAAATTTACATTCATTTTTTTGGATTTTATATAAATTTTTAGTCAAATTGTAATAAAGTACATTGAAACCAACTTCGATTTTTTTTGGATTTTGATGAGTTTTATTGTTGGAGGAGTTAAATTTGAGTGAATTTAGATGAAATTTACTTTTATTTTTTTGTATTTTATATAAATTTTTAATCAAATTGTAATAAAGTAATTTGAAACCAACTTCGATTTTTTTTGGATTTTGATGAGTTTTTTGTTGGAGTTAAATTTGAGTGAATTTAGTAGAAATTTACTTCTATTTTTTTGATTTCATATAAATTTTTAGTCAAATTGTAATAAAGTACTTTGAAACCAACTTCGATTTTTTTGGATTTTGATGAATTTTTTTGTTGGAGGAGCTAAATTTGAGTGAATTTAGATGAAATTTACTTTTATTTTTTTGTATTTTATATAAATTTTTAGTCAAATTGTAATAAAGCAATTTGAACCAACTTCGATTTTTTTGGATTTTGATGAGTTTTTTTGTTTGGAGGAGCTAAATTTGAGTGAATTTAGATGAAATTTACTTTTATTTTTTGTATTTTATATAAATTTTTAGTCAAATTGTAATAAAGCAATTTGATCCAACTACGATTTTTTTGGATTTTGATGAGTTTTTTTGTTTGGAGGAGCTAAATTTGAGTGAATTTAGATGAAATTTACTTTAATTTTTTTGGATTTCATATAAATTTTTAGTCAAATTGTAATAAAGGAATTTGAACCAACTTCGATTTATTTGAATTTTGATGAATTTTTTTGTTGGAGGAGCTAAATTTGTGTGAATTTAGATGAAATTTACTTTCATTTTTTGGATTTTATATAAATTTTTAGTCAAATTGTAATAATGGAATTTGAACCAACTTGGATTTTTTTGGATTTTGATGAATTTTTTTGTTGGGGGAGCTAAATTTGAGTGAATTTAGATGAAATTTACTTTTATTTTTTTTGGATTTTATATAAATTTTTAATCAAATTGTAATAAAGTAATTTGAAACCAACTTCGATTTTTTTGGATTTTGATGGGTTTTTTGTTGGAGTTAAATTTGAGTGAATTTAGTAGAAATTTACTTCTATTTTTTTGATTTCATATAAATTTTTAGTCAAATTGTAATAAAGTACTTTGAAACCAACTTCGATTTTTTTGGATTTTGATGAATTTTTTTGTTGGAGGAGCTAAATTTGAGTGAATTTAGATGAAATTTACTTTTATTTTTTGTATTTTATATAAATTTTTAGTCAAATAGTAATAAAGGAATTTGAACCAACTTCGATTTTTTTGGATTTTGATGAGTTTTTTTGTTGGAGGAGTTAAATTTGAGTGAATTTAGATGAAATTTACTTCTATTTGTTTTGATTTCATATAAATTTTTAGTCAAATAGTAATAAAGGAATTTGAACCAACTTCGATTTTTTTGGATTTTGATGATTTTGGTTGTTGGAGGAGTTAAATTTGAGTAAATATAGATGAAATTAACACCTTATTTTTGGATTTTATATAAATTTTTAGTCAAATTGTAATAAAGGAATTTGAAACCAACTTCGATTTTTTTGGATTTTGATGAATTTTTTTGTTGGAGGAGCTAAATTTGTGTGAATTTAGATGAAATTTACTTTTATTTTTTGTATTTTATATAAATTTTTAGTCAAATAGTAATAAAGGAATTTGAACCAACTTCGATTTTTTTGGATTTTGATGTGTTTTATTGTTGGAGGAGTTAAATTTGAGTAAATCTAGATGAAATTAACACCTATTTTTTTGGATTTTATATAAATTTTTAGTCAAATTGTAATAAAGTAATTTGAAAGTAACTTCGATTTTTTTTTGATTTTGATGAGTTTTTTTGTTGGAGGAGTTAAATTTTTAGTGAATTTAGTAGAAATTTATTTCTATTTTTTTTGATTTCATATAAATTTTTAGTCAAACTGTAATAAAGTACTTAGAAACCAACTTCGATTTTTTTGAATTTTGATGAATTTTTTTGTTGGAGGAGCTAAATTTGAGTGAATTTAGATGAAATTTACTTTTATTTTTTGTATTTTATATAAATTTTTAGTCAAATTGTAATAAAGGGAAATGAAATAACTTCGATTTTTTTTGGATTTTGATGAGTTTTTTTGTTGGAGGAGTTAAATTTGAGTGAATTTAGATGAAATTTACTTCTATTTTTTTGATTTCATATAAATTTTTAGTCAAATAGTAATAAAGGAATTTGAAACAACTTCGATTTTTTTGGATTTTGATGATTTTGGTTGTTGGAGGAGTTAAATTTGTGTAAATTTAGATGAAATTAACACCTTATTTTTGGATTTTATATAAATTTTTAGTCAAATTGTAATAAAGGGATTTGAAACAACTTCGATTTTTTTGGATTTTGATGAATTTTTTGTAGGAGGAGCTAAATTTGATTGAATTTAGATGAAATTTACTTTCATCTTTTTGGATTTTATATAAATTTTTAGTCAAATTGTAATAAAGTACATTGAAACCAACTTCGATTTTTTTGGATTTTGATGAATTTTTTTGTTGGAGGAGCTAAATTTGAGTGAATTTAGATGAAATTTACTTTTATTTTTTTGTATTTTATATAAATTTTTAGTCAAATTGTAATAAAGCAATTTGAACCAACTTCGATTTTTTTGATTTTGATGAGTTTTTTTGTTTGGAGGAGCTAAATTTGAGTGAATTTAGATGAAATTTACTTTTACTTTTTTGGATTTTATATAAATTTTTAGTCAAATTGTAATAAAGGAATTTGAACCAACTTCGATTTTTTTGGATTTTGATGAGTTTTTTTGTTGGAGGAGTTAAATTTGAGTGAATTTAGTAGAAATTTATTTGTATTTTTTTTTATTTCTTTTAAATTTTTAGTCAAACTGTAATAAAGTACTTAGAAACCAACTTCGATTTTTTTGAATTTTGATGAATTTTTTTGTTGGAGGAGCTAAATTTGAGTGAATTTAGATGAAATTTACTTTTATTTTTTGTATTTTATATAAATTTTTAGTCAAATTGTAATAAAGCAATTTGATCCAACTACGATTTTTTTGGATTTTGATGAGTTTTTTTGTTTGGAGGAGCTAAATTTGAGTGAATTTAGATGAAATTTACTTTAATTTTTTTGGATTTCATATAAATTTTTAGTCAAATTGTAATAAAGGTATATGAACCAACTTCGATTTATTTGAATTTTGATGAATTTTTTTGTTGGAGGAGCTAAATTTGTGTGAATTTAGATGAAATTTACTTTCATTTTTTGGATTTTATATAAATTTTTAGTCAAATTGTAATAATGGAATTTGAACCAACTTGGATTTTTTTGGATTTTGATGAATTTTTTTGTTGGAGGAGCTAAATTTGAGTGAATTTAGATGAAATTTACTTTCATTTTTTTTGGATTTTATATAAATTTTTAATCAAATTGTAATAAAGTAATTTGAAACCAACTTCGATTTTTTTGGATTTTGATGGGTTTTTTGTTGGAGTTAAATTTGAGTGAATTTAGTAGAAATTTACTTCTATTTTTTTGATTTCATATAAATTTTTAGTCAAATTGTAATAAAGTACTTTGAAACCAACTTCGATTTTTTTGGATTTTGATGAATTTTTTTGTTGGAGGAGCTAAATTTGAGTGAATTTAGATGAAATTTACTTTTATTTTTTGTATTTTATATAAATTTTTAGTCAAATAGTAATAAAGGAATTTGAACCAACTTCGATTTTTTTGGATTTTGATGGGTTTTTTGTTGGAGTTAAATTTGAGTGAATTTAGTAGAAATTTACTTCTATTTTTTTGATTTCATATAAATTTTTAGTCAAATTGTAATAAAGTACTTTGAAACCAACTTCGATTTTTTTGGATTTTGATGAATTTTTTTGTTGGAGGAGCTAAATTTGAGTGAATTTAGATGAAATTTACTTTTATTTTTTGTATTTTATATAAATTTTTAGTCAAATAGTAATAAAGGAATTTGAACCAACTTCGATTTTTTTGGATTTTGATGAGTTTTTTTGTTGGAGGAGTTAAATTTGAGTGAATTTAGATGAAATTTACTTCTATTTTTTTTGATTTCATATAAATTTTTAGTCAAATAGTAATAAAGGAATTTGAACCAACTTCGATTTTTTTGGATTTTGATGATTTTGGTTGTTGGAGGAGTTAAATTTGATTGAATTTAGATGAAATTTACATTCATTTTTTTGGATTTTATATAAATTTTTAGTCAAATTGTAATAAAGTACATTGAAACCAACTTCGATTTTTTTTGGATTTTGATGAGTTTTATTGTTGGAGGAGTTAAATTTGAGTGAATTTAGATGAAATTTACTTTTATTTTTTTGTATTTTATATAAATTTTTAATCAAATTGTAATAAAGTAATTTGAAACCAACTTCGATTTTTTTGGATTTTGATGAGTTTTTTGTTGGAGTTAAATTTGAGTGAATTTAGTAGAAATTTACTTCTATTTTTTTGATTTCATATAAATTTTTAGTCAAATTGTAATAAAGTACATTGAAACCAACTTCGATTTTTTTTGGATTTTGATGAGTTTTATTGTTGGAGGAGTTAAATTTGAGTGAATTTAGATGAAATTTACTTTTATTTTTTTGTATTTTATATAAATTTTTAATCAAATTGTAATAAAGTAATTTGAAACCAACTTCGATTTTTTTGGATTTTGATGAGTTTTTTGTTGGAGTTAAATTTGAGTGAATTTAGTAGAAATTTACTTCTATTTTTTTGATTTCATATAAATTTTTAGTCAAATTGTAATAAAGTACTTTGAAACCAACTTCGATTTTTTTGGATTTTGATGAATTTTTTTGTTGGAGGAGCTAAATTTGAGTGAATTTAGATGAAATTTACTTTTATTTTTTTGTATTTTATATAAATTTTTAGTCAAATTGTAATAAAGCAATTTGAACCAACTTCGATTTTTTTGGATTTTGATGAGTTTTTTTGTTTGGAGGAGCTAAATTTGAGTGAATTTAGATGAAATTTACTTTTATTTTTTGTATTTTATATAAATTTTTAGTCAAATTGTAATAAAGCAATTTGATCCAACTACGATTTTTTTGGATTTTGATGAGTTTTTTTGTTTGGAGGAGCTAAATTTGAGTGAATTTAGATGAAATTTACTTTAATTTTTTTGGATTTCATATAAATTTTTAGTCAAATTGTAATAAAGGAATTTGAACCAACTTCGATTTATTTGAATTTTGATGAATTTTTTTTGTTGGAGGAGCTAAATTTGTGTGAATTTAGATGAAATTTACTTTCATTTTTTGGATTTTATATAAATTTTTAGTCAAATTGTAATAATGGAATTTGAACCAACTTGGATTTTTTTGGATTTTGATGAATTTTTTTGTTGGAGGAGCTAAATTTGAGTGAATTTAGATGAAATTTACTTTTATTTTTTTTGGATTTTATATAAATTTTTAATCAAATTGTAATAAAGTAATTTGAAACCAACTTCGATTTTTTTGGATTTTGATGGGTTTTTTGTTGGAGTTAAATTTGAGTGAATTTAGTAGAAATTTACTTCTATTTTTTGATTTCATATAAATTTTTAGTCAAATTGTAATAAAGTACTTTGAAACCAACTTCGATTTTTTTGGATTTTGATGAATTTTTTTGTTGGAGGAGCTAAATTTGAGTGAATTTAGATGAAATTTACTTTTATTTTTTGTATTTTATATAAATTTTTAGTCAAATAGTAATAAAGGAATTTGAACCAACTTCGATTTTTTTGGATTTTGATGAGTTTTTTTGTTGGAGGAGTTAAATTTGAGTGAATTTAGATGAAATTTACTTCTATTTGTTTTGATTTCATATAAATTTTTAGTCAAATAGTAATAAAGGAATTTGAACCAACTTCGATTTTTTTGGATTTTGATGATTTTGGTTGTTGGAGGAGTTAAATTTGAGTAAATATAGATGAAATTAACACCTTATTTTTGGATTTTATATAAATTTTTAGTCAAATTGTAATAAAGGAATTTGAAACCAACTTCGATTTTTTTGGATTTTGATGAATTTTTTTGTTGGAGGAGCTAAATTTGTGTGAATTTAGATGAAATTTACTTTTATTTTTTGTATTTTATATAAATTTTTAGTCAAATAGTAATAAAGGAATTTGAACCAACTTCGATTTTTTTGGATTTTGATGTGTTTTATTGTTGGAGGAGTTAAATTTGAGTAAATCTAGATGAAATTAACACCTATTTTTTTGGATTTTATATAAATTTTTAGTCAAATTGTAATAAAGTAATTTGAAAGTAACTTCGATTTTTTTTTGATTTTGATGAGTTTTTTTGTTGGAGGAGTTAAATTTTTAGTGAATTTAGTAGAAATTTATTTCTATTTTTTTTGATTTCATATAAATTTTTAGTCAAACTGTAATAAAGTACTTAGAAACCAACTTCGATTTTTTTGAATTTTGATGAATTTTTTTGTTGGAGGAGCTAAATTTGAGTGAATTTAGATG